>JAOSBN010000008.1:6929717-6963498 GCA_027563595.1 Erythroxylum suave | reverse complement strand
CTTAATATTTGTTTCAAGATTGATTGTGCATCCAGAGCTCCATAAAGAACTATAAGTTCTGACTTGAGGATTATCTCAATAAGGTGAAACTTAATTTGAATATCTGTGGTAGGTAGAATAAGCTTCTTTAAATCGTCATGAACATGCAACTAAGTGTACCGAAATGAGTTGCTTTTTCATAAAATATTTCCAGTTTACGTGATGCAATGCGCACATTACAATTGAATGGTTAATGGATTGACTAAATTTCAAGTTCTATTATTGGTTTGCTGGGAACTTGACGTCTTTATGAAATGTTTGGTTGTTTGTTATTCAGGCTGATATTATCCCTTCTTACCGTTTTGAAACTGCAGAATGGGAATGATAATTATACAACAGTTTTCATAAGTGGTAAAAGAACACTCATTAACATAGAATTTTGTGTCTTGCAGTTGTTCAGTACGAGGCGCGCTGAAATTGGGATGATAATCCTGGGTTTTGCATATAGAAGCAATGAAACTTCTTATGAATGTCACTGGTGTTTCTGATATCGTAATATGTAGCAAGTAAACCATAGGACTGGTAATTTTGTGTCGGGGACCAGCCCTTTCAAAAGTTATGACCAAATTCATTTTGTAATCAGTAATTTGGAGCGTGTGCTTTCGAGAGTGGCCTTGTGCATGTTGAGATGAATGGGATCATGGAAGAATAATTTGAACCAGAATCACCTTTTAGAAGATATTCTCTTGATTAATAGAAGAAAAGGATAAGGAAAATTACATGAAAGAACTTGTGGACTCTGCCGTCAGGCTGCTTTGATACACTGAAGGGACAAAAAAGTCATGAATTATTCAATGAATCGTGTATCATCAGTATTGATACCAAGTAATTTGCTAACCAGGCAAATTAAACTTTAGTCATTTATCACCAATTCGGCTTAAACTGAAATTCAGTTAGACAAAAATGTTCTTAGCATTTTCAATCTTCAAAATATGATATGAACTGTAATTTATATTATTTTCCTTCCATTAAAAGGGATAAAAATATGAGTAGATACATAAATTTTATGTTCTATTCGTTTATTCCATTGTTCACATCTATTATATAATGTAAAGGAATTCAAGTAACTACTTAAGAAGGGAGTCTATAATCGGTTTACATCTCTTTTATATTTTCTTTTAATTTAATGTGGAAGAATATGAGAAGAAGCGCAGCAGGATTTTGTTATCCATATGTTTGACTGATCATTAAATGGCTGCCACATAAGTTGCAGCCGAAACAGCAACTAGCTTGCACAGATGGATGTTGCAAGCCAATCTCTTTCCCATGCCAAGTTTCTACCTATCTTTCACTCTAAACCCTCCGTCCTTGCCTCCAGTCCCATCTCACTGCACTCCACTAGGACCCATTTCTCACAGCTTCTAAGAGCTGGGATTCAAGTCAGGAAGCAGAAGAGTTTTGGAGCGATACATGCTAGTTCTGAGTCAGCAAGCACATCCTCTGCTGTTGAAGACAGATGGCTTCTTGTACCCACTGGTCAGTGAGTTTCTTTGTTGATGGAATGCAAAATTTTAGGGAACTTTTTGCAGAATGGAAGTTTGCATGTCTGTGCAAAAGGGTTCTTTTCACTTTGGAATTGAGTTGCTGGTTCTTTCCAGATTTATTTAGGATTCAATGTGTCGTGTAGTTTCATTATTTCTTGTCTATGTGATTTGAAGTTGGCCCAGCAAAGTCAGGAACGAATTGATCCCATGATCTCATGCTGGGCAGCCCCTTTTGGAGCTGTCACTGCCTTTCTTCAAGTCATCAAAGAGATCCTTGAGTCTGATATTGCTAGCTTAATAAAAACAACCATTAATTGTTACAGAAATCGTATATAACAAAAGATTTTGAAACAAATTTGCTGTTGCTTCAGAATCAGGAGTGTACCAACTCCCTCCACTCGATCCTACAGGAAAGGGGATGAGAATAGCGAGTGAAAATGTCGGCAAGTGGAGAGATAATTGAAATTTCTCATTTCCTTTCTTCTCTAGGGCTTAGAGATTGCTTCTTCAGGATCGTTATCTTTCCCAAATTTTGTGGGGAAAGTTGCACCGTCTGCAATGTGTATATGATGTGCTTGACTCTCTTATAATGCTTGTTTTGTGGTCTGTTGCAATCCTTCGAATTCTGATATCCTCATTCCAAGTCAGGAAACAACCATCATTTGATGTGGCTCTAAATTTACAGGTGATGGAGATTCTCGTCACATAGGTTATAAGGTTGAAATGCCAGGCGTATATGAAATTGCTTCTGTGAGTCCTCTCACATTTAGGAAAGTCATATATCATTCAATGCAAACTCATCAAATCTATAATATTTCTTTTTTATTGAAAAATCAAGAGTGAGGTGACTGTCGGGCGGCTTCCCGAGAAGGCAGACATTGTGATTCCAGTTGCTACTGGTAATTCATGGTTAACCCTTTTAAATAACCACCATTACTTCTCCATACCGTTTGTCAGCAAGTTTTATGCTTAGGATTGGATCATCATAATACTATTTCATTGTCTCAGTATCTGCTCTGCATGCCCGCATCCAGAAGAAGGAAGGAAATCTTCTGGTCACTGATCTGGACAGTACTAATGGGACATTCGTCAATGAGAAGCGATTAAGACCTGGAGTTTTAGCTACTGTACCATCTGGAAGTTATATCGTATTCGGTACCTTTCTCTATTCAACTGAAGTGGCTGGCTACTATTGACAATCTCTTTATTTTTCTTACTTCCTGGGTTCCTGCGTAGACATGCTCTTATTTCTTTATCACATTCAGAACATGAATGTGGGGATAGATAGATTATAAACATGCTAGGAACTGCAGAATTGAGGATCACAGGAACCACAACCTTCACTACATTCACAGGCATGCATTGCCACCCATGCACTCTCAGTTTTGTGGGTATAATATCTCAAAATTTATATATTCGATTGCATTAAGATTAGTGTTTCTTCAGAAATAATCTAGGTCAATGCCACCAACTAGCCATACCATGCTTGATAGTTTCATAATAGAGGACCACTAAGATTATAACATTGAGGTTGAAGGAGCTAAGGGCTAAACTTCCAAGCAACTTATACTGCTCTATGTCAATTTTAGGCCTGATTCTATGCCATAGAATTACTGTAATCTGATCCACTGCTATTTAAATGCTACAAGAACCTTGTTAGTGCGTGTTCCTACTAAAAGTTTACTGGTAGAGAACTTGAACTTAAGATCTGCTGAATAAGTTGAACTTGTATGGACGTGATTTGTCAATTCAACTACTAGTCTCTAAGCTTCTTTTGTCATCACTTGCTTAAATTATGATTTCATTTGTAGGGGATATTCATCTAGCAATGTTTCGTGCCTCCAAGGTTGAGAAAGTGGAAGCTTCAACCAAACCAGAAGAAGCTAAGAATGAAGCAGAGACCGAAAGCCCCACTGAGAGCAGCAGTCCAAGTTAGACTCCCAACTGTGTTTTTGGCTGATTGAATAATCATCGAAAGAGCTAATAAGCTTACACTCTGTCTAATCCTTCTCAATGCCTTATCAATAAAAGTTGAGACAAATATTAAGTTTAGCCGTACGGTATGTCTGATTCTGTTTTAGATTGTTGCTGATTCGGAGTTTTTTGTTCGTATAAATTGAATTGATATGATATCATTTTCGTCAATGATAAATAAGCAAAACGAAAAGTAATGGAGCTAGAAACACATCTTAAACTCCCCAAGGCAGAAAGCAGACATTTGTTGCCCCTTCTCACAAAGCAAATCCATCAGCGTTAAGCTCTATGTCAAATATATCAACTTCACAAGCTTTACCCAAAAGATAACCCAACACAACAAAATTTTGATTTCAAGAATGTTTGTATACCAGCAGAATTGAATCCAGTAACCTTTATCGTCTTCGCATTCCACGTCCACGACCACGAAAAGCACCTCCTCCTCGCCCTCTGCCAGCCATTGCACTTGCAGCAGCTTCTCCCTGGGCGCTTTCAGACTGCATAATTAAGAGAGTAGAGATCAAACAGCTGCAAATTACAAGTGCTATATGCGTGGTACCTGACTTAGGTGAAGTGCAAGATACCATCAAAAGAGAGGAAGGATATGCAGCAACTTTTCAAGGATCATTTTGACAGGATAGATAGAAAGTATTGTACACATTAATATAACTAGATATAAATATTGCCCTTGCAGCCTTTACCTTGGGGTTCTTGACTGTCTCATCCACACTTAAAACAAGACATGCAGCCTCAGTTGCGGCATTTATGGCATTGATCTACAACAAGAACTCACAGAATTAGGGTAAATAAGATCAGCAAAAGAAAATTCCTTGTGCACTAAGACTTGTGATCAAAAGAAAGAAAAAAAGAAAAAACCTTGACAACTGCTGGCTCCCAAACGAATTTGGCAAATGAATCTGCAATTCCACCTGTGTTAATATCCACACCATACGGTGCACCTTCCCCTGTTAAAAAGCTCAAAAGGTCAACTATTATAAATTAAACATAAAGTCACCAAACCAATGTCCTATTAAAATAATTATCGCAAACCCTTTTATCAGGAGACACTGCACTGCACTACCTTAAATCAAGATACATAAAAAACTAAGACAGCTAGCACAGTGAAATACACCTAAGAGAAATAAAGAACATACCATATGGAAGTGCATGTTTCTGCCTCAACTTGTTTAAGACGTCAGTAGCATCAAAGCCAGCATTATCACATAATTGTCGCGGGATAACCTACATAAGATGAAAGACCTTAAACTGACAAATTCCATTATAATACCTACTCTTGTGACAATCAAATCAAACTTAATAATCAGTAATATTGCAGTCCCTTCCACATATCGACACTTAATCATAGTAATTTAGCTCATAAAAAGGCAGTAATACATTGTGTCAAGCAGCAGAATATACAGACTACTACTACTCACTTCAAGCGCTTTTGCATAAGAGTTAATAAAGAGCTGAGACTTCCCAGCTATTGTGCGAGCATGCTGCCTCAAGTGGCGACTTATTTCCATCTGTCATCAGAAAACATACATGTTACAAACCAGGTGATACATGCACCATGATATAATAACTTTAAACATAAACCATACATCAATAGCACCACCACCAGCAACTACGGTTGAGTTCTTCAAAGCTCTTCTAACTATCATGATTGCATCATGTAGACTCCGTTCAGCTTCCTCAATGAACTGATTATGACATGAAACCAAAATGAACATTGAGAATAACAACAGAGAACCACCAATCCAGTGCTTCAATTAGTAACAAACCTGATCAGCCCCACCACGCAGAACAATAGTAGCTGTTCTTCCAGAAGGGCATCCACTAAATATGTTAAACCTCTCATTTCCAACTTGCCTTTCCTCAAACACCTCACAAGTTCCAAGAACCTTTAGACCAAATAACAAAACGACAGTGCAAGGCGTCAGAAAGAAAGAATGCTTTTACATAAAAATGAACAGCAGGCATAACTTAGAAACCATTATGCAATTTCAAAGAAAAAAATATTGACCTCATCAATTACGTTGTTGACAGTTGTTTGCACAGCTCCAACAGTTGCTGCAGCAACTCTATGTAAATCTTCTTCGGTTACACGCCCAGCGCAAAAGATATCTCGATCTGCAAAATACTGCAATAAAAAAATGCAATTAACAGACATCTAAATAGAGTCAAAAAGAACATGGTGAAGATCAATGCCGTAGGTAGAACTTCATCTTGTCAAAACTTAACATCTTCTTAAGCATTCTATGCATAGCAATAACTCAAAGATGTCAAGAAAAGAGTCTGCCATGACGAAGAGCACTCAGAAAATACAAAAATACAGAACAACTACCAAAAAGTAGTTAAGATTTAATAACAGTAAAATTAATCTCAATACAAAAATACAGAACAACTACAAAAAAATAGTTAGGATTTAAAAACAGTAAAATTAATCTCATTTAGTAAATCTGAATTGAAACAATCGTTTGACCACTGGTCTTTTTCTCTTACAATTTTCTTAATGTAAGGGCATTAAATTAATGCTAAATCCAAGCTCATTTGCATATTCCTTGAAAAATACGATAATGAAGGGGAGTCACCTGTGTTGCTAAATCACCAATAGCAAGACGTGAAAGGACAATTTTAGCCCCACTCTGCACACATTTATCCAATTTGTCATAAATGATATTCCACTCTGCATCGACAATTGACTGATACTGTGCTGGGTCTGATAGCCTGAAAGTACGGCAAAATGGTAGTTAAGTCTTAACCCAACCAGTTCTCACTAATAAATATAAATCTAAGGAAAAAAAGCCTGGTACCTTATTTCTGCATTTTCTTTCTCAGATTTCAGCTCCAGCTCAATGTTCAATAGAAGTATCTTGGGATTTACAAATTTCTTTGGTTGTTGCTCAAACCCAGCATATGAAAATGTCTTCTTAAAAGCAACTCCATTCACCAGAAAAGAATCTCGCATAGTACCACCTGGTACCTGAAGGGTAGAATAAATCACAAACAATCTGAAATTTTACGATCTTTAAGGTTTTGTTTAGCTCAGCAAAGCCATTTCCATGGAAAAAAGAAATGAGAAGGAAATACAATTGGGAAGATAATGAAAAGATAAAGCAGTGAAGCAAATAACGTCATTTTGGAGTCCCTTTCCAAAATTTCAAGTAGATTAAAGACTGCTCAGCACATATTTCTGTACATAAAAGGGCCAAAGGGAAGGACTCAAACGAGAAGGCAAGGCCATAAAGACACTGAAGCCATGCAAGCAATCGTACCTTCTTTATTCCAATCATATTCAGTCTATCATCATTCCCAATAGCAATTACAGCATCTACTATCATGGATGCAAAGAACTCTTTCTCCCCACCAATAAGTTTTGAAGAAAGTGTTGTAGAAGCGCATTTGGCCAGTAAAGTTTTCTTTTCTTCTAGACTCTTCCCTTCTATGCTAACAGCAAGTTCTTTCACCTTCTCAATTGCCTATACGAATTCCAAAATCAGTATTGGAAGGAAATCCAAACCCAACATCGCAGCCACATACAAAATTGGGGGAGAAACACATACTAAACAGCCTGCTGTTCTATAACTGCGAATCAAATTTTGAGGTTGGACTCCGTCTTCTACGAAAGGTTTTGCTTCTTTCAAAAACTCAGCTGCAAGTAGAACAACTGTAGTAGTTCCATCACCAACCTAAGAATGCAAAGTGAATGGTCAACCACTTTAAACATTTGTCCATTATAATTCTCAAGGAAGACTGAGCAAGTTACATAGTATACAAACAATTCTCCACTAAAAGATCGAAATATTCAATGCCCAGTAAAAAAAGACATCATTTTAAGTTTCCTCAAATGAAAAAAAGGAAAAGACTTCAAATGGATGGTAACCTCGGAGTCCTGGGACTTGGCAATGTCCACGAGAATCTTGGCGGCAGGATGAACAATATCGAGCAACTTCATAATGGTGGCGCCGTCATTGGAAATGGTGACATTACCCTTATCGTCGTGGATGAGCTTGTCCATCCCTCTGGGTCCTAGCGTCGTCCTCACCACATCCGCGACAGCCGTGCAGGCGTTTATGTTGCTCACCAGCTGCGCCTTCCCTTGGGATGTGTCGGTCCCTTCCTTCAATAATATAATTTGCGGTTGCTGCAACACACAATATACATTGAGACCAAGAAATAAATCAGTATCACAAACCAAAAGTACAATCTTCTCCAACTCGAGATCATCTAGTCTACTTTACTCACCATCATAGCCGCCATTGATCTAGTGTACCCAGTTCAAGGAGTACAGGAAGAGAGTAGAGAGTGTGGAGAGAGATTGCAGTGGAGGCTTTAGGGCTTAAGTTCCAACTCCAAGTCAGGAAGGTTCAAGACGATGCGGGGCGTTTAGAACTGCGTGTTTGTGCTTTTTATAGGGCCATCGCTAAAAATAAAGATAGACTTGTAAAATAGCTCTTTTGTGCTCATGTCCTTTTTGTTGTCTCATTCCTCCATTTCTGTCAACTTCTGATGATTCACACCACCAACAGCACGATTCAATCACGATCGCATTAACGCAAAAACCCACGAATTTTTTTTATGTAGACGTCAAAACCATGGATTTCTCCTACCTCCAGTCCAGGTCAACACCGAACAACACCTACTTCCCGCTCCACCGGGCGCAGCTCCACCCCCGCATGCACTACCCATCTCCACCTTCTCCTCCGAAATCACAAACCCACAGATGTCTTGTCTTGTTAGCCTCAATCTTCACAATCCCTTTTCTCTTCTACCTCTTGTCCACTGCTCGCAAGATACACCAGTCCTCCAAATTCTCCGAACCCAAGTCGCAGTTTTTCGGTGTCGTCCTTGATTGTGGTCCCTCCAGGTGTGGGGTCCACGTCTATGAGCTCCTTAGTGAGGGAAATATCCCTTTTAGTGATGGGCAGTTGCCGTTGATTGTTGGGTCGACTAAGGTTCGGCCTGGACTAGGTGGGGACCCGGAGAATGCGGGGTATGTGATTAATGGATTGATTGATTTTGCCAAAAGATGGGTGCCCAGGAAGGAGTGGGGTCGAACTAGAGTGCAGTTGTTGGTATCCGGTGGTGGAAATTTTGGATCTTTGGTACTGGGAAGGGTGCTGGAGTCGTGTAGGAAGGTTTTGAGGAAGTCCGGTTTTAGTTTCAAGGACCAATGGGCGCGAATTATTGAAGGTAAATTTGTAGAAAGCTTACTTTGACAATGTTGATATATTTCATTTGTAACACAATGAGAGGACTTTTCTTTTGTGGAGGATTGGATGTGTTAATTTATACATTCTCTCTATAATTTGCTATGCAATCACTGCCAGATATTTGACATCATTGAGGTTATATAAGCAGTATATGTATGCTTCATTTGATACTATCCTTTTTATATTTATCCGCTATTTTAGAGTCAGATCTAAGTTTGAACAGATCGAATCACTACCCTTAGTTGAATATAATCTGGTGAGCTTCTTAGGCTGTTATTTTGCTGACTATTCGTCTGTTTCTTTACAAAATTCTTGATTGAGGAAGCTACGTTTGTTCTTATCTTTTTCGATTTATGAAGAACTCTTAAATGTGCATATGTATAAAATTTTATTGAGTTGAGGAAACAGCCTCTTATGGTTTTGCTAGAAATGCTTGTAAGTAGTCACTGTATCAAAAAAGATGATTGCAAATCATTTTTTGGATAAGTAAACCTGAGAGGACAAGTTACTGATTTGGTTGTGACTGACATAGATTCATGGACAGATCCACTTATAGTGTTCCAGGAACAAAGTTTCATTCCATGTTATATGTATTTATCATTTGTCACAGATCCACTTATAGTGTTCCAGGAACAAAGTTTCATTCCATGTTATATGTATTTATCATTTGTCATCATCTACGTGATTGATTCTGACACCTTTGGTACTCATGTGCCTCTAAAATGATTAAAATGTTTATATTATTTCTATAATTTTGGATATCCTCGTAACAAGATAAAGGTCCTGTGGTACATCTCTTGTTTTACGTGTTTGATTTAAGAGATATAATCTTGACGCAGATGAAGAAAAAGGCGGCTATGCTTGGATTGCTGTAAACTATGGAATCGGAACCTTGGGAGGTGAACCTCAAAAAACTGTTGGGATAGTAGAGTTTGGTGGAACTTCTTTGCAGGTTTTTTTCAATCATAGATCTTTGATAAGAACCAATACTCAAGTAACATTGGAAGGATTATCTGCATTCTGTATCATTTCATCCAATGCCGCCTGAATGAAACATTTATCTCCCTTATTCGTTACACCGAAAAAATATCCCTGCACCTCTTTTGGAGTTAAAAATATGAACTAACCCCTAAAATTTATGCCCTATTTGTAATACGATTTAAAGACCAACAAGTGCTGAGGTTTGAACTTTCTGGGATTTTATGACCATTTGTTTTCGAAAATTCTTATATGGGTTATGAAAGTTTTTTATTTCAATTTTGACTTTTGGATCTCATGTTATGTGCCGTCTAGTGATTCAGGTTAGATAAGCATTTGGACGACCTTCTTGTAAGGAAAGTGCTGAGGTTTGAACTTTTTGGGATTTTATGACCATTTGTTTTCAAACATTCTTATATGGGTTATGAAAGTTTTTTATTTCAATTTTGATTTTTGGATCTTATTTTATGTGCCATCTAGTGATTCAGGTTAGATAAGCATTTTGACGACCTTCTTGTGAGGAACTATCTTAATTCATCTATTGAATTCTCTACAACGTTATATTATTGGAGAATCTTAAAATTGTCTGTGCAGTATACATTTGCTTCTGATGAAGTACGAAAGTCACAATCTCTACAAATGATCAGATTGGCTGGAGTTGGTTATGAGCTCAAAACACAAACCTTACTTGAATTTGGGCAGGTATTTCCAAAAGTTCAGATTAGTTCAAGTTCGAAATAATGACAACTTTTAAGGTGTAACCTTCTTGGCATTTGCCAACTATGATCTATTTGCCTAAAGCCTACCAAGTAATTAATGTAGTTTATGGATGTTAGGGATGGAAACCTAGCCATCAGACTTGTTTTGCTTCCAAGTATTGTTTATTTGTTAAGTAACAATAATAGAGGCAAAGGTGTGAAGCTCGACGGTCTTTGATGTGTGAAAAAGAAGGTACCTTGGCTGAAACAGATTAGAAGCTCAGGAAAGTGGCTGAGCGTGTGATAACTTATGGCAATTTGGGTTGTCTGAAAGGTGGTTTCAGGGGACGGATTAGAATTGTTTACTTCAAAACTGCTACTAGAAAATGTGATGGAAAACTGTCACCACCTATTGTAGTGCTTTGAGATACTAGTTTAATTCTGCAGTTATAGGTCCATATAGTGGTAATATAGTGGAGCTCCATTGCGAAGAAATGACCATTTTCTTGATGCAGGATGCAGCATGGAAATCACTATATGAACTGCATAATACCAGAGAGCTTATGGCTTGTAAGTTTTACTCTGCCATAGCGATTCATTTATTTTATTGTTTTGATCATCATTCTCTGTAGTTTCCCTGTATGGTTGCAATGTAGTTTAAATTGAATGAAAATGAATCAGAAAGCAAAGTTGACATATGGGGTTAAAAAATGGTATTTTGTATGCAATGGCACATATCTTTCGAAATGTAGTTCCACTTTTATAACATGGTTTAACATAGTTGGCAATTGTAACATTCTCCCAAATCTCCTCATACCCACTGAGACTGAGGAAAGCATAATTTGTAATCATCTACATTTTAGGAACAATAAAATCATAATTAGAAGTGAGCAATTTCTATATTCTTCTTGGTGATTAAAAATGCTCATATGCTTTGTTGTTATTGTTAAGAGTGGTTGTTTTTATGTCAGAAGTTTCAAGATATAGGACTGATTTATCCTAACATGGTCACCATGAACTGTGTAGGCCATTAAAGATTCTTGAACTAAAAGAATTAGTGTTCAAAGGAAAGGAGCTTTCTTGTTGGACTATTTCAGGTGGAATATGTTGGAACATACATGACCACGAAAATTACTTCAACCATGTTTGTTGTCATTGTTTAGAGCATTTGCTTTTTGTGGTCTAATGTTACCATTGTCTAATGCCGATAATTTGACCTATGTTTATAATTTCATGTGCTCTTTTTGAATTAACTGTTTAGTACCAAAGGTTGGAAGAGGATACATTGGCAACCCTTGCATTCCCAAAGGATATCAATCGATGTCCAGTGACAGTGAAGCAGAACTTTTCCTAGCCAATCCAGTGGGGAACTTTACTGCATGCAGGCTTAAAGCCTTGGAATTTTTGAAGGGTGGGCAAGGTAGCAGCTTTTGCTTATTAATTATGATGAATTCGTTTGATTTTATTTTTATGAACTGTTCTTTTTGGAATCTCATATTATTTTTATGCCACAGCAGTATCTAAAAACCCAAATGGGGAAGTATAATTAGCACTTTGTCTGAGAAATGAAGAAATTTATAAACAGCATCTGTTCCAGAGGAAAATGTGGGGCCAAATATTAGCCATTCGTTATCCTTATTTTCCAGTTTGCTATTTTTCTTAGCTCAGGCATATTGTATCTTTTCAAACAAATATTAGCTGTCCAAGCAGCTTCTTCTGGCGTAGAACCAGATATAGGTTCGATATGTCACTGGTTTTAATACCAGAAAGATCCCCAAATTGGATGTCTTCCCAGGGATATGGAAGAAAATACTGATTATTCTAGATTGAAAACCAAAATATCAAATTGCAGTCAAAGTCTAATATGGGGTAGATATTGCGGCAACTTAAGATAATCATCCTACATTCCTTTTAGCATTTATAATTTTCGTTTTTCCCAATACTGATCTTTCAATTGGATAGAATCTTAGATTTTTGAGAGCCTTTATGCTCCTTATATGACAAGAGGAGTTGAGACAGGCTTTTGTTGTGCGTCTTTTTGGATCAGAAAAATGCTTGCGCCCACCTTGCAAAAGTTTTCACTCTCAATCATTTGAGCTAGATGGAAAGCACAATGCTCGGAAGACCATGTTCTTTGCTTCTGAGGTTTGTAAATGGTTACTTTACAAACCTTGTTGTTTCCTATATTTGATATTAATTTTATAGTTTTCTTTAAAGGGGATTAAAGAAGCTCTTGATCAATAAATGCTTAAAGTCAATTGGATTTTTATTGTAAATTCCTGGTACTTGATATTGTTCTACATTCTGTTCCAATTGGTTTTTGCTTATCCTTTTCTTTGTATTTGTCAAATCTTCTGCAGCTTTTCGGGCTGGTCCACACTGGTTCTTTATCAGAACTGGAGGCAGCCGGAAAGCATTATTGTGGAGATGATTGGAATGACCTGAAACGCCAATACAGCAATGTTGATGACTTGGATTTATTGAGATATTGTTTCTCTTCAGCATACATGGTAGCACTGTTGCATGACATCCTTGGAGTTGGCATGAATGAGGAGAGGTATGCTGTTCCTTACGGAATTTAGAATATTGGCTTATGACTAAAGGGATCCGCTTCAACTTAATCATTGTGGCAGTCTTAAGTATGCAGTCTAGTAAGGATTCCCATTTACTATCTTGTTTTCTTAATCATACAAGCAAGGCATCATATATTAAGAAAGATCGAAGTTCATGGCACCAGAACTAGATTGACCATTCTAGTTCACCTGGTTGTTGCGGAGATGTTAGGTCAATGATCATTCCTCGAGTCATGTCTTGCTTACTTGAACATGAGAATTATGTGAAAACCTATTGTTTGCATGACCAGGCTGAAAGTTTTTCCTGTTTTATATTCCTGTTTTATACATTATATCTTTTTTTGGGCCACTATTTCTGGTCTGAAAATGATCAAGGAGTTGGTATTTTTTGCAGGATTGGATTTGCAAGTGATACTGGAAGCTATACACGTGACTGGACTCTTGGAGCATTCATCTCCCAGTCAATGACAGAACCCCTTGAATTGGGGAATGAGAATATTGATGAGATAATTGGAAATGAGTCAGTGACATACTTGTCATTATCTGCTTTCCTTTTAATAGCTTTGCTTGGCACATTCTTTGTATTGCAATGGCGAAAACCACAAGTAAAAACAATATATGACTTAGAAAAGGGACGGTACATTGTCACACGTGTGCCAAGATGATTTAGTCCCTTTTCCTTACTATTAATCCGTAAATCTCTTCATAAGTGTTGCTGAATTCAACCAATTATTCATAAAATTTATGCATTGGAACTATCAGTTGGATAGTTACATCAAAAGCTCGTGAGAGTAGAGGGAACCCCTTGAGTGGTATGGGTTTGGTATCTGAAGTCCATCTTGATAGCTCACCATCTAACCATTTGAAGAGGCCGTCATCTTACAAACATCTGATGAACAGCATTCATTTTCAAGGAAAGCAATTAAAGCAAATGGAATAGGCATTTGTCCGTACTTCTTGTGATGAAGAAGGGTAGCATCAGAGCCATAGTTCGCTATGAACCATGAACAAAAGGGTAAAACAGAGTGCATCTCAACAATCAACAGAATCCCCCGTTACATGCAATGCTAATGGTTACTTTGTCACTCTAGATGTATGGTAATCTTTGGTCCTTAAGAGGACAAAGTGATTCTGACGTTCTTGTCTAGTTGATCGCGCTAGGTTTATGCTGTATAGGAGTCAGTAAAGTTTGTTGTTCGTTGGACTCAATGGTTGCACAGTAGTGTTTGTTACTTTAGCCCGTTGCCACTATCTTTTAGGAGCCCAGGTTTACAAACTTTAACTTGTTTTTGCTTTAATTATTTCGTGCATTTCTATGCAAACTTTGACGATTCAATCTCTAACTATGTGGATCCTAATCTTGGGAAAGTTTGAATAAAAGTTTGCAGAAACCTTGTTCTCGACGGCAAGTTTTAATTAAGCATAATCTTTGTCTCTCGACATTTTTTCATGGGACCACAGATGTTGATTTGATAATTGCTTTGAATTTGTGTTTACTTTTATTGTTCTCTCATATACGTGAGAGAAAACAAAACAAACTGAGTATTATGGGACCATCTTAGGAGAAGTATTGGTAAACTCCAAAAATTATTTTAATGTAAGCTTTATATGTAACATGGGGTAAATAATAAATGGTATATATTTTGGATTGAAAGTGGTTATCTTTATATTATATTAACATTTTGGTTTCAACTTTGAAATTAGTCCAATTTTATTAAATTACATGATTTACATCATTGTTTGATTTTAAATTCATGTATATATATTTATTTTTTATGCAAATATATGATATTGATTCATTATTAATCAATTTTAAAGGATTATGTAGAATCTTTATTATTCATATTTTTGCATAAAATGAGGTGTCATGGGATTAATATAATTTTAATTAGTTGAAGATTAACCACAATATCTTTGATTAATTAAAAATATATATTACGTGTTATAGATCACTTCTAGTAAATGACACAAATTGCAATTAATCATATTTAAATATAACAAATTTTATCCCACAAGAATATTTATTATATTTGCATGGTTAATTAGGACGGAATAGCAAATTGTCTTTTTTTTAATTTACCCACATGTATTAAAAAAAGGATATAATTTGAAAGTTTCATCATAAAGATTATGCATGAATCTTTTAATTAAAGCTTAGCCCACATTTAGTTTTAATTGTTATATGATTCACGAATGAAATATGATTGCATGTTTTAACATTGGGTAAAACTTGATACATGCTTCTTTGCTTCATCAAATGTAGTGATATAAGCATGTTTATATGAATTATTTGCAGTTATTCAACCTGTGAATTTCTCTGATATTCAATGTGATATTCCCGAATTGAATAGTGATAACTATAAAATACGGAAAGAGAAGATTCTCCTCCAACTAGGGTGTATGGACATTGATTATATTATCCAAAAAAATGAACTACTTGTACTTACTGAAACTAACACTCAGGCTAAAATTGCTCTTTATGAATGTTGGGAGGTATCTAATCGCCTCAACATGATGTACATAAAGACCAAAATTCATTCTAGTATTCGTGATTCTATTGGAGAGTGTGATCATATTAGGGATCTATTGAAAGCTACTGATGAACAATTTGAGCCTTTAGATAAGGTCCTAGCTAACACCTTAACGACTAAGTTATCATCAACGAAGCTTATAAGTGTTAGAGGTGTACGTGAGCACATCATGTGAATGAGGGATATTGCGACTCAACTGAGGTTTCTTGAGGTTAAGATGTCCGAGTCTTTCATTGTGCATTACATACTTAATTCCCTTCCACTCAATATGGATCCTTTAAAATCTCTTTCAACACATATAAAGATAAATGATCTATCAATGAACTGCTGACTATGTGTGTTCAAGAGGAAAGGAGGTCAATAATGGAATTGGGTGAAAGTGTACATACGGCTACAGAAGGAAAGAATAGATGGCAGACCAAACAAAAAGAAAAGGATAAAATATCAGTCTGTACCGAGATCAAAAAAGATTTCAATTCCAAGTGTCGCTTCTGCAAAAAGAAAGGGCATATAAATAAGGATTGTGCCAAATGTAAGGCTTGACTTATAAAGAAAGGTATTTCAATCTCACTTATTTGTTATGAATCTAATATGGTTGATGATTGTCATAACACTTAGTACATTGATGATGGTTCTACAATCCATATTTTCAATATCTTGCAAGGTTTCTAAACCACAGGAAGCTAGTGGGCAATGACCAATGCATCTGTTTAGGTAACAAGAAGTGTTCACATGTGAAAGCTATTAAGACATGCAAATTAGTTTTAAATTCTGGTTTTGTTTTGAATTTGGAAAGAACATTTTATATTCCAAGTTTCTCAAGAAATTTGATTTTAGTTTCAAAACTTGTACCTGTGGGATATTCCTTTAACTTTTTAAATACATCATTTGGTTTGTATCATGGATCTAATCTTGTTGGGAATGGTATAATGATTGATGGTCTTTTCCGAATTAATTTGCAAGAAAATATTTTTCACAATACAACGCATGTCTATAGTAATGTTGGTATTAAAAGATGTGTTATGAATGAACAATCCTCTATGTTGTGACATCGAAGATTGAGACATATTTCCCTTACAAGAATTAAAAAACTACTGAATGATGGAGTACTTAATACTTTAGATTTTACCGATTTTGATGTTTATGTGGACTGCATAAAGGGAAAGCAGGCCAACATGAAAAAGAAAGGTGCTAAGAGGAGTTCAGACATATTAGAAATCATACATACAAACATTTGTAGTCCATAAATAGACTTGTATGGTCAGAAATACTTCATCTCATTTATAGAAGATTACTCGCGATATATGTACCTCTATTTGCTTCATAACAAGAACGAAGCATTAAATGCCTTTAAGGTATTTAAAATGAAAGTAGAGAAACAATGTGGTAAGCAAATAAATATCGTGAGATCAGATAGAGGTGGAGAATTTTACGGTAGATACACTTAGGGTGGACAAGCACTGGTCCATTTGCAAAGTTTCTTCAAGAGCATAGGATAATAGCTTAATACATCATGCCAGGGTCTCTGGACTAAAATGGTGTAGCAGAAAGAAGAAACTGAACATTATTAGATATGGTGCGGAGTATGCCTAGCAGCTCCCAACTACCTAAATCCTTGAGGAATGAAGCTCTTAAAATAACAGTATATATATTAAATCGAGTTCCAACCAAGGCTGTTTCTAAAACACCATTTGAGTTATGGAAAGGTTGGAAACCGAATTTATGACATTTACGCATTTGGGGATGCCTATCTGAAGTAAGAGTTTATAATCCACAAGAAAAGAAACAGGATCCAAAGACTATAAGTGAGTATTTCATTGGATATGTTGAAAGGTCCAAAGGGTATAGATTTTATTGTCCATCTAATAGTATTAAGTTTGTGGAATCAAGTAATACAAAGTTTCTTGAGAATGACTTTATTAGTGGGAATGATCAATCTTGGGACTTAGTTCTTGAGAAGGATCATTGTGAAATACAAACTCCGACTTCAAGTAATAGATTGATTATCATTCATAGCATCCTTTAAAGTCAAATGGGTGGTGAACAACTAATCATTGAAGTTCCAAAAGCTGCTGATGACAATCTAGTAGGTCTAATTGTTCAGCAATCACTAGAAGTTGTTGAGCAATAAGTTGTACAAGCTCCTCCTCAAGAGGGCGCTAATAAAGAAAGGAAATCAGCAATGCCTAGTGATTACATTTTGTATTTACATGAAGCGGACTATAACATTGGAGTCGAAAAAGACCCTGAAACGTTTTCACAAGTCATGAGTTGTAATGAATCTCAATTATGGTACAACATTATGGTAGATGAGATGAATTCTATAGCAACTAATAAAGTCTGTGACCTTGTCAATGTGCCTAATGGTGCAAAATTCATTGGATGTAAATGGGTCTTTAAGATAAAAAAGGACTCAATAGGCAACATTGAAATATACAAAGCTAGACTTGTTGTCAAAGGATTTACTCAACAAGAAGGAACTGATTACAGAGAGACCTTTTCTCCTGTATCTAAAAAGGATTCCTTATGAGTGATTATGACATTGGTTGCCCATTTTGATCTGGAACTATATCAAATGGATGTGAAAATAACATTCCTAAATGGAGACCTAGAGGAAGAAGTTTATATGAAACAACCGGAAAGATTCTCCTCTAGTGATGGTGAGCATTTGGTGTGTAAGTTTAAAAAAATCCATATATGGATTGAAACGAGCCTTCCATCAATGATATTTGAAATTCCATGATATCATCTCTTCATATGGTTTTGTAGAGAATATCATGGATCAATGCATATGTCTGAAAGTTAGTGGGATTAAAATTTGTTTCCTTGTTCTATATGTGGATGATATTTTACTTGCCATAAATGATAAGGGTTTGCTATATAAGGTTAAACAGTTTCTTTCTAAGAATTTTGATATGAAGGATACGAGTGAGACATCTTAAGTCATTAACATTAAGATCCATAAGGACAGATCTCAATACATTTTAGGTCTATCTCAAGAAACCTATATCAATAAGGTATTAGAAAGATTTCAAATGAAAGATTGTTCACCGAATATGGTACCTATTGTGAAGGGTGATAGGTTCACTTTGAATCGGTGCCTGAAAAATGAGCTTGAAAAGGAACAAATGAAAAATATTCTATATGCTTTTGCAGTAGGGAGCCTAATATATGCTTTAGTTTGTACAAGACTTGACATTGTATTTGTTGTTGGAATGTTGGGAAGCTATCAAAGTAAACCAAGTATAGACCACTGGAGAGCTGTCAAAAAGGTGATGAGGTACCTTCAGGGGACCAAAGATTATATGCTTATGTATAGACAAACCGATAATATCGAAGTAATTGGTTACTTGGATTCGGACTTTGTTGGTTGTGTTGATTCATAAAAGCCAACATCTGGATATGTGTTTATGTTTGCTAGTGGAGTCGTATCCTTGAGGAGTTTAAAGCAGACTTTGACTACTTACTTCTACCAAGAAGGTTAAGTTCGTTTCTTGTTTTAAGGCTACATCATATGATGTCTGGTTGAAGAGTTTCATATCTGAGCTTAGAATTATGGATTTCATTTCTAAGCCATTAAGAATGTACTATGACAATTCAGCTGCAGTTTTCTTGGCCAAAAACAACAAAAGTGGTAGTCGAAGTAAACACATTGACATTAAGTATTTGGCCATTAGGGAACATGTCAAAGAGAACAAAGTGATCGTTCAACACATTAGCACTGAATTAATAATTGTCGATCCTTTAACAAAAGGCATGCCACCAAAGAGTTTTAAGAATCATGTTGCTAGGATGGGACTTAGTTTCATTATGTGATTTATTGTATGTACTTTCACGAAACTCTTATTAATTTATTGTTTTTCTCATTTTGGTGTACAAATTTTATTTTGAGAATAACACATATTATGGACCTAGAATAAACCTTGATGTTTATTTATTCAGTTAATGTAAAATAAGAAATATGATGCATCGTGATACATGATACATGGAGATAATAATCACCTTTAGAGGACTTATCGTCATGATTCATGCATTTGGTTTCTTTCTTTACGTAGAGGTTTCATGACTTTCAACTTATATCTACAACCTAAGTGGGAGATTGTTGTTCGTTGGAACTGTTGTCTGTTTGACCCAACAGTTGCACCATTTAGTATGGGTCGTTTTTGTTGCTTTACTTATGAAACCTTACGTTTATTGCCACTACCTTTTATTGTTTTGATGGAAGACAATAAGGTATATAATTATCAGGCATAGGGTATTGAATCACTAGGCTTAGCAATATTCTGCATACACTATCTCTTGCATTTGCTAAATGCTTAAAAGAGTCATCTCATATTTGTCCGAAATCCCTCAACATTAATAACAAGAGTTATGTAATAACATTCTGCATTTTCTTTTTCTATAATAGATGTGTATATAGATTATTGGACGTCTAACAAAGTCATCTGAAATGTGAGATATGCCACTTTTTGTCTTGCATTAATAGCTGAAGTTAAAGTTTAAGATACAATTTTAAGATTCGAAGGGATGAATCTGATCCTACAATGAGCAATGTAGTGTTTTATGATTTGTTTTGAAGGAAAGAATTCCATTGTACAATGGTAAGGATTTTTAATTTTATTTTACCATTTGGTTTGCACGATTTTCTTTTACATACTAAACGACCTTTCGCATTTGTGCTATTCCAAAACTAACAATTGAATATTTAATCTCATTTTAAATAAAGATGTCTGCTAAACCGTTATTCTCAGTGAAAATTATTTTTAAAAATTAAAACTTTTATTCAATTTTATAATATTAATCCGAACTTTAAAAAGTTAGGTTAAAATAATTCAATTTTTACGTAACTTTAAAAAGTTATCTCGTACTAAAATCAATATTTAAAAATAATAAAATAATAAAAATTTTTCTAAAAGAACTTATCCAAATTTCCCTTCCAAATCTCCTTTCAGCTTCATCTATCTTCCTGTCTAATTCCTAATCAACAGGCATATAATACCTGTAAACAGGGCATGACCCAGGTATCTCCAGCCACTTCTCTCTATACAATTCGTGTGAAACGTATGTTTGCAGGGCATTTTCTTAACGTTAACACCAAGTTCCTCCTCTTCCAAACATATAACGCATGCACCAACTTTACGATTAATATCTTCAATCTTCACAGTTGGTATGACCTCCGTTGACGCCTTTGAAGCTGGTGGCTCACCATATTTTGTAGTCAAGTGTCCAGGCAGAGAGTCCAAGCCTTGAGCTCCTTCAATCACCACCATCCTTTGGGTAAATGGGTTGATCAAGATGATTCTTTCACTTGGTTCTTTCTTGTGCATCTTCAATTGGGTCCTATGAGTTTCAGTTTTGTTTCTCTCCTACGACAATGGTGGTCATCTCAGGCGAGGCAGTGACACCAACGGTGATGAAACACAACAACAAAGGGCAAAAACAGGGGTAATTGTCCATGCGTCACAGTCCTTCCAAAAAATGAAGAATGTTTAGCTAATTTTGCTTTAAATTTTGGGAGAGAAGCACAAAAAGAAAGAGACTTTTGAATGTACAGGAAAATTATGCGTGGAGACTGGAGAATGGTGGAAGTTGCAAGTGTTTTTAAGAAAATTATTGGTATTATTATTATTTGTTTTAAATATTAATTTGACACATGAGAATGATAATTCACCTAGCGGCCTCGTGACAAAAAGGCAAATGACATAATTAAAAGTTGGAATATTATAATACTATATTTAAAATTTTAAGTCAGTATTATAAAATCGAGTAAATTTCTAAATTTTTTTTTAATTTATCCTAGAAATAAAGCACAAAGTGATATATGCAAAGGAAACAGATTGCATTTGGCACAAAGGAAGAGGAACTCCAAGCAAAATAGGAGAAACGGGCAATAGAAATGTTAGCATTCCTACCAAGTTAGCAACCCTCCTATACTACTGCAGAATTCAGACATCGAAGTTGGATGATCACGTTTCTGATATTCAAATGTTCCTGCAGAATTCAGAAGGTATGCCCAATGCTACTTTAGTAAATTCAATAACTATCAGAAACGTAAATACTAACTTAAATCATAAATGTTTTCTTCAGTTGCAACTTTGCTATCTGCAAATTCATGAGGTTCCATTGCCTTGAAATATGATTACCATTGGCTATTATGCCTTCAACTTGCCACTCATGCCACGCTTATTGTGCCACCCACCACTCCTTTCTCCATGGAGTGCATTTTTCTTTGCTGCAACTGAACACTGATCACTCCGACCACCCTTGCAGCTCATCTCTATTTGAAGCTTACGCCTCCGCATTCGGTTCTCCAATCGAATTCCTCTTAGAGCACGGACCCTTTGCTCAATTTCCAAAGCCTGTGTGAAGTTCCACATCCTAACAACGCCTTCCTCTCCTCCACATACAATACGGTCAGCACCAATATCCACAGAAAATAAGTTGGGCCCAAACCCATGGAGCATCCTCTGTGGTGGCTCCACATTCTGTCTATCAACGTTGTTAGACCTTGCAATTGTCTTTGTTGAAGTGTGGCTGTTTGTCCTCAGCAATTTTCTAACATCTATAAGGGACATCTTCCCATCATTAGAAGCTGAAACAAGCCAAGGAAATTCAAATGCAAGAGAATACACAGGGCCCGTGTGAGGAATCCAAGTTGCCAACCTAAAAGCCTTTGCCTTCATGGTGTGAGTTTTCATCTCAAACATGTGAATGGCCCCATCTTCTCCTCCAGTAAAAATGAAGTCTCCCGTGTGGCTTCTAGCCAAGGCATAAGTGTTACCGACATGAGCACCACTGATGACAGTTAGCAAAGTCCCATCGTTAGTGTTCCAGACGTACACATCTGAACCAGATGTGCTTGCAAGTGTAGCATCATGAGGAACAAGACCCCAAACCCAGTCACTGTGCCTCAGTATCCTTAAGCATTTCAACGAGGAGCGATCCCATACACAAACAGACATGTCCCATGAACCACTATACATCCTCGTCAAATCCAGAGCAAGACAAGTTATGGGTCCCCCATGCTCCCACAGCCTAAATTCAGTATTTGGCACCTCAGAACCCCTAAGGTCAAACAGGTGTGTGAGACTCTCCACCGACCTCCAACCTTGAATAAAGCCATCAGTACCGCCAGCAATCAACAACTTCGTATCTGCCGCAACAGCTCGAATGGTACAACCAAGAGGCCTAGATGACGCAATTGACAGCCCCTCTTCCATGTCCCACATTCGCACGACAGAGTCATACCCTGAAGTGAAAATGAGCTTGGCAGAAGCCAAAAGAAAGACAGTCCGAACAGCTTCAGTATGGCCATACAAAATATCAACACTGTACCGACCAAGAAATGTCTTACTCCTAAACTCCCTCTCCACAAACAGTTCTTTCCATGACTTCTCATCTGTAAACCCCCCACGCAGTGGTGCAGGGATTTTAGGAAGTCCCCATCTCTCGCAATATACTTCCTTCCAAACCTTATTCTCAGACGCAAGCCTATTAAGAAATGTGGATACACAAGACACTATACCAAGCTCTTTAGGATCAAGACAGTTGAGGATTTCAGATATCAAGGCTGCAGGAAGGTCGGTGATGGACGGACAATAGCTAGTCACAATGCCATGGCAAGACAATTCTTTTGAATCACTACGCTTGCTTGAAATTCCTTTCCTAGAATTAGAACCTAACGTGATCTTTGAAGTATCAGAACTCTGAGCTATGGAATGAGAATTTCCCTCACAAGACGCCAAATCAAGAGACACCTTAGTGCTTTGTTGGCATTCAAATTCCATAAAAAGTTAATCTAACCAACACAAGAATTCAAAAGGAGCTATAAACAAAATCCTCTGACACAAAGCCCCACGACAACCAAATCCCGGATATTGTTACTTTTTGAAGAATTTAAGGACAACCAACTAAAACTGCAAAAATAACGCAGGAAGTCAAAATCTAAAATAATTGTTTTAAGAGGAAGACAATTTGGGGGGAGAACGTGAAGCAAACAAAAGG
The DNA here is from genome assembly GCA_027563595.1 of Erythroxylum suave. Taxonomy (NCBI): domain Eukaryota; kingdom Viridiplantae; phylum Streptophyta; class Magnoliopsida; order Malpighiales; family Erythroxylaceae; genus Erythroxylum; species Erythroxylum suave. The sequence goes on along the minus strand of JAOSBN010000008.1, from coordinate 6,940,001 downwards.
TATCAGAGAATGATTAACCTGAAACTGAATGACCAATTAAATGAAGTTAAAATCAATCGAAAACCTAGAGATCGACGATGATAACTTTATGAAATCGTTTCAAACATAAACCTAACAACCAAAAAATAAGAACGAGATAGAAAAAAGATGAAATCACTAAATAGGTACCTCTAGAAATCGATACAGTGATGCTTCGATAAGAGAAAAAGATTAAACAAAACCGTAGACTTGCGGGGCGATGGGTCAGAAATACCTCATGTGAAGGGAGACGCTGGGTATCCAAAAACGAAAGCGAATCGTTGAAAATAATTTTTTATTGTTTTAGTTTCTTTTAATCTCCGATCATTAGTCAGGAAATCAGGAAATCAGACGGTGGAGCAAAGAGTAGCCGACGTCATAAGTTGGTATGGTACGTAGGATTCATGAGGAATCTTGACATTGCGTTGTAGCATGTCGGCATATTCTATTTGGACTCGAATAAGCCCAATTTCTTTTAACCGTTCAGATTAACTTCCACTTTTTGTTTAATTTAAATATTAAAAAAACATATATTAATTGTTTTGTTGATATATGTTGAGTCTTGGGCTTGAGCCCGATCTAGCTTGAACCTTACTTTTTCGGAAAAGGGGCTTGAGGCCAGTTCAACCCGGCCCGTTTATTTGGGGCCCCTATTGCCGCTGTAATTTCGACAATATCTATACTTAATCGATCCTATTTTGTCTCCTCGTTTCTCCCTCCTTGATACGCATTCACCTCCGCTTCTCCATCCCCCTCTCCCACTCATTAACTCATCCAATGTCTGAAGACTCCGACCCCGCCGCCACCGCCAACGTCACCACCACCGTCCCGTCTCAACCCTTAACAAATGAATCCGTATGCAAAACCCAGCTAGCCATTCAATCTCTTTCATCAATCCTCACCACAGCACCACCTTCTCTCTTCTCCTCCATCAACTCTGCGTTTTCTCTCCTCCATGATCACGAAATATCCTCCCAAATATCCGCCCTCCTTCGGCAACCAGACTCCGGAGCCGGCGACAACGACCTATGCCGTTGGTTCTACGACACGTTTCAATCCGACTACCCCCATCTCCAGCTAGTAGTCTTACGCTTTCTCCCCACCATTGCTGGCCTCTACCTCTCTCGCATATCTCTACGTAAACCGTTGGCTGGTTTTGAAGCTGTTCTCTTGGCGCTCTATGCACATGAAACCACGTCACGTGATAACCAATCTATAACTGTGAGCATACCAGATTTGTCACATCCTTCTATATATCATGAATCCAAAGAACATGCAAAGAACAACTCCACCGAGTTGAACCTGGCCGTGATATCACCAGCTTTGGAGCCTCATGGGACAGTGAGATCAACCAGAAGGGCCAGGATTGTTGGGGTGGCATTAGAGTTGTATTACAGTAAGATAGATCTCATGCCTGTGGAATCCAAGATTGAGTTTTGCGAGTTTTGTGAGGTGTGGTCTGGTCAGGATGGTGAAATGTACAAAGAGCTTGGTGGGGTGGTTGTTGAAAATGGTGAAAATCAGGAGACTGTCAAGAGGGATGGGAGGATTCCTCTGCCATGGGAGCTTCTGCAACCAGTTTTGAGGATTCTGGGGCATTGCATTCTGGGTCCAAAGAAAGATGATAAGTTGTTTGATTCTGCTTTTTCCGCTTGCAGAAGTTTGTATGCAAGATCTTTGCATGATATTAATCCAAAGGCAATTTTGGCATTTCGGAGTCTTCTTAGGCTTATCAACACATCTTTGGATCCAAAGAGTGCTGTTGATTACACTGAGCCATCATTCTCTAATGTTATCACTATCTGATCAGGTTGATATCATTAGATTACGCCTATACTTTTTCTGAGTTTGGTTTTAGCTAGTTTATACTGCCTTTTTGCAGCCAATAACCTTTAATTTGATGCTATGACAAGAAATTAGACGTTTTAGGGACAAGACAATCACAACATTGATGCCATATTTTTAGACTGATGTGTTACACATTTAATTCTTGCTCTATTTTCTTTCTTTCTTCTTAGTTTCAGTCTTGGATGCATTTGAAGGATTAATCGAGTTTGAAATTGTGAAAACATGTGTTTTTATCTGCATGATGCTACTAAGCTAAAGATGCTAATTGCCCATACTTGCTCAATCCAACACTTATTTGTTCAATGCTTGTTCTATCCAGTATGGTTTCACTGAGACTTTCTTTTGCAGTGGAATTGCAGGGCTGAGTTGAGGCATAGATGATGAGATTGAGACTTGGGATATAGCCGATCATGCAGGATTTTAACGGCCAGTTAAATGTAAGCAGTCGCAACAGATCTGATTTTGTCAGGTAGCTGAGCTCTGGGAATGTTTTCTCCTTTCTTTATGGAACTCCATGACACAGCACACAGTTCTTTGATGCAATCAAACCGAGCCAGCTTCTAAGGTTAAATCAAAATTTCAAGGTTCTCTTTTTATTATTACTTTGTGAAGGCAATTCTTTGGAAAAAAAAATCATTTGTGGGTATAAACAGTTAACATTGTTTCTATCCTTTTTATCATATTTTTGTAATTAATTTTTGCAAAATCAATATTCTTTTTTTTTTAAAGAGTTTATGACCACACTAACTCACCAATGCCTCTTGATAACATATGTATGAGTTTTTGGCTAATATGATAGAATAATGGATCAATGTTGATGTTACTAACTATTGTAATGGTTCATTTTTGTTTCTAATAAACATTTTGTTTGTTTTAAGTAAAAGTACACATTTTATCTATTATTTTTAATACTGATATATCAATCAATTAAAGTTAGATTCAATATTTTAAAACTTAAATTTAATCTAAAATTTTTTAATAATCTTGAATTTAATAAAGTTTAAATAAGTAAATATAAACCCAAAATTACTTTATTGAAAAAGTCCACATCTACTTATTACAATGAATTTTGGATATTTTAATATGAAATTAATTTAATACTAATATATGTGTATGCGTGTGTATGGTTGTGAACTTGTGATATATTTTGGATCTCTCGGACCCAGGGTCGTTCTTGACATTTTACAGGTTTTAGGAAACATAAAAAAAGATCTCTATTATACCTTTTTTGTTTTTTATAATGATAAAAGATGGGCCTTCGTAAAGAACAAAATAATGAAAATAGGAGTCTTTTGTTGTTTTTTATGCATATCTTCATAAAGTACAAAATGAAATTCTTTTCGTTACCTATTTTATTCTTCATGAGACTGGGCTTAAGCAGATACCTTGCTTATCCTTACCTAATGGCCTGCTATGAAAAATATTTTCTTTTTAAAATTAACTCGTTAATTTCATGTTAGGCATATGCATTTTTACCATCCTTACAGTCAATTGATTTAGCTCCAAGTATATGTAAGCCTGAGTAATTAATGGAGAAGAAGAAAGATTAAGTGGTACTACTCCATAAAAGGAAAAAAAATATACAATCTGCTACAATTATTAGTAATTCAGGCTTTTAACGGCCATTCATAGAATCGGTCACAACATGTGTACAAATGGAGGAATTTGAAATAAATATGAGATCCAACAAGCTACAGAAGACTGTTTCAGAAGAATGTAAGTAGATACGCAGCAAATGCTAGTCCAAGAAAGAGTGCTACAGAAGAGCCTGCAATTCTTGAAGCCTCACTTTTGTCGCTTCCAGTTGATGGGATGGCAGCCAATCCTGTACAGTTTTGCATTTTCACACAAATTTTAATCCGCTCGACATCGATGAAGATTAAATTTAAGTGAAGGTAATGTAATGACATGAACTTAATTGAATCAAATCTCAAATTAATACTAGATTCATATATGATGTGAAGATATTAGAAGGCATAATTACCCGGTGGCGTAGACATTTCACTTGGTGTTGGCGTAGACATTTCACTTGGTGTTGGAGCAGCTACTGGGTATCCCACGGCTATCAAACATAAAGCCATGTTCATTAGAATTAGGTCAAACTAAGATTCTGATTACTTACACTATGTTTAGAATAGGATTATGGGATCAGTATTGCAAAAGTGTGGCTTCAGTTCATGCATTGTTTTGTCTTGTTTTTACGAGAAGGCAATTAACGAAGAAGAAATCACGTGTACCTGAGCACAAGCTAACAGGAGGAGTAGAGACATTACAAATAGAAGGAAGCTTGAGAGCTTTAGCCAGATCAATACTGATCCCAAAACTCTTGGCACCGTCACCTAGTAGTTGGCACAAACAGATGGGGTTGCTGTCTACCAACCCCGCAAGCTCAGGGCAGCATTTCTTGTCCGGCACCGTCAAGTTGCTTCCTTTCTCGGCAAAGCTCAAGCAGTCCGACATGTTCAACAGCGGCCCTATGCAGTCGTTTGAGGTCGGCCCCGGAGCCGACGGGCCAAAACCCACTGAGGGTGTCTCGGCCGACGGGCCAAAACCCACTGAGGGTGTCTCGGCCGACGGTCCCATGTAGGAGGACGGTGCTTGTGTAGGATACTGCGCTGCCGCTACACCGACGAAAACGGCCGCTGCAATGGCTGTCACGATCAGCCTTAGAGTGTACATTTTGGCGAGATGGGAGAGTTAAAAAGGAGTTCTGATGTTTTATAAGGTATTGAAGGTTGTGGGAAAGAAAGAAAACCAGGACACTGGGCAGCCGAAACCAATTAATAACTTTCATAACTACCAACAAATAAAAGTCTTTTCTTTATTTGCTTAGAAATTTATCAATCACCCAACTATGATAATATTCTGGATAATGTTATTTACCTTTCAATAATTTCTTATAAACTAAAATAAGTTAATTAATTTTTATTCGATAATATTTTTAATTAAACTTCAAATTCTTCTATATATAAAGAAAATATCTTTGGATCGTATTTTAAATTATCTAATTTTCTTCAATTTTTAATTGATTTTATGACAATCTAATATCAGTTGATCATTTTATATCTTACAAGCTTAAGTTCTAGTCTGGTTAAGGATGAAAATAGATGGCTCATAGGTCAGCCCCATCAATTTTTAAAAAATAAGTTTTTAAGAATTTAAAATATAGATCAAACGTAATTATTTAATTGAATCCTAACCTAAGTTACTCGAACTTAGACCTACCAGAGACTTAACTATTTTAAATAAAACGATGTTGTTTTATTTAGAATAATTGAATCTGGAGTCACTTTAATTTAAGTTTGACCTACAAATAGATTCGTTGAAATCAACTAAATTTAGACTCACTTAAACAATTGTCATCCCAGTAAAATGGAATTTAATGTTCATGGTAATTTTTAAAAATATAATACAATTGCAGGTTGACTATTCTTTAAGACAAGCTGCCAAAACCATCTCAAATCTTCTGTTCTAGATATTCAGTTTTAACCTTATTATATTAAATCATATCTATACATTTATATAAAGTTTATGTAAATACGTGAATAAAATTTAACAAAATATGATAAAAATATTATAATAAAAAATAAGAGATATAATCCCGTAAAAAACTTACAAAATTTGGTTACTTGTTTACATCACGTATTAATTCCCAATTCCCAGCTCACGAGGTAGGTATGGTATTATATACTTGTACGTTTCTTTACCTTTTCTCTTTATTCCATTTCTATGTAAATCACAAATTTTGTCTGATCTGTGAAAGTAAAACTAAAACCTGATGCTCATTTTCTTAGTTAAGAAGGGAGGAAGGAACTGTTGACAAAAGATGTGGACGGCGGTCTGGCAATTATGGCGCGGTGGTTGCATACTTTTCTTCTTGGGAGTTGGAAGCCAATAGACATTTATGGACATGAAATAAATTCTGAGAAGATTGGAACTTACCCTACCTACTGCTTAATGTCCATCACATGTTCACGTGCTTCTGTTCTCATCATATTCTCTCTCTCCTCCCGTCACTCTCATTTAATGCATTATTTTGATTTTTCTTTTTATTGTAAATGCAGAAGAATATGAATGAGGTAATAATGCCAAGTATGGTGAAAAGAACGTGGAGGAACAAGTAACCATAAAGACAAAGAAGGATCAGATTTTTTGTTTTGCTTGTGTTTCCATTACGTTCCATTAATTCACATATTTATACAGACTCCATATAAATATAGATATCAGAATAATTGAAACAGAAAATTTGACGAAATAATGAGAAATAAGTGATAGTGCATCAGCCAAAACGTTTAACAAATTGAACAAATGATTAGTGGTTACATGAAGTCTATCAGCAAATCAGCACCATGAAGGCAGCTTGTAAAAAGGGTGAAAACTATATGATGATTAAGAAGATTTACCCTGCCAAAGGTCTAGCCTTGCGTCTATGGCCCATGCTATTAACAAGATCTTTTCGGACGCAAACAGGGAACATGTTGATATTACTCACCACTTTCAACCGCCAAAGAACGTAAGGAAAACTCAGCTGATCCCTCGAAGTAAAACGAACAACTTCGTTAAACCAGAGGCACATTAATAGATTAGTCATTGGTGTATGTTGCCTCACAATAACCGAAGCCTCGTTCAAAGCTGAAAACGCCAGAGATTTGTTAACACCAGTTAGATAATAGCTCTAAAATAAAAATGTAATGGAGAAGGCCGGGGAAGATTCATCACAAAATGGCCTCTGCCACAACTGATCTTGTCACTAACATTTTAAACAACGGAGTTGAAGCGTTTATTACTAGGAACTGCTAGGCAGGACTTTGAAAGTTCAGAGCTAAACACAGTTCATTCAAACATATGCTCAAAACCAAATACATGCTTTGCTTGGTATCAGAGCCACTTTTCTCTTATTTTAGTGTGAGTCACATGTACAATTAGTTCAGTCTTCCTGATAAAATTAAACATAGGAAAACAGTACCTTTCTTTCCATTGAATTTCTTGTTTTTGGGTAAGCCATCTCGGCGGTACTGAGTCAATTGAACTTCAACTTCTTCCGGGCTGGCCTTGTGTTTCTTCACAACAGCATTAGCCTCATCATACACATTACTGCGAGCTCCATGCTCTGAAATTGCCAATACAGAATTTGAACCCCAAAGAAGAGCTTCCAGGACACCCAAAGGGTCTCTCCTGAATTGAGACTTCGAATCCACCCAAATAGAGTACTTAGCATGAGGAAATAGACGATGTCCAAGCATCTGATGACAAAAAGTTGACAGGGCCCAACAAGGAGATATTAATTCTACAGAAAACCATAAAATGGAATATTCGATAAAGAAGAATGCACAAACATGATGCCATTGCAAAAAAAGTACGCAAATCATGAATGACTCTAATTGATGTCTGTCAATCTTAACCACATTTTATCAAGTAATTGCATCACACACACATATTATGTACGTGTAAATAGAAAGTAGTTTGTACGGTGCAAGAACATACCCTGATTCGTGCAACAACAAAGCCTCACTCTTTTGACCAAAATATAAAAACAGTACAACTCAATCCCTTTGGACCAATAACATCGAGGAACGATATGATATGTCTTTAACATAGATTTTCCCAATAACAAAAGGTGCTGACAAGGAAATGATTGTCATCGTGATATTTGTCAACTTACAATTTTTTGCACTTCACATTGTAACCAATTATAGGAAACAAGAGCACCCAAGTTGTTAAAAACAATAAGTGCAAGGAAGATGATAGTTGCATACAACATGATTCAAGAACTATTGGCAATAAGAAACGTACAAATGAGAAGAGAATAAAAATGAAGTAAAAAGTGCTAAAGTTGTTAAAAATAATAGGTGCAGGGAAGATGATAGTTGCATACAACAGGATTCACGAACTATTAGCACTAAGAAACCTATAAATGAGAAGGGAAGAAAAATCCAGTAAAACTTGCCAAAGTTGTTGAAAACAATAAGTGCAGGGAAGATGATAGTTGCATAGAACAGGATTCAAGAACTATTAGCAATAAGAAACCTAAAATGAGAAGTGAATAAAAATAAAGTAAAACTTGCCAAAGAAGGAACCATAGAGCAATTTTTAAAGTACATCTTTCTTCATCAAGTCTAAACAAAAATTGCACAGAAAGTACCTTTGGAATTTTACCGTTTAACCTTTGGTCAGTGAAAGGAAGATCCCTTACAATTACCACACGCCACCTCCCAATAAAATGATCTTCACCAATTATGTGGCCCTCTGCTTCCTGAGCTGCTAGTGTTATTTCATCCCAAAATGCAACATAGCAAACCTGTATCAGTTTTCCCATAATGCTCAAAAGCTTCGAGGATGCTAAAATAGTCATGTCTTGTTTCACCAATGAAATGCTAACCTTTTGAAGGGATGCACTAGACATTCCAATAGGTTGATAAAGGTCATCTCCACCACCAAATGCACAAGTAGAGACCACCACTTTACAAGTTTCCATGTAACTTTTGTCCTCATCAGAAATCCGAAAACCTCCATTTTCATCATAAAAACCACAATGCACTTTAGCTGTTTCATTGACCTGCAAGGTACATATTCCAAATGAATAAACATTAACCGACGTATTAAATGACAAAATGTCAGCACAGGACTCAAATCTACCAAGTGATAAAATTAAAGCACTCTGAAAACCAAAATCCATAGGAAGCTTCCTTTAGATTAACAAGATAACAGTTCTTTCCTATCCTAGACTTGGCCAACGATATTAAGATAAAGCAGGTCATACCTGAAAACTTTTATCCCTCTGATCAAGAGATTGAAACCCAGTAAACAAATTAAATCGTGTGGCTTCCGTGCGCTTTTCAGACAGATCAGCAGTTCCTCCCATGCCCTGTGCATCCTTTGCTGATATGTATACAAGGTTTTTGACTGGACTACTCGGTTCATCAAGCGTGGGAATATCTAGGTGCTCAAGTGCTTCAGGAGATTGGAGTTTCAAGCAACCTAGTACGGTCCAGAAACATCATCAACATAACAAATTGCACCAACTAGAAGCCAATGTGAAGTGATCTATCCTCATATGATTCTATTCAAATAAACTACTTCCACAATTGACAATGAATCAATTAATTTCCAGCTAACTAAAGAATTTATATAATGCCTTCTGATCTTTAAATTAACAATGAAATGGTGAAAACAAGCACTTACGTTCCCTCATTCCACCAACCACTCTAGTCACCGGATCGAGACGATTCAAATTTCCCTCCGATTTCTTTGCGGATTTTACAGTCACATTTAATCCCAACTCAACTTCAGATTTTCGTTCCAAGTCGGGTCTTTTGACAATCCTGGAGGCCTCAAATACAAGTAACCCACTTGCTGAAATGAAGACGAGTACCATCCAGTACTTGAGAAGCATCCTACGAAGCCACACCGATAAGCTCCTGGATTGCTGGCCGTGTTGCTTCTTGCGCTTCCTGCGTGCTCGGCCATGGTTCCTACTAACTCCGTCTGATTCGTCATCTGATACAACAATAGATACACTGTTGTTGCTGTTGTTGAACTTTGAAAACGACAGCGACATTGATTCAAAGAAAACGAATCAATCAAGAGGTTGGTATGTCAATGTCAACAATTATTGACAGAGGCATCAGATCAAATTGGCTCATAAATGAGGAACGGTTTGTAGAACAGCTATACCACCATACAACCTGTTCAAGCAGATCCAAAGTAACACGAAGGGGCAGGGAGTCGACGCCGGCGACAATTTGCGGCGTGGGAGACGGTGGCAGCGGCAAATTTATTAATTTCTGTATCCTCTGTGCTAGCTAGCAAAAAGTATCACGAGTTAGGGGTTGGGGCGGACCCACTACTAAGCAGGCTTAGATTGGAGAATCCAAGGCCATTGGTCCAAGCCTGCCTAAACTACACCTGATGAATAAAGAAGATGCAATAGGGAGTCAGATCGTCCGTTCCAGTTATCTTGCGCCTATTATGTTCTGTACCGTAACTAATATATCAACGTTTTAATTAAAAAGAATGATTGAACTTTACGCCGAGCCGCAACAAATGCCTCATCTTCTTTTAAATCAGCTTCCCAATTTATATTTTAATAAACATTAATTATTATTATAATGATGTTATTATTATTACTGATTCTATTATTCTTATTATTATTATTAATTTTCTAGTTGAGTATACATAATAATTATTAATAAATATATGATTATATATTCTTATTATTTATATTATTATCATTATTATTAATTTTCTAGTTAGTGTTAAAAATAATATTATGATTATTAATTTTATTTATTTATTATTATTATTATTCAAATTATTTTTGATAATTTTATTTTTAAATTTTATTATTATTAATTTTATTTATTTATTATTAAATAGTTTACTTAATGTGTGTGTGTATGAAGGTGTAGGTGTGTGCGT
>JAOSBN010000008.1:6838188-6889490 GCA_027563595.1 Erythroxylum suave | reverse complement strand
AAAATCTCTCAAACCAATGCTCCTTTCTAAAGTACTTTAGCAAGTACAAAATTTTACAACTCAGATCGATATCTTCTTTACAAAATACCGTCAGTTATCTTCCTTTTCAACTTGGGAAGTCTTGAGAATAGGAAGCTCATGTTTCTAAAGTTCTTCAAGATGAATCGTGCGTTTCTTTTTACGAAAATAAATCTTGCATATCAAGCAAATCGGCAAGCACGCCAGCTGCCGTCGTGTCGTTGCCAGCTCCAGCACCTTGTATGACCAAAGGTAGTTCTCTGTAACATCGGCTGTATATCTCCAGCTACAATTGTTCAGAAAACATGGTCAAGTGATGGAAACAATTGCACAGCATTGAAGACTTGGACGTGGATTTACAACGATGGTCACAATAGTTTTTAACATTTGCGACTCTTTTTGACCAAAACTACAGTCAAGAAGTGGAGATTTATAACTTCAGTCAAAATTTTGAAAGAATTCAACTTTCTAGTCTAAGCCCAATCACCTTGTTCCAAAATGTATCAACTGCAATATATGTACTCATTTGATGGTATTCCTTTATAGAAAGAAGCTGCTAGTCCCTTGTGATTAATTCTCCCAAAGAAGTCATTAAGAGTCAAATCTCTCTTCTGGAGCATTTAAGCTTTTCAACCAACCACATCTCAGATCTAATAATGCTTTTAGTTACTACATGATAACAAAAGACACTCGTTCTATTCCCACTGGTCAAATATGACGTCTAAAAAATTTTCAACTCCAGATGGGCCTTTCCCTAACTACAGAACGTGACTTCGAATCACCAAGTAATGGTATGAGCCATAAGTCCACGAAACTACAAACCATCAGTTCCCATATATATGACCATTGTGATCTAAGGAATAAAAAGGAATAATTTAAACTAGAAAGGAATACCTAGAAAGTACTATTTTCTCCAGCTCGGATACGGCATTCTAGTCGTACACAGTTCATTTTGCATCTCAAATTTTTCCTAAGAAAATGTTTCACTTGGAGATGAAGAGGGGGAATATACAGCATGATGGATTCACAGATATGGGGCCCAAGTAATCATAGAACTAAAAATCAGGAATAAAAAACGAAGGTGAAAGTGTAGGTCTTACCACATTATCACTACCTCTCAATCGTCCCAAAGCAGAATTGCTAGGAAGCTCTTGAATGCCAACTTCACACCTTCAAAGAAAGCAATTTTACAACGTAATATCTCAGATAAAACATGGGATTGAAAGTGAAAGGTTGGGATGAATCTTGACAAGGCAAGTTTTTCATATCCATAATAAATGGCTTTGACAAAATCATGTTATTGTGCATGTAATATAAAGTTTTGTCCCCATTAAACTGAGTACTTTCATGTTCTTCCATTTAGTTTCTTGTTCTTCACAAATTCAGATAACCAGAAAGTTCGAGTGGATTGAATACATGCCTCAGATATGAAATGCCTGCAGGTGTTCACAACAGAGAGTAACAAATAACAACAAAGAGTACCTTGTTCCCTCAATTACACAAACATAACGCAGAACATTGCCATTCATGGAAGCCTTTTTAACTCTCTCTTGGACGTCATTATCAAGTAACAGACTACCATTATTCAAAAATTCTTCGACAGACATGAAGTCAGGCCCCATTTCTTTTGGGTACAAACTCTCAATCTGTGAAACAAAATAGATAATTACAACGGCAAAATCAAAGATGAACATAGCACTAGGGGTTAGGTAATCATTATGGCACATTAGCAATTCAAGGCTTGGAGAAAGGATGACAATGTGACATTACAGCTTTCATAAAAAGCCAGAAACGGGAAGAAGTTTATTTCAGACTTGACCTTAATGCTATCCATGTCAATATGCCTCCCAAGAAGTCGAGCAAGGATCAGAGCCTGTTTACAATTCAAATTGAATGTGACAGAGTTGCAGAACATGAACCCAAGAGAAACTAGTCAAAAGTTTCACCCCCTAATATTCCACTTTGCCCATGATATCTGCATGTACCAGTTTCTTAGTTTGAATATTCAGTTATTTATCAATCTTAATGAAGGAAATTTAAATCAGTAAATTAAATAGTTAATGAATAGTCATGAAGTATTTTTGGCACATCATAACTTTTGAGATTTGAGTAACAGTTATAATGCTTAAAGTTAAAAATTAAAGCATAAAAAATCATCAATTATTATGTACTATGCAAGAATTTAGGTCAACCTTCCTTGCAACATCCATCCCACTCAGGTCATCCCGTGGATCTGAAGCAATGATATAAACGAAAGATTTAGAGGTAAAGAAACATCTAAAAATGTGACATGAAGGAGTAAGGACAAAGAAGTCAAATAGCAAGTCCCACAAAGTATATAAATGTTGAAATACTCATCTAAAACCCAAGAAAGAAATCATTGTATTTCTCTTTAAAACACTTGATTATCAAGAAGCCGAAAGGGAGGAAAATCTACAAAATTGCACCAAGAAAATATTTTCATAACTAAATCAATTTTCTAGTTAGCATAGACAGATGTTCCAGCCAAAAAAAAAAAAAAGTAATACAACATTCTCTATGAAAATTATTGGCCTATGCTCAATGGCGCATCATTGTCAGTCTTGTGAAAAGTCAATGTGAATTTTCAACATAACAAGATACCATATACAATGTAAATAAGTGGAACTCTACGACGAGAAAGGTCAAAATAATTTTAATGTTTATTGTTACGTAAAAGACCACTTTGAGGACTCAACAAGCAGTTAACCTTTCTTTTACTGACATTCATGCAGATATTCATTATTGATCTCCAATAATCAATAATGTAAGGATGCAAAATAAAAGTTTGGCTAGCTTACATTTTGACATTGTACTTGAAATCAAAATCCTTTCTTTTATTCTTATTACACTCTTTGAACTTTAATAAGTTGAAGGAAGATGTTTCAAATCCGCCACTTGAGGAAATGACTGAAAAAATATACTTGCTGTCAAATAACAAGTTTTGAATTGTATTTCAAAGAGGGCTAAGGGATCCGGAAGTCTTCGTTCTTGTAAAAGTAACAGCACAGTTTTCAATTCTCTAACTAAGCAACTTGTTATTGGTGTCTGGAAAAGGCACATTTAAATCTGAGAATGATTAACATCAGAAAAAGAAAAGAACACAAAACACCTAGGACACTTGCCAGCTTAACCTTGACATTGAAGAAGTTTGTGAATAAAAATATTAATAGCCGGAAATCTAGGGAAAACATAAAACCAAGGAAAACGTTGCAGTCAGTTCCCATACACCATACATAATATGAAAATACAAATACAATAAGATTAACCTGTGAAAAGTGGAAACTAGGTGCTAATTTAGAATGCAGAAAAACCTGGTTCCGTAAATCCCAAACTTTTGGCGGCCTTAACAACATCACTCAGTCTCTTCCCTCTTTCAATCTCACTCATGACATACCCCAATGTCCCTGTTAAATATATTTTAAACCAAGAATCTATATAAACCAACAAACTTACAAAATGAAAATTGTAAAGTAGCATGAAGACACAGAAAACTGAAAAGAATACAATTCAGACAAGATAAAAAGTCTAGCTAAATTTGTTACCACTCAAACTTCCAATTATCCGATGGACAGTGTCTCCAGATGAAAGCATGCGATTTAAGGAAGCTATAACTGGAAGGCCAGCACCAACCTATCAACAATAACTTCCAGTCAGCACCATGATAGCATATCCAAAATCCACACCTTCCTACTAAGAATAATAAAAGAAAAATGCATGTACAATCATTCAAGTGCATGTGATGGTAGCAGATTACACTGATATAATTGAAGTTTCATAATGCTTGGAATAAAGCAATACTATCTGCACCAAAAACCAACTTCACTTACAGTTGATTCGTGCCGAATGTAGCGTGGATATGAAAACAACTTTTCATAATCTTCCTGCAAAATGGCACAAAATGTTCTCTTAGCGAAAACTCACATACAGTGTTGAACTACATCTACCATAAGAATCTTGAATTTAGAACGGATGTAGATTAGAAAATGGAATAACTGACAGAAATATCATGATGAACAGAAGTGCCTCTGGATTGAGAAGATTGAAGTTAAGGAAAGTTAATGAGCCATGTCAACAATTCAATTCTTACAAATATATATGTATCCGAACAGAAAAGAGAGAAACAAAATAACAGGCTAAAGAATCTGATCATTGTAATCCATCATGCCTCTCCTTTTATCAGCTTGTCTTGTTATCCACTTGAAGGAAAATGAATTTCACTTCTTTTCATAACTGATAATCATGACGAATATAAATTTTCTCATATAATAGTGGCACAATTATCATCTAAGAAATAGAATGTTCAAATGGAAGAGTGTAATCATCATAAGTGGAAGAAATATAGAGATATATAATATGCCACAAGATTTTTACTCTTTTACATGATAAAGAAAAATTGAAACATGTACTACAGTTTGCCTACCATTCTAGAAGTAAGAGGTTTCTTGTTTGCTAGAACAATGCAACACCCCAGATCAACCACTTGAGTTATCAGTCCAATAGTCTCAGAGCTAGCAGAGCAATCTACAAAGGCTAAACCTATGGCACAATGAAAAAAAACAAATTCAGTTGAAACGGTTCATGGCAATGGTACCAAACCAATGTAGGAAGTATTTACTCAACTACGCAATTGTGGAAGTGCTCAGATCAGGACAGTGGATCTATGTTTCGTCTATGCTCTCAAGTAAGTAGATTTTGTTCTTATGTGGGAGTTTTAGACTCTAGTACAAACCAACCTCACCCAAAAGCTTAAGATTTTGAGTTAAATGGTTATTGCCAATATTTCATTCTCATATGCTTGACTGTTGTAGCGCAAAGCAAATGCTGACAAGCAGCACAAACCTGTTGATTTCCCAAGAAGAGCAGCAATCTCCAAAATTGTATTGTTAGATTCCGAGTTTGCATATACGCTGCATTCTCCTTTGTTAATTAGGGAACATAAAGAACCATTGGCATTTAGAACTCATAATTCTCTATTTATATCAACAAATTAAGACTTATAAGTAATGAAACTTAATATAGCAGGAGTCACCAAAATCAGAAAGTGAGGAAAGGGACGAGCCATTGGATTTGAGGCGGCAAAGTTCAGATAAAAATGCATCATCCAAATCACCGGTTAACACATCGGATGTCACAACCAAAGATTTACTGTCACAAACTCCTACAACCCGCAAGTGAACGCCCTAACAGAAAGAAAACCCTTTACGTTAGGAGCTACCCGGCTAAGGAAATGAACAAAGTAATTGAAAAGGCACAGAAATAAGAAGAGAAACGAAACCTTTTCTGCATGGAGTGATCGGCAGGAGACAATGTGGTGGAGAAGCTGTCGCCCAACTCCTCCACAGCCTATAAGAAGAAGAGCTATCTTCTTCATGATTACTCGACCTCTGATCCCTGATTGAGAGCTGTTTACTACGGTCACTTCCTCTTCGATTGGTTTTTACTTTTTAGCACAAGCTAATTTAATTTAAATATTTATATTTATATTTATATTTAAAAATAAAATATTTGAGAAAAAGGGTCAACGTTGGGTCAGAGTTCCTTTGTTTAGAAAATTAGAAATTATTGGCAATTTTTTAACATCAACAGGTAGGGTAGGTAACGTTAGGGTTTCAGAGTTTCACACACTTTCTCTCTATCCCATCCCAATCCCATCCCACGAAAAGACGGAATTTTTAATTAAAAAATTAAATCAAAAATCAAAATTGATCAAAATCTCAGACGAATAGTTCTGTACTTCTCCACACTTTCACTTCTCTGTTCACACCCAATTCTATCTTCGGCTTCTTGTACCGTTGCACGTAATCCGTCGTTCTTCCTTCAAGACATACCCAGTAGCAGGTCCTATCTTTGTCTCCTCCTCTTATCTCCCGCGCTCTTTTCAGGTGCCCCTTGTGGAGTTGTACTTGCTGCATGTTGGATCAATCCTGTGTGTTCTTCTCTTCTACTTGATGGCCGAGAACTTGTTTTTGCTTTAGTTAAGTGGGTTTTAATTGGTTTTGACTCGTACGCTTTAGTTCTTGCTCGTATGTTGTTTCCTGCAATTGGACATTATTCTTTTATTTAATTGTTTTTGGTGTTCCAGCTTTTACTGTATGTATGTGTATATATTACGTATGTATTCATGTGTACATGTTTGCGAACCTGGACGGGTACGAACGTGGATTTTGGAGATTATGGGACTGAATTTATTATAAATCAAGAGATCATTTTTTTCATCTGAGGTTGTCTGTGTTTTAAACCTGAAGATGAGGAGTTACCTTTGAATTTCTATGCAGATTGCATTGGGATGCTGAATTTATAAGGAAGTGACACGGAAGTGTAGCCATGTAGTTGTACCTAAATTTTAGCCTTCTGTTGTGGGTTGGTATGGATGGTCGTGTGATTGACGAAGAAAACGGGATGGGTCATCGTCCAATGAACTATGATGGAGATGCTGAACCCAATGATGTTGGAGAGGCAAATAATGCTGAGCATTCCCTGGCTAATGATGAAGATGGGACCGCTGAGCCCCATGTTGGCATGGAATTTCATTCTGAGGATGCTGCTAAGACTTTCTATGATGAGTATGCCAGACGTCATGGTTTTAGCTCAAGAGTTGGTCAGTCTACTAGCTCTAAAATTGGTGGGTCAAACAGTGCTAGGGAGTTTGTATGTTGCAAAGAGGGCATCAAAAAAAGATCTGGTGAGAGTTGTGATGCCATGTTAAGGATAGAATTAAACGGTCAAGACAAGTGGGTTGTAACAAAATTTGTCAAGGAGCATACCCATTCTATGGTGAATGCCAGCAAAAGGCATTACCTTCGACCACGCAGGCATTTTGCAGGTGGCACGAATAGCCTGACTGAGACTTACCAAGGAGGGGGAATTGTTCCAAGTGGTGTAATGTATGTTTCCATGGATGGAAACCATGTATCCACAGAGGCAAATCGAGCCGTTAGAAACAAGAATGCTGCAGCACTGAATTGTACTGTTAGGACCAATCCTCGAAAGAGGACCCTAGGAAGGGACGCTCAAAATCTGCTGGAGTATTTTAAGAAAATGCAGGCTGAGAATCCTGGATTTTTCTATGCAATACAACTGGATGAAGATAATCGCATGGCCAATGTGTTTTGGGCTGATGCTAGGTCAAGAAGTGCTTATAGCCATTTTGGGGATGCTGTTACATTTGATACAAATTACATTACAAATGAGTTCAGGGTGCCATTTGCATCATTCACTGGGGTAAACCATCATGGACAGACAATTTTATTTGGCTGTGCGATACTTCTAGATTACTCTGAGGCTTCTTTTATTTGGCTGTTTAAAACATTTCTTACTGCAATGAATGATCGGCAGCCTGTTTCCATAGTTACTAACCAAGACAGGGCCATTCAGATTGGTGTTTCTCAGGTGTTTCCTGACTCCCGGCACTGTATTAGTAAATGGAATGTTTTAAGGGAAGGCCAGGAAAAGTTGGCTTACGTTTGTCATGCACATCCTAACTTGCAGGCAGAACTATATAATTGTATCAATTTGACTGAAACTATTGAGGAGTTTGAATCATGTTGGGATTCAATTATTGATAAGTTCAATCTGAGGGGACATGATTGGCTTCAATCACTGTATGATGCACGGGCACAGTGGGTTCCTGTATACTTTAGAAATTGCTTTTTTGCCGTAATATCCCCTAATCAGGGATTTGATGGTTCATTTTTCGATGGTTATGTGAACCAACAGACCACATTACCAATGTTCTTTAGACAGTTTGAAAGAGCTTTAGATAACTGGTTTGAAAGGGAGCTTGAAGCAGATTTTGACACGATATGCACCACTCCAGTCTTGAGGACACCATCACCTATGGAAAAACAAGCTGCAGATCTGTATACAAGGAAAATATTTTCAAAATTTCAAGAAGAGCTTGTTGAAACTTTTGTATATACCGCTAACCGGATTGATGGTGATGGAACTATCAGCACATTCAGGGTAGCAAAATTTGAGGATGATCAAAAGGCTTATATAGTGAGTTTAAACTATCCAGAAATGCAGGCAAACTGCAGTTGTCAAATGTTTCAATATTCAGGCATTCTGTGTCGACATGTTTTGACTGTTTTCACTGTTACAAATGTACTTACACTGCCATCCCATTATATCCTCAAAAGATGGACAAGGAATGCAAAAACTGGTACAGGAATTGAAGAACATGGCAATGAATTGCCTGGCCAGGAATCCCTTACACTGCGTTACAACAATCTATGTCGAGAGGCTATTAAATATGCAGAGGAGGGGGCTATAGCGACAGAGACATATGATGTTGCGATAAGTGCTCTTAGGGATGGCGGGAGAAAAATTGCGGCTATGAAGAAAAATGTAGCCAAAGTTTCACCTCCCAGCTCGCAGATTAGTGGAGTTGGTTATGATGACAGGAGGTCCTCTATATCATCATCAGATACTACCCCATTGTTGTGGCCAAGGCAAGATGAATTTACACGGAGATTTAATCTGAATGACACCGGTGCTGCCACGCAATCAGTTTCTGATCTGAATCTTCCTCGGATGGCTCCTGTCTCCCTTCAACGAGATGATGGCCCTGCTTCAAATATGGTATTCAAGAGAAACCGTTGCATAAATTTTTTATTTTTTATTTGGTTAGACGCTACGGGTCTGAAACAATCGTAAAGGATTGACTTGGCATGATCATTTGGTTGTCATGCATAGGTTGTTCTTCCTTGCCTCAAATCAATGACTTGGGTGATGGAGAATAAGAGTGCTCTACCAGGGAATAGAGTTGCTGTCATCAACCTAAAGGTATGCTTGTAAGTTGTAATGTGAATTGAGAGCTAATAACAAGAATTGCTTGTTCCATGAAATAGTTCCTGTTAGAAAGTTGATTTGGCTGACCAGTAAGTAGGCTTGGCAGTTTTGGCCCATCCCGGCAATGTTGTTCTGATAGCTGCCAGAGCAAGCTTGGGCCAGGTTTGGGCCACCCTTTGGCCTGTCTCATTGCCAACCCTACCAAAAATTCATTTTGTTTGTAAATAGAGATTTTGTTAATATGTCACTGGAGATTAGCTGGCTAATCCAGCAGGAATAACTGAAGCAACTTAAATTAAAGGATTCGTGATAAATTTCCACAGCCAGAAGTGAACATAGCAATAAAAAAGGAAACTGTTAAAACAGAAGCATTTCCTATAGGGTAGCACCCTACATGTTGGCCTTCCAAGTACTTCTACCATGAAAAGTCGATGATTCCGTTTACCACTCAGGGAACAATGATAAAACTTATGTAACACGTTACTTTTGATTTGCTTTTTGTTAAGTTAAGCATTTCTAGAATTCTTTACTTTTCTTTAGCTTTAGCACATATGAAGCTAGTGCATTGGCCTAAGTGCTTGCATCTCTTTGTTGACCGGTAGCCGCAACTGGTATGAGTATGTTATTCTTTCTAGCTGTGTTCTAACAACTGACGTGTGAGATTTCTCACTTAAATCTTTATTGAGTGTTCCAGTTGCTAGATTACAGCAAGACTCCTTCAACAGAGATGGAGGTAAAGTTTCAACTCTCTAAAGTTACTTTGGAGCCCATGTTGAGGTCAATGGCATACATTAGTGAGCAGCTTTCAACTCCAGCCAACAGGGTTGCTGTCATAAACTTGAAGGTTGGTATAATAAGTATATCTTTTGGAAACCAAAACTGAACTTGGCATCTCATAGCTATGTGATAATTAGATGTCAAAACTGTTGCAGAGGAACTAGTATCTGTTATGTTTTCCATTGAATAGAAGCTGCGGCTTGTAGTGGAACTGATATGCCTTATATTGACTCCCTGTATACTCAATTATTTGTTGGCCTTTAGTGAGAGAGTCTTAAAACGATATAATCCAGGTCATTTTGTTCTTTTGTACTACATGGGGCTATATCTAGCTTTATTTGAACATCTTTCAAAGTTTGGACTGGTATCAGGAACTTATGCATACCTTACCTTATGATATTAGCCTAAACCTTTTGCATTTCTGTGTTTACGTTGTGTGCATGACATACAGATTATAGATTCAATTGTGTGATTGTGGCAATTAACCTTTCATTATACAAGGATAAACTTTGTCTCCATTGGTACTGACTTTTAACTGCATTTCACTTCTCCTTTGAAATTATTTTCTTGAAAGCGTTGAGGATGTTCAGAACTAACAAAAAGGTGTTTACTTGGCACAAGGTAGAAGGTGCACATTTTGGTTGTGAATATCAAATCAAAATTTAGGATCTCTAACTTGAATGTGAAGAGCTCTTTTGGGAACGACGTTAACAAATTTTCAACTTCAGATATTCCCCCATTTAAAAGTATTGTCTATGCTAGGAAAGCAATGAATTTAAGAATGAAAATGAAAAGATTTAGGCGGGAAACGTGAAATGCCTGTCTATCATGTGATACTTATGCTTTTCTGGTTTTCCTTTTTTTATTCTCTTCAATACAGTTTTTGATAGATTATACTTGATATATGTATCTGCTGAGTGATCTCAAAATAGAGCATGAATGCTTAAATATCTTTTTTCCTAACATGTGTATGAAGCAGATTGTCTATGTACTTTGTTTCCTTCTTTCCTTTCAGAGGACATTAAGTGTTTGGATGGCACATTCGGATCATAGATGGATTTGGATTGATGAAAAACAATTGAGATTGATTCTTGGTTTTAGTTACAACCTTTTCATGCATTTTGGGTGACTGTTTTCCCAACTGCATAGTTTTATCTTTCAGGGAGGGAATTTATAGTTTCCCTTTTCCTTGTTTGGCTTTAGTCAGTTTAATTCCCAGCTAATGGCTGGAGTCGGTTGATTTTTGTAATTTTGTTGCCTCATTTAATTCATTTTGCTACTCTATTTCTTGGTTTGATGATCCTTTCCGATGGTTTTCAGCTTCAAGATACTGAAACAACTTCAGGAGAGTCGGAGGTAAAATTTCAGGTGTCTAGAGATACATTGGGTGCCATGTTAAGATCAATGGCGTACATCCGTGAGCAGCTTTCAAGTCCTGTAAGTGTTATTTTTTCATATTTGACAACCATATTTATTTTTTCGTGGATGGCAAAAATTCCCTTTCCTATATTTTTAATGAAAACTGATCACCTACCTACTAACTTCTATTCTTGTTGAACCGCATTAATCATAAAGTTTCTATTGGTTGTTCGGCTAGTTCAAAAGGGTTACATACTATCACAAAAGTGTGATTCTTTAGTTGATGAAGCACAAAATTTGGAAATGCGAGTAAACTAGTAACTGCTACTCTGGAAGCAGTTCAACAATGCTCGTAGGTAGCTCTTTAGAAAGAGAGGTTGTCTTTGGAACTATATTTATTCTCTTAGTTGCTTCAAAAGGCAGATTCTTCCCCATCCTTAAACTGGGATGAAGCTTGCTTTGCTCATGGTATTAGAATTTTGGGACCAAGAAGATGCAAATTAATCTCTGCGTCATCCTGACCATATGAAATCATTTTTCTGGACAGGCGGATACCCCACCAGACCCTCCATCAAAGAAGCATCGGAAATAAGGGATCCATTGTGTTGGTCCCTTGTGCTGTGACCAAGTTGTTGGTAGGATGGGCAGCAAAAGTTCAGAGATGTTGCCTGCCCATTCTGGAATGGACCACTAAGGGTTTGCTTTCTCCTAGTCCCTGGCTATTCTGTGATCAGTTATGTCTCTTCTTCTTTCCCCCATCTTCTTTGCCTTGCTTTCTCTTTATCATTTCTTCCCTTTCTTTTTTTTTCCTGTTCTTCTCTTCCGCAAAGTCCCCATGTAAGCTTTGCCCTTCTTTCTCTCTCATTTTCTGTTTATGTAGCATAATGTACATGTAGGGTGTCAGATTCATAAATTCAAGGCATCAAAGAGTTGCATTTCCACAACATAATTATCCTTTTGTGTAATTTTATATCTTTGTCAATCGTTTCTAGAATAGGCCCAATATAAGCTCTCGTTGATGTCTACAAGCGGGACAAACAGGTGACGGTTTTTGGGGATTTTCTTGCTGAAGCACACGATTGCTTTGCTTTAGAGCATATCAAAGCAAGACGGGGGAAAAAATATTCAAAGAATACATGGATTGTTTCAAGAGGCTTATTCACACTAAGTATGCCCATATTATAGAGTTGAGTTTGCTTGCTGCCATAGCTGCTGATTTAGTATGTATTGCTGTACGAGTTACGAGTACATGGATCAGGCAATTGATTTGAAATTGAACATGAAAACACGAAAAGATGCAACGAATACTCTCTACATGGTAATAATAGGCAATACCAAATTGTTCATGGAAACAAATGAAAATATGATGTCCATTTACAGATAAAAATGTTGAGCATTTATTTCCATAACACTTGATTTAAGAACACATCAGCATTAGAAACACTTAGCCTCACTGATACAAAACCTGCGATGGTATTGGAGCAGACAGTGGTACCATTTGCGCAAGGCACCAACACGTTCACACCCAAAACGGACATAAATACAAGGTGATTGTCCACGTGTTGGATTACGTAATAAAAGAGATGATACTAGTTGACTTCCAACTCTGATTCTTCTCCCTGGACGCAAAAAAGAATTGTTAAACATCTACAAACTCCTGTAGTCAATAACTGTGACTTCATGTTCTGGTCCATCAAGATCTTGATAACTGCATTTAAAATTTACAAAATCAGATGGCAATCAAGGCAATAAATTATTAAGTAAATCAATGAACTACACAAACCCAACAAATTTAACACAAAAGCTTTCATGGCATTATTATTATCAGGATATGAACCTCAAGTTCTTGTAATAAGATAAGATAGCCATGAACCTCAAGTTCTTGTAATAAGAATATATGTCCCATTATATTGGTTCCACATGTCAGCTCCCGCAAACCAAGCCAGCTTTTTTGGGGTGCCATGCTCGGGTCAGCAAACAACTATGGACCCAACGGAGATGCAGAAGTCACAATAGACTCTGGCAGAAGTGGGTTCCTATTTTATGAAAAGATAGCATACACAAGCACACATGAAGAACTTCCAACTTAAGCTGGAGCTCAACCCAACAGAACTTACCTGCGTAGTTGTCTAGGATCCTGTCGAAAGCCTGACGATAGACGAACTGGAGCTCCTCCACTTAATGGGGGACCAGCCCTTCCATTTCTACCGCCACCTTCAAATGGCTGATCTCTAAAAATGTGCATTGCAACTTCAGGTGGAGCAGGAACAAATGGCCCAAGTGGACTGCAGTTGCAATGACATGCATTTAGACCCAAGTTTCAGAGTCGCGCCATGATTAGCTATCAGTAGCTGTCTTGAGAAACAAGATTATTACAATATCAACCTACCCAGCACCAGGAACTGGCATCAAAACGGGTGGAGCCCTATCTGAAGGAAAAGGAGGCGCACCAAAAACATCGATCATTGGTTCACCGTGATTGCCTCCATCAGGACCATCACTGTGCTGGAGGTCACCAGACTGCGGGTTTTCCAACCTGTCATATCTTTCACCACCATTTGCTCGACTATGCCGTTCCCTATGGTTTCGATCATCTTTCAACTGATTGTCTGGACCTAGCTTCCTTCTTAGTGGCTTGTCCCACTAGGAAGCAAACAATATAAACAAATAAATAATAGATAACAAGTATAGAACCAACAAAGTATTATTCCAGTATGCTTGTTGGTAAAGGGAAAATGCAAATTGTCAAATTCAGAATTGAAGCAGGGTATAAATTTGAAATTTAGATTTCATGTGGCGATATCTGCCATCGGTGGATTCATTTAAGATGCCATTTTAAGAAAGGCCAAAAGATACCAGTGTAGGCTGTTGCATAACAGGTGTGCCACCAGGTGCATCTTCGTCTCTGTAATTCAGATTTAACAGCAAAGCACAAATAATGTTTAAGTATAGAGTCAAAAAGGAAACGAAAGAAGTTTAGTATATTATAGCACTCACGTCATGTAATTCTGGAAATACAGCTCTTCACGTACTTTGGAAGTCGACTCCATCACAAGGTCAGGATGTTTCAGTTTGAGATGCTTGTTCACAAACTCTGCAGCATGAAAGAGCTTTGTGCAACCCTTGGCTCCACAACCATACTTCCACCCATATTTTTCATCCCTAATTTTGCGGACATAGGGCTCCAGTGCTTCTACAGCGGCAGCATCTATCTTCTCCCTAGCAGTCATTATTTCCAAAGGGTCTTGACCCTTTAACCTCTCTTGCCAACAGGAGTCAAGTTTCTTTTCCCACTCAATGCCACCATTATTTACATCAGAACTCCTTCCCTCCCCTCTCACATGTCTAAGACCCTTCGCCTCATTTGTTTCAATCATCCCATAATAATCCAAGCCATGGACACGCCATAGGTAAGTGATAAGAGTATCCAGCAGTTCAACACCCTCAAGACCTTTGACTGATGTTAAGCCTCGTACAATGATAACAGGCCCAGTGGAGCCGCCATGTGATTTCTCTCTACTCATCTTGTCATTCTCAGATCCACCTAAAATATTGTCATTGATTCCTTTTTCAGAGTCAAGTTTGAATACAAGGGTCTGTGCTTGTTCAATGTCAACTTGGATTCTTCTGGGTTCTGAGCTTATGGGATGAGCTTTAGGAGCAGCTGAAAGCAGATCAGTTTCTTTAGCAGGTGCACGGCCATGTCGTCTTCTCTTGCCGCTAGCATCCACTTCATCGTCAGAATTTGGCTCACTAGTCTGCCCTGATTTATTTGGAGATAGAGCATTGAGACCCGGGCCTCTGGAATTATGAAACAAGAGGTCATGTATCAGAAAAGCCAAAAATGATATGCACGTTGTCAGACATACAAGTCCAGGAAAAAAATCTCACAAGTCCAGTGTCCCACTTTGCAAATCAAGCAAAAAGTCCTTCGCAACTTTCCTTGCAAGTTCATTCCTCCTGCAAGGATTTCAAAATTAGTTCAAAGGTGAAAATATAATTAAAAGTTTCCAACACAAGGAAATGATTCACATAAGACAGCCAATCTATCACAGATCTGCAAAGAGAAGATTTGATTCACAAAACTGCTTCAGGTTAATTATAAGTTCCACACATTACACTTGAGTAGAGTAGGTCATGCCTACCTTTCTATGACTGCAAGCAAATTTGTTGGATGATATTTGTCCCTTAACCTAGAAAGGTCACGAGGACACATAAGACCAAAAAAGTGAAGAACTTAAAAGCAAGTAGATATTCATTAAGAAAAGAGAAATACCACTCCTCATCTTTATGAGCCTCAAAAAAACCCCTTTTTTGTGTTGAGATGTACTCTGACCTATATTCTTGATATCTTCATAAGAAAAACACGTGTTATAAAGTAAATATTGGACTCGTCATTCAATTTTAGACCAAGCATTACTTTCTCCAATCTGTACCTGCGCTCAGCTTCTGCTGGCAGTATGTCATCTTCAAGCTCCTGAATGAACTGCTTATATATCATCAAGCCTTCCCTGCAAAAGATTCTTGTACGTAAAAGATCACGGGTGCAGATCAACTATAACAACACACGGCTTCTGAAAAGGAATTTACAGCAAACTTAGTCAGGCATGTAGAAAAATTGAATGTTCTGATTCACAATTGACTAAAATAGAAATAATGCCAGGATTAATCCATATCAAAAGATTTCTGACAGAAAACACTGAAAACCTCAATGTTCACATATCCACAGAAAACAAACAAAAATGTGCACAAACAAAGCCTAAGAATCAGTACGTTAAAGAAGAAAATTACTATAAAGAGCTTGATGCAACTACAAATCAATTAAGATGTCTAATGAAGTCCACAAGGTCTCAAATCAGAAAATAAAAATCCTTCAGGCAACAAAATGCTTCCATAATACAATGCAACTACGAATTAATCAAGATGAGCCAACAAGGCTTCAATTTAGAAATTTAATTTTGGTTGCCTAGAAAACAAAAGGCTCCCATGATACAATGCAAAATCAAGGCAGATGCCTTCACATTCTAAAGTCCATGAACATGACAATACTAACCGTTGAATGCTTCCTACGCCGGAAACATCACTATAACTACTACGTCCTGAATCCCAATCTGCACAGTAAAAAATCACAAGGGGACCACTTGATCAAATAAAGCAGTCAAGTTCAAGTCTATGATCAATGAAATACAAATAGAAAAGAGCTGAGCAAATGTATATAAGGGAGGAAAAGGAGACCAATGACATCAACCAGTTCAAAGCAATATTATTAATTTCCTTACCAAAATATATGACAGAAAAAGTCTTTGAAATGTCCTCTCTACAGTTAAGAAATGATTTTTATTACACTAAAATATATTGGCATTAATAAGGATAAAATTCACAATAAAATTCATAACTACACATCAAATTCCAATGTCATTTCAGACAAAATGAAACTGAAATTGAGAATGGATTCATTCTCAAAGTACCAACAGAGCTTGCCATTAGCTAGGGTCTGATGCTGTATTTAGTGAAAATGTAAATCCAACACTTGTACATAAGAGACACCATATTTCAAGATACATTCAGATATAAATAACACTACTCACAATTAATTTTTGCTATAATTTTTGGATAGGTGCAAATATCTGTTATAAATTTGCAGCATATATGTAATAATTTGGGTCCAAAGGTGCATGCACCATGGAAGTCATTATTTTTTGTAATGGAAGCATGGTTAACTACTCTGAATTCAAATGCCCATTACAAGATTGAAAAAAAGGTAAAAATAATTTTCCATGCAGACTATTTAGATCATTTTAAACGTCAAAATAAAACAAGATACCGTACAAAGCCTCCAAATCAAATAGTTTGTCAATATAAACCACAAAAACTGTGTTCTCAATCTTAAAGAGTCACCTTTGATGATCAAGGTCCATCAGCAAGTCATTTTTTATGCAATTAAATATTTGACATGTTACACCAGTAATAGATAACGGCAATATCTGTTCAAAAAGTGTGAATATAAAATTCAAACCAGATTCAGCAATCTGGAAAAAATTGAGCACATATCAGGAGGACCACCAGGATATCCACCTGCACGACTAATGTACCGGCCATGAAGCCTTTCTTCACTAAAAGCTGGCCTACCTCCCATCTCACGTTCATATCCACCAACATAATCATACCCAAACCTATCATCAAAGACCACATCCAAAATTTATTCAGGAAACTTTATATGTAAAGGCTCATTGATGCATGAACCTCATAACTGAAGGGGAAAAACAACTCTATGGAGAAACAGGTAAAAACATGTGCAGGACAAAGTTTAGTTTTGTGACATAGGACTTTTGCAAATCAAGAAAAATAATCTTACTTTTGCATTCAAGAAACGTGAATTCAAGGAAAACCTGCCTAAACTGCAATAAGTTAGTTCAGTGAATAATAATATTTGGCTAGGCAACTCCACCTGTATAGCCTCGAAAAGCATGCGAAACATGCAAGCAATACTCCTCTCCAATAGAACAAATATACAACAAAATAGCTTTCCAAGCATGAAAGTTATAATGACAACCAAGCAATAAAATCTATTATCTATTTTCTGATGATTTAATCCCAACCACTTTTCATGTCTTACCAGCTCCCACCCAGCCCCAAACAGTTGCATGCAAAAAAGCAATTTCAATTTGAAATCACATTTCAGAGATTCTGAAATTTAGCTTCCACCAAACCTCGATATATGACTAGCACACAATTACAGCAAAAATTAACCACCAACAGATGCTATTGCTATTCACCTCGGCCAAACTATAAAACATCTCATAAAGTAAATTGCCAAGACGAGCAACAGTACCCTTAACTCAAACT
Source organism: Erythroxylum suave (assembly GCA_027563595.1). Taxonomy (NCBI): domain Eukaryota; kingdom Viridiplantae; phylum Streptophyta; class Magnoliopsida; order Malpighiales; family Erythroxylaceae; genus Erythroxylum; species Erythroxylum suave. The sequence goes on along the minus strand of JAOSBN010000008.1, from coordinate 6,871,679 downwards.
GCAATCATTTCACTTTACTTCCCAGCCATGATTTGGCTTTCTGGCAAGAAGTTTATGAAACCAGAAAAGGTACGCAACTCCACTGACAAGTTGAACATACAATAAATATGGGAAACAAAGTGATTATTTTTGCTGTCAAATCTATACAAGAGCTCGAATAAGAAAAAGTCTATAAAAAATGAACAGATGAAAAATAGCCACAAATTACTTTTGCATTTCTAAAACTCTACTGGTATTTGAAAGTGTATTTGATCCCTTCCAACCAAAATAACATCTAAGGATGCGATCAAGTAATGAGAGCAGGCTCCTAATCATTCAACTGAACAAGTTTACAGTTTCATCAGCCTTCAAATACCTAATAGAAGTTTACAAAATATTAAGGTCCAAATGCGGTTTTCCACGTTATAATAGTTATGGAAATTGTGTCAGTTTTCTTTTCTAGTAAATCTTCCGTAATCATATAATCACTTACTTTGATGCCAGGCTCAGTCAAATTCAAACTATGGAAAGAACCTAAACGCTAACTGAAATAAGCAGTCAAAGAATTCATCAATCTGTCGCTGAATTAACAACCTTCTATCTCCAGGTCCAAAGCCACCTCTAGGACTTCCTCTCCGACCCCCATAGCCTCCGTCTTCTCTCCTCGACCTCTTATACGGCGGAGACCTCCTCGACGGTGGTGAGTGTCTACGGTCACGGTAAGGCACCGGAGGAGGGCTCAAGCTGCTCCGCCACTTATAACCTTTCTCCCTCTCTCTCAGCGGCAGAGGAGAGCGATTCCTATCGTAGTATTCTCCTCCGCGTCTATTGGGCGGTCTATCGAAGTCCCTATCGTCGTGTCTCTCTCTGGAGTTTCTGTCGCGGCGCCGAGGCGGAGGCAGCGGTGGCGGAGGGGAGGAATGGGGGTCGTCACCAGAGGATTTTTCCTTCCGGTCCCGGCCACGGCGATCGACCGGTGAATCGACAGGCATGTTAATGGCTTCGGCCATCTTTTGTTGGTCGAATGATTATGGTCGGTACTCGAAAACAATTTAAAGGGACCAAACAGAACTTTGTGAAAAAGAGCAGATTAAAGACTCCGAATAGATTGGCATAACTTGTCTCCGAAGTAGTCGGATTGACTCAACTTGTACCCGAAGTAGTCTGATTGACTTAACTGGTCGCCGAAGCACGAGTTGACGAGGGACGCCTCTTCCAACCCAAGTCAATTTATTTTTAAATCAAGTCAATTTATTTTTAAATCTTTCTTCTTAAATGTATTTTCAATTTTAGGTTTTATTGACTCGACATCAATGTTTTTAGGGATATTGTAATTGTAATTGTAAGTGGGATATTGTAATTGTAATTGTAATATAGGTTATAGAATGTTTTAAAAATTAGAACAAAAGTTAAAATAGTAAGGTAAAAAATTTAAAGTTTAAAAGGTTTAACTGGTGTCATAAATAAGGATGCCGAGCTAGGCTTAGGCCGCTCCTAGCTCTACCCAGCTTCGCCTAACTTCATTTTAAAAAAACATCATCGTTTTTTATCAAACGATGTTATTTTGTACCTTCCCGTCGAGGCTACAGACCGAACTCATGTCGGACCAGGCCAAGTAATCTCAGCCTATAGAGCGGTCAACCAGGGCCAAAGTGAGGGCAAGTCGGAGGAGGATGGCCGCATTTGCTATCTCTAGTTGTAAGACTAGTTAAAGATTCAATAAAATTGAATAATTTGAAATATATTTGAAAGAAATTAAAATTTTAAAGTTTAATTAAAAATAAATAAAATAAAATAAAATTTATTTATTTATTTTGATTTGTAAAAATTAATTAGTTTATAAAAATTAACTGATTAATTAATAAACTAATCAAGTTTTAATAATAGGAGTTATTAATGTAAATCAAATCAAAAATTTAAAAACTAAACTGAAAATTTGATCGATTCAAGGATTTTATGGTTAAACCAACTGAATGGTGTAATTTTTAATTATTTGTAATATATATAATATATACAGATTTTTTTATGAATACTAATTAATTTTAAATTAAGTGAATATTTGAAATAAAATGAAACATATGAACGTTGAAATATAAAATGCACATAATTCTGGGCTAAAAGTCCAAATTGGGGCCTAACGTTTTTTAGTTTGATCAATTTAGGACTTAAACTTGTAACTTGCTTAACGAAGGTCTAAACTTTCACTAATCTGCTCAATTTAAGGCTTTTTAGACGAAAATTAGAACATATTCACACTTGTCGATACATGTAGGTCAATTAGTCTTTAGATGTTACGTTAAGAACATATGTAGAGGCCAAGCCAAGTGGATTTTCATAAAACAAAAAAAATTATTTCATTTAAATTTTCACTCTTCAACCCTGAATCAGCAACTATTTTCAACAAGTGTTTTCATCATGTTTCTCTTCTCTCACTTGTGCCTTCACTCCAACCCCAGTAGGCATCATCACTTCACGCATAATCGCGGATTCGTCTTCTAGTAATGTGAGCTTTCTCTTTTGAAGTTGGAGGTGAATGGGTGGTTGGGCCTTTGGAGATTCGAAACATACATGTGCTCTGATTGAAGACTCAAGTAGGTAATGACTCGTACTCCTTTCTATTTTTTTTATATAATTTATGGTGTTTGAATCTTCACTTTATTCCTCTCCCCTTTTCCCTTTTCATGGAAAGTTACTTAACAATGTAATTTAGGTAAATTAATTTATCTTCTTTAAATGAATTTGATTATAGGGCTGAATAGCATACAGAATATAATTGTTTTTATGTACAATTCTATTATATATTTGTATGTAGGATATGATCAAGTCTTCTCATCCCCGTTTACTTCACATTGTATATAAGATATGATTTATATCATTTGGTTTAGCTTTCTTGGTGGTTATCCATGTTTTGTTTATCTCTTTCTGCTGAGTTTAAGATAAAGAATGACATTTATGGAAGAGATGCAAATTTTTAGCAACATACAAATTGTAATTTACGTATTAGATGAAAAGGTAGATTAGACAATTGAACTATATTTTCAAAGACATCAACTGGGAATACTTGAGAATGAGCTCAAGTAGTAGTCTTCAAGGTAATATGGTTGATTAAAGGATTCGATTTGTTGTTTTCTTAGTTGTAATTTTGTGTTTGGCGAAAATTTTAGAAATTTTCATCTTTGGTAGCAAAGGAACGCATTATAAGCTTGATTTGAGGTCATACAAGCTGATTTTTTCAACTTACCCTATTGAATGAGACTATGGCAAAGAGTCTAAATATTGTTACTATAACTTGAAAGCACCTAGATGGATTCATAGACCGATGAAAATCTAGGAAGAAGGTTTTATGGCTGTCAACTCTTTTTGGTAATTTTGGTATATTTTAATGTTGTTTTATATAAATATGTTCACATATTTCTTTATCAAATAGTTGTTTTTTCTTTGATGGTAGAGTGAATGTTTGTGGATTTCATGAATGGCATGATCAAAGATTTTCTCCAAGAGTAAGACAAATTATTTTAGAGTTAAAAAAGTAGAGAGAAGAAATTATACCGTCAAAGTGATATATTGAAGGCTGAAGTGGTAGAGTTAAGAGAGAATGCAGTAGATGTTTTGTAAGCTGAAATGATTGCAGAAAATTTAAAGTTGAAGAATGAGTTAATTGTTATAAGGAGAAGTAATGAAACACGTTCAGCGAAGTGTTGGAAATTTATAGCTTGTTTAAGCTTATGTTTATTAGTTTTGCTTATGTTTGTTAACCTAAATAATGAAGGCAATATAGGCAATAGTTGTATGTTTAAAGCCTTACCTACAAATTGTTTTATGTACTAGAATAGTGTATAAATGTAATTCACCTTACCTGACACTGGAAAGTGCAATTGTTTGATGTTTCAACGTCTGAAATTGCTAAGTTTGATGTTATAGCCTAAACATGTTTGATGTTTTATATACTAGCCTAAACATGTTTGATGTAATAGCCTAAAGATGTTTGATTTTCTATATGTGGTAAAGAAGATTAGTAACAAAATAGGATCTTTAATCAATGGAGATGAAGTATTGGCTACTAGTTAAAAGGAGTTAAAAAGACAACAATTGACTACTTATAAAAATTTCATTGGTACTTTAGCTTTTAGTAAGTGATTAACACAACTGCTAAGTAGTGTTAAAAGTAGCCAAATTTTTTACGAGAAGACAAAGATGTTTAATAGACCTATGAGTCCAAGTTGTTGTATTAACAATGTATATGTTATGTAAATGCAATAGAGCTTAGTAAAAAAAAAAATTGTGTTATACATAAACAAAGGTAGTTTCATCATCTACCATTTATGAACTTCAATGAAAGGAAAAAAACCTTAAAAGAAAATCAATTCACACTAAGATTGGTGGTCATTGCATTCATTGATATAATAACATGTAAATGCTAACAAGATCCTTACAATCAATAGATATCCAACCTCTTAATAAATATCCAACCTCTCAACCATTGTTCAGTATACACATATCATAAAATTGATGGATATAAGGTATGTACATTAAAGATGCAGTTTAAGTTTCTTGTTCAGTACAAAGATATCACAAAATTGTTCAGTTCAGTGACAAACATAATTAAGTTTACATTTTTCTCCTTTCCCTTTGAAGATGCAGTTTGAATTTCTTGGCTTGGATTCATATGCTCAGTAACAGCTTCCTTCCTCTTTATTGATTTTTGACAAAGGTGTAGCAGTCTCTAACTTCTCCTTTCAGGTTATAGATAAAATGCGAACATTGTTAAATTGTATCACTTAATTAATTTTTAACAAGAATGCAAATATTTAACACTTAAATTTAGCATCTGCAATCTTGTGGTTTCATTTATGTATATACTCATCCATTCCATCCATTTCTTGAACTTCCTATTGCTTTTTGTTGAAGACAAGAGTATGTGACACGCCCTTTTCTTAAAATTTTCGCTTGAAAATTTAGGTTACATCTACCAGCACCAAACATCCTCATCCTGCTTCCATCATCTACAACACTATAATCAAGCCCTCTTCTCCCTTTAGTTTGCTTTTTGGTGGTGTCCTTTGAAGATGTACAAATATTTGTTGGTTTTGAAGCACCTTCAAGTACAAGGAGAACAACTGAGGCTATTGCAATTGCACTTCCACATACATGAACAGTACTTGATGTGTTGGCAGTACCTGAAGCAATTATGACACCGCAGATATAGGGGCAAAAGCAGAGGCATTTGCTCTTCCTTTAGCTTTCTTTCCCCTTTCAGCGTTATTAGATACGCAGGCACTTAACGGGATGTCAGTGTAGGTTTGAATTGTGGATATGTTTTATAGGGTTAATTGTGAATTCATTGTGTTTTGCTACATACGGAAATGAGTTAACTAGTCTGGATGAGGATTTTGAAACTGGGCTAAAACCTGCTATTGATAACAGTGAGAATGGAACAAAAAAACCTATCTGATTTCCACTACTATGGAAAAGAATCTTAGCTGTACCATATAAAAGATAAAAAAACTTAGAAATCAAATCTTTGCCCTTCCAAGGACAACCTTTTTTCCTGTGTCCTTCTATATGGCAGTGGCTGTATGTCATGATCATGCCCCTCCTAGACACGTAGTCAACATTTTGCTTTTTTTTGTATTCTTTTGAGGCTCATCAATGCTCATTTTTCTAGCTGTTTTGGACCTACTAGGCCCTTGTTTAAATTCTAGTAGCCTAATAGTTTCTTCATTGCTAATGGGTCAGTCCTTTATACCAGGAATTGATTGAATTGTCTTCCCACATACTTTGACATATCCAGTCTTCCATGACTAACTAGAAGTGTACTCTTTAATATTAACCCTCTTGTCTCTAATAGTACATATGACATACGTACAAGGAATGCCAGAGAGGGTATATCTCTTACAAGAGCATATTTTGTTCTAAAGTCTCACCATATTTCTGTTGAGACCATGATCAATCTCATACCCCCCATCTCAATTATGATGTACTAAATAATGTTGAGCAATCATGACACTCTTCTTAATTGCTTTCCATATTATTGGCCCTAAATTTCCTTTCTACTTGGCAGTCTCTTTTCTTTTTCTCACAATTATTTTCATCATTTCTCTTTTAATATGCTCAAACAACCCTAAACTGACATTTTCCTTGCATCAACCAGAGTCTTATTGAAGGCCTCACATAAGTTATTGTCAACCAACTCAATCATAGAATCTTCCCTCTGGAAAGCCCTGCACCATTGTTGAACTGGTGCATAACTCTTAATATCTCTCGCTGTCCTTTCCTTCTTGGCTCTTAGTTTATCTAGAATTTCTTCAAATTCCCTTACTATGAAGGATTTTGCAATTTTCCAAAAGTGCTCCTTCATCTCTTCCCCTTTATGCCCTCTTCCATATCAATTCACATAAACATGTCTAGCTTAAAACTTGTGTTCAGCATCCGAATACAAATATGCAATGGCTCTATCAAGTCTTTGCAAGGAAAAACATAACCATTTCAATATACATCTTAACATAACTGCATATTTCATAACAATTACACTCAATAAAAGTAAAAACAAGATTTATATGAAACTTTTACCTTTTGTTAGTCAGTCATTATAGTCCAACCATCTCCAAAGCTTAAGTGAGGCAAATCTTCTTTTAGCCTTTCAATGAACCACTTCCAGGTGATAGTTGACTCAACTTCAACCATAGCCTAAGCAACAAGAAACATTTAATTATTCTCATCTCTTCTCACAACATAGAAGTTCACCCTTAATTTGGGTTTTTAGCAACATCCATCTAGGCCAAAATAATGCCTACATCTATGCCTAAACTCATGTTTAACAACTTATAAACATATGTACATTCTTTCAAATACAGGTGGAGATGTTGGAATTGGTCGAGACATTGTCAATGTATTAGCGCTTCATGGTTGGTGTGCCTAATCACTTCAGCATAAGACCAAAACTTCCCAAACTCCTCTTCAATGTTTATCACAATACTATCAACTATTTTTTTCTTTGCTCTTCTCACCATACTCATGGAGATTTTTAACACCAAAATAATCCTTAACGTAGAATTTGATATCATCATTATTCAAAAATGACTCCTTTTTAAGCTTATCCTTCAACAAGTTAGATAAGATGTTAGTGTTTATCCTAATATTTGTATATACCCTATTACAGTCATGAGTGTTCCTAAATATCCTAACTTGAAATGACTGTAGCTTCCTATCAAATGTTTCATATATATATATATCAAGGGCAATTCTCTGACTTACATTTACCTTGGACAAATTTGTGCTTATTTTTGGTAAACATGACAACCCTCTTTGTGCTGATAGATAACAAACAAACTACATGCTTAAATTGTAAATGATTAAGAAAAATCATCCCTACTTCAATGTAAGGCTCAATTGCATTTTCATCATAAATAGTGTATTTTCTTTTCCTCCTGGTAGCACCATTTCTTATATCATCTACATCACTAACAAGTTCTCCGTATTTATTATTGTCATAATATTAAGACAAAACTACGTCATCTGCATCATCTTCATGTTGTCCATTATCTCCATCATCTTCATCTAAACCATTACCTTTATCTCCTTGCTCTAAATCCTTTTCAACCTCTATATTCGTATCATATTCATTCCCCATGTCTGCATCATTTTTATTCTCTACATTTGATACATCATCTAAATTACCTACATTACCACCAAACCCTACATTATTAACATCCTCACCATTATCTTCAACAACATTACCCTAATTAACCTCATTATCTTCATCCATAAAACCATCCTCATACCTAAAATTATTAGCTACATTAACAAAACATCCCGCAAGGTGAAACCGCATAGTTACCTCATCAAATGTCATTCTACCAACTAATTCGTTACAAACATATAGTTTAAGAGTTATATATAAACAATACAGTGAATAAATATCTTAGAAGTGGATGTGTATGGTAGAGGAACAAGGATAATGATTGCACAAAAGTGCCACCTTATAGAATATGTTAGCAAATATAAGTTGAAGGATAGCATAACACATGAAATTTAGTGACATTTCCTACTAACCTCATATATATATAAAATGTAACATCCCATATCCCATGGTTAGGGTTAGAATCCTAGGATACTATATATGAGAGTTTACTAAGAATTTAGAAGTGCATTTCATGCATCATATAACATACGCTTACACTTGTGACGCTCATTAAAATACTTGTACATACGTTCATTGACATTTTCCGGTTATAAGTGATTTTAATGTGAATTGTGGATTAATTGTCTTAAAAGTTGAATTGGAGTGTAATAAAATTGATTTAGTATTTTAGGTGACATTTTGGGCATTTCATAAATTTCTAAAAATTTGAGTATTTTTGGACTAAGAAAGATGCCTAGTGGCAAGACTAATTGAGATATGAAAAATTAGGATGTCTAAGCCTAAAATTGAGTGACATTCGGCATAGTTAGATGAGTGACAATAGGATTAGTAATTAATTGACAAATGGACAAATTATAGAGTGACAAATGGACCAATTAATGTGTGACATGTGGACTGATTAAAGGGTGACAAATGGTAGCATTATGAGTGGATTAGTGGCAGCTGATTAATTAGTCAAATGTATTACATGCCTCAAGACATATGGTGAGTTTAAAAGTTGACACCTAGCATGATGAAGGAGCAAATTCCAATAGCAATGTTTCTGCTGATTCTCTCACCTTTCTGCACAGAAAATTGCTCTTTCTTCTCTCTGAAATTTTGACTGAACCCTGGCCAAATTGCTGCAACAAAACTAGCTTTTTACCTTACACAAAATAGCCAAGAAATCAGGTTAAAGTCACCTTCACCTTGCTCTCCAAAATCAACCTGTTTTCATCTTCAATCTGTGATGAATTTTGCTTGCATGGAGACTTGATTTAATCTGAAGTTTGAGCTAAATTAAAAGCCTAAAAGGTTAGTAACAATTTGAGCTTTATAACATGTTAAATGGTATGAGAATGATGTTTGAAATGGAATGAATTGCATGTAAGGTTGATGAAGAAGTGTGCTAAGATATGTAATATGGAGTGTTTTTACTGAACATGCATCTGTATTTTGGCCACATCTTGATCTGTAGATATCTAAAATAGATGAATTTTAATTTAGATTAAACTAGAAATGTATGGATACAATTTTCAGGAAGGAATCGAATTTGAATTCTATTCTTAAGGGTCTTGAAAGTTGGCTTGACGTTGAGAACTACGTACTGTTGAGATATGAGAATAGTGTGTAGTATTTTGATTATAACTTGCATAATACTGAACTAAAATGCATGAATTTTATGTCATTAGAAACTTAAGACATTGTGAAACATTTTATTAGAAGAAGATGTTATCTAAATACCTCATTGTCTAGGTCATAATGGTCATACAAATCTGACTCGAAAATCTATCTTAGGAAAAATTCTGGAAAATGAGAGCTGTAGGTCGAAATTTTGGTTTCAATTTCATCTTCCTCTTTCAGCCTATTTTACATATCTTTAGGGCATGAATTTGAAGAAAATCAAAGAATGAAAGTTGTAGATATAGGTCTTATCTTGATCCCTGTGAAAGTAGCTTGATAAAATAGTGACTATAGCTTGAGTTATACTTGTTTTCCTAATACTGCTTGTGATAAACCCCTGTATAAGAACCTTATGTTATCTCCTTTTTTTTTGGGACTTTAGAGCTCGAATTAGTCCAAGTATAGAACATAAAAAATGATTATTGATGTCTTATTAATGTTTTTGTGATACAGTTTGGCCAAAGATATCTTGATAAGTTTATATAGTTATTTGAAGTCATAACTTAAAGAAGGAATAAATTCTAATTTGTTAAAGGAATAAATGAGTTCTTTTAATGCAAATATGATCTTTAAGACATGAATAATGTGTATAAGATATGGATGAATGAGTATTGCAGAACATAGAGTATTTATGAATGAGAATTGGGTGAATGCATGAGTATGTGTTACTGGAAAAATTTTGGTGAATGTATAATTCTAGGAAAAGATTAATGAATTTATGAATGATGAAAGGAAAGTGATTAGGTTTACTTAAGGCATAAACCTAATTGCAAACTGAATGATGTACAAGTCATGATGTATAAATGAGTAAGATTTGTGTATTAAAGAAACATACCCGAGAATTTATCATTGAACATACATAATACATGATACATTCATAAACGTGTTTATGATTGACTATTTATATGAAAATGCACATGAGTGACATATAAATGTATATGATTGCATATAGAAGAGTATGTTGAGCGATCGCTTCTAGACATCATTGGGACTTCACGACAATTAGCTTAAGGGAGCACTTGTGAGTAACCTAAGATGGTCTTACATTAAATTATTGTTGTTTACGTTCCGTATTGAATTATTATGTGAAAGTGATTGTGTTGATTCAGGACAATTGATTGTCCAAGGAGTTCTATATTCGAGATTGTATTAGAAGTGCTACTTGAATGTATATATAATTGACTATGTGTTTTCAACTTATATATTTAATGTCGAACTAAGTCCAAAGATCATTGTGAATGAGAAATGTGAATACGAATGCAGTGTATTGAATATGATGATTGAAAATATAAAATGCATTTATTCCATGAGTGCATGAAATATAAAAACAGTTGTGATTGGAGTCTCTAATGAAAAAGAGCTTAAAGCTCAGACATCGTAGGTAAGAGCCTATGGCTCAATTAGTAAGATAGAGTCTGGTATTCACAACGGATACGAGATAGTATGATAGAGCCTGGTATCCACAACGGATACGGGATAATGAAAAAAGCACTCGGTCATAACAATGTAATAAATGAAATTGAGTCTCATAAATATTGCATACACATATGATATGAATAAATTAAGCAATTACAATGTTTTAAGGACTTTTATAATAATAAAATTGTGAATGCTTATCGATGAATATGTTCTGCATGATTGCATGAAATGATAAATTGTATTGATTTTGAAATGTGACAATTGTGAACAAAGTGCTTTGAGATATTACATGATGGTAATTGAGATGATGTGAATTATATGATAACATAAATTGTGTGTTGCAAGATAAGAGTGAACCATTGAGGATGGTTACTTAACTAAGTTCGCAAAACTCAACCAAATTGCAATGTTGACATTTTCAAGTTCGAAAGAGTGACGACTTAGCTTCTAAGTCTGCTTAGAAGAAATCTTGTACAACTTTTGGATAGAAGTTGACTTAAAGGTCGGTTAACTGGGACTGAAGGATTATTTTTTACTTTTTGTTTAATCCTCATGTGTGTAGCATACTTGTAGACAGAGCTGTAAACTTTGATAGCTTGATATTGCGTAAACCTGGATGATGGACATAATGCTACATTGTAAATTATGGTTTATGAAATGAAATGAGGAAATTTTAGATTCTTAACATTGTGTTATTTATGGTTTTAATGATGATGTCATGAGATATAGTGAAAGTGAATTAGTTAGCACGCTATTTCAGTCGGGCATCTGCAAGTGTTAGATAAGGGGAGAGGGGGATGCTACATAAAACTTTTTTAAGAATATACTAAGTTCTATTAATTAAGGTACATGACATTATCTATACCTATGAATCAAGTAAAGGACTTCTCGTTGTGGCTCCTAAGCTTGTGAAAATTTTCACCGATAAGCCTCATCGGAGCTCTTTCACTGGTTTCTAGCCTATATGTCATCCTATGTTTCTAAGAATATTGCAAACCAGTACACAAAACAAACACATCATTTGCATTAAAACAAAACCAGAACACATCCTGCTTAGAAGTTTATACAAACAAAGTTCATAAGAAAAGAAATACTATGGTACATGGCATTGTTTATACCTGTAAACCGAAAAAGGGACTTCTCGCTTTGGCTCCTAAGTTCTTGAAATTTTTCACCGATAAGCCTCATCAAAGTTGCATCACCAGTTTCCAGCTTACATATCATCCTATATTTCTAAGAATATTACAAACCAGTACACAAAACCAACTCATCATTCACATTAATGCAAAACCAGAACACATTCTGCTTGAAGTTTATACAAACAAAGTTCATAAGAAAAGAAACATTATGGTACATGGTGTTGTTTATACCTGTGAATCGAGAAAGGAACTTCTCGTTGTTGTTCTTAGGCTTGTAGAATTTTTCACCTATAAGCCTCATCAGAGTTGCATCATCGATTTCTAACCTATATACTATTCTAAGGGTTTATTATGCCTTAATGTTTCAAAAAACCCATATTAAATGCAATCCTCGTTTAATTGTTACGTGAACTTTAAGTTACCACTAGATTGTTAAATTAGAACTTTATGTTATCATCAAAGATACTCAAAATATTGCGAACAACAATAACATAAAAACAATACCTCATTTGCAATTACAAAAATTTCTTCTCACAAATACTCCTACTAGTAAAGCAAAACATATTGGAGAAATTAGTTGGATGACTCATCTTGATAAACGGACAACGACAAACTACAAAGAAGGAGGACGTCGGACGATTATAGACGCTCTTCAGTAGAAAACATAGCTTGCAAAACAAAGGAATTTCATATTTAATAAAATACATTTGTTCTTTACCTTTTCCGTATTAAAAGAAATTAGTATTGCCTATTGGTATAGTTGCAGATTACAATATAGTTCATCTTATATTCAATTATTGGCAATTAAAATAAACTAGAAGTCCACAAGAACTACAAAATGGCATTTTCAAAACTAAACCAACTCTTGTATTTCATAAGTTCCATATATGACCACTCCAACAATCATTTATCCAACTTCAAATTCTATAACAAACAAAATGAAATTCCAACTTAAAATTTCATAATAAGTAATTTCAACTTCAAAGTAGCATAATAAGCAATTTCACAACTTCAATTTCTAACTTCAAATTCCATAATAAGCAATTTCAACTTCAAAGTACCATAATAATAACCAATCTCACAACTTCAAATTGAATTAAAAAAATACATATGTTATAGAATTTTAAAAAAATGTCAATCTCTTATAATGGAAGCTTGTTTGTTCTAAACACCAATTATATTAAATCCATCTGTTCATCATCCTTCAAGTTAATTAGTATTCATATCCAGCATAATATAAACATATTATGAATTTAATTTTTAAACAAGCAATATTAACAAATAATTACGTATACGCTTATACTATTATCTTAAAGTAACTAGTGTTATCCTAAACAAAACTAAAAGAAAGAAAAAAGAAAGCTAAAATTTTAAGCTTAAAACACACTAAACATGAAAATCTTATGTACAATCATCTAGAGAGTGGATTATAGGCTTTGACATGCCCATTTCTACGTTATATTTCACATTTACTTTTTTTTTCTTGTTTATCTTTAGAGCCTTCAAAATTGTTACAATCATCTAGAGAATGGATTATAGGCTTTGACATGCTCATTTCTACGTTATATTTCACATTTAGCTTTTCTACCTTGTTTATCATATCTAGGTTAATAGATAATACATAGATGACCAAAGTAATGAGTATATCAAATGTACCTGGTGATTGCTGGAGAGAAAGTGGAAAGCAGATCAACGAGATGATGCATGAACCAGGTAAGACAAATCTTTAAATAAAGATTGGAGTGCAGATCGACCGATGATGAACATGCGTAAAAAAGGGCAGAAAACGGAGATCGGTGAAGTTTTGGAAATTTAGGGTTTTGTAACTTGTAATTTAATTTAACCGTTCCATGGAAGCTTTTACTTCTTTTAACGTGGCATTTAAAAATATAGTAATAGTGCCACGTTATACATTGTAATGGTGTATGTGAACACATTCTAATTTCTGTGCAAAAAAACTTTAAATCGAGCAAACTCGTGAAAGTTTATTCCTTCGTTAAGTAAGTTATAAGTTTAAGTCTTAAATTGATGAAACCAAAAAATGTTAGGTCCTAATTTGAGCTTTTAGCCCATAGTTCTATATAAAAGATGAGCTTTATTTTCTTGACTAATAGATTTATTGGGCCAAAGACAAAAGTGCAACACTACAGGCATAGCCAAACAACCTCGGAAAACCCTAACAACCTTATATAAAACGATCCGCTGTCAACAAAACCCCCTCGTTGGTCGTTGCGGCTGTTGAAACATTTGCTTCTCCGTTTCCGAAGAGCAACAATGGTGGCCACCAAGAAAACGGTATTGTATCTCTACGAGTTCCGTTTTACTTCTTCATTTGATTAATGGGTTTGGTGGAAAATTGGCATTTTCATATATTTTTGTGTTGGGAAATTGCAGAAGAAGACTCATGAGAGCATTAACAGTAGGTTGGCTCTTGTCATGAAGAGCGGCAAGTACACTCTGGGATACAAGACCGTCCTCAAAAATCTCAGGAACTCAAAGGGTATTTCTCTTATTCGCTATTCTTTGTGTTGTGCTTGTGTCTACGTGCATATATTTTGGTTGGTGGTATTGGGCGTTGAGAGGTTGAACCCGTGGTGATTTAATCCACTGCAGCTTGTTTCATGTTGATCTATTATGTCCTGATAATCGTGATTTGTTGAGATTGCTGATCATCATTTTCTTCATTCCACATATATAGAATGATACTATTTTGCCTATTTCTAAAGATCAAATGTATTCCTTGGTACAGATTAAGTGTTAGATTCATGGTGTTTTGCCTCTTGAACCCTTGTTCGCAGAATTTAGGTGTTGTGTCCAATGGGATTTAGAGATTTGAAATCCCATTGTAATCACCAATTTTGAGTCAGCAGCAATTCTTATTTGTGAAAACAATAATATATGATGTGATTTGTTATTAACAATAATAATATATGATGCGATTTGTTATTCTTACTTTTAAATGACTGTTTTGGTGATGTTCTTCTGTCAACTGTTTGAAAATATAGGTTTGAAGCGTTAAATTTTTTATTTCACCCTGTACTATAATTATGTGCATGTTGTAAGTTGTATGTTTTAAGAGGTCTTTGGAGGTTGCAGTAATACGTACAATAATTTTCGCACCGAAGATGTGTATATGCGTCTTTATTATTTGGATTACAGTAATCTTTTTGTTAAAAACTTTGAATAATTCAATTGGTATTTATTTTTTTATCACATAAAAGTTGATCCGTATGTTTCCTTACAGCAAAGTTGATAATTATTTCCAACAACTGTCCACCTCTTCGGAAGTCTGAGATCGAATACTATGCTATGCTGGCAAAGGTTGGAGTGCACCACTACAACGGAAGTAAGTATCCCTATCAATTCCTTCGTATAATCATCTTTGCCGACTCTGTTCACACATGTAAATTTTCAACTCCATGCTTATTATATCTTGCTTTATTACACATGCACACATCATTGTCTTACTTGGAGCTGTTTTGGTGGGCTTGACTTTGTATTCAGAGTCAAAATTTTGATATGAAAGATTGAGGGTGTTATTTAATTGATATCCCATGATGGGTCATCACAGTCTAATGTGTTTTTTCTGCAATTTTTTCGAGCTTAAAATTGTTGTGTTATCATTTCAGACAACATTGATTTGGGTACCGCTTGTGGTAAATACTTCAGAGTATGCTGCCTCGGCGTTATTGACCAAGGTATTTTTTATGGCTATGTTTTTGTATTATTGTGATTTTCATCTATAGTAGACTTCTTCTGTAATATGATTGTTATCATTCTTTCCTGTTGTGTAGGTGATTCTGACATCATTAAGAGCATGCCTGAACATTGATTTAAGGATTGAGCACAAGAATCTCATTGCTAGTTAGTATGCTTTTGGCAAGAACAATTTTGTGGATCTTGTTTCAAGTGTTTTTCAATTATGGATTTGAAATGGATGCTTCTGTGTCATAGGAAGTTCTAATATCGATGACCAATTGTCACTTCTTTTATAACCCTCTATGTCACTTCTTGTGTAATTTCTCCATTCGTAGAATTGATGTCTTTTCTGTTTCCACGAGAATTTTCTAGTTGGTATTGTGTTGCATGAGTTTCTGCAGTTGTGCCATGGCTGATGGCCTTGGTACTCGGCTAAAAAGCAGTAAACTGGTGATTAAGAAAGCCCGAAGCAATAGAGAGAAAAGAAGAGCAACTGCTCAGCTTTTGCTTACACAAATTGATGTTATAGTTTTTTTTAATTTGTTAAGAACTATAATACTTTAATCAGATAGGGAGAAATGATTGTAACGATTTATTGTACTTTTCTTTTCTACCATAGTAATATCAAAATTAATTAATATATTTTATTTTATATATATTTCAAACATTATATGTTAATTATAATGAGTTTATTATTTTGTAACATTTTAATTTATGATATTATTTGTATGAAATGAGATTATTTAGTGATTAACATTTTTTAACATTTAAAGCTGTTTTTTTAATTAAAATGTTATTATACTTATCAAATTAGTATAAAATGATTATACTTTAATTAGATATATAAATATGGATTATATGTTGAATCTAACCTAATAGCCCTCCATATGCACTGTGCTTCCATCCCTTGTTAGCCACACGTTCCACAGATAATCTAACCTAATATGCCCTCCATATGCTGGAGGAGGGATCTAATCTATTAGGGAGGAAGCCATATTGGGACCTTGACTGATCAATAATCATTCCTACGGGGAGCTGATTAGAGATCATTCTAATAAAGTGGAATGGTACTTTTTAGTATGGGAAAAATTTAACAATCAGTGAACTTCCTCCATATTGTGTTTAGCTTATCTTAACAGGCTAAACACAAGGGATAGATTGAAAAGATATATGGTTGTTCCAAATGGTAGTGGCCTATGTCAAGAGGAGGAGGAAACTAGAGATCATTTATTCTTTTACTGATCTCACTCCGAAATCTGAAAGCAAATCAGGGTGATTTCTGATATGGATGATGTGGGAGAAAACTTACAGGAGGTGCTTAGATGGTTTATCCAACTCAAAAATAGTAAGAAAGCAAGAAGAAGTAATAGCAGAAACAGCCGCAACCTGAGTAACAGTCGTAGCAACATGAGTAGTAGTAGCAGTAGTAACAACAATAGCAACAAGTGGATGAGACTTGTTGACTTTGCGTTGAAACAGAGTTTTACTTTGAAGTTTTAGAGTTGCTTTACTTCTTGAAATATATTTTGTTGCATATTCTTCGACAAATGGATCTGTCGAAGAGGAAACAGATCACTTGTTTCTATTATCCTATTTTTATCTTATTTAATGAATATTCATCTATCTAATAAATGAGACCCATAGAAAACGAATTGAACTCATAAAATAAGATAAGAATAGAAGAATGAGAACAGATGATCTGATGAGTTAAAGTTACGGAGAAACTATATTTTGTTATATATTCTTCAATAAGCGACTCTGCTAAACAGGAACAGATCATTTGTTTCCATTATTCTGTTCCTATCTTGTTTTATGAATATTTATCCATCTAATAAATGAGACTTAAAAAAATAAATTGATAAATACTTATAAAACAAGTAGGAACAAAATAATGGGAACATATAATCTGCAAAAAACCTCTTGATTAAATCATGACTAGCAAAAGTCTTGGGATACTAATCACATGCAATATCTCTAACTGTTATTTTTCCAAACAAAGTGAATCATTATGTTTGACATTGAAATTATTATTATTATTATGAACATCATTCACATGTTTTCATGTCTCTACCCTCCTTTTATTGTTTTTCCTTTTTTCACTTTAAACATGCAACGAAAAGCTTGTAGATAAAGGCATCCCTAAAAGTGAAGATGCTCTCTTTAAGCCTCCTTTCTTTCTTAATAGTTATTATCATATGAATCTTTTATCTTTATGATATCAAATTTTAAGTTCAAACAATTCGCCACTTGCGTTATTATTTACTTACTTATCTCTTAATATATGATTCTTCTGTTTTTTGTTGGAAGTTTTAAAAATTGGACCGAAAGTTAAACTGATAAAATAAGATATTTAAAATTTAAAAAATTCAACTAATATTACACTGATACATAAATGATTAAAAGAAGTTAAAATAGATTAATTCTTAACTAATAAAAATTTTGAATTTTAATTAAAAAGACTAATGTGATTGCTTTTTATTGGAATTTCTAAGATCGACAGACGAGTTCACCTGTGCTTCTAGCCCCTTAGCTATATTTAATTTTTGTGTATAGAAAGGTTTTGGTTATGGTATCTCTATCGCTGTCTAGTTCTCTCAACTTTTTTGTTACATGCGTTTTGACTATTACTTTTAATTTGTTAATTTTTGCATGTCTCTTTCTTTTGCCTGTTTATTAGATTAGATTTGTATGTTATTTCCCCTACCGTGTTCATTTGGTTGACCAACTGAATATCTGCTTAATCAATTGGTCAAACTTTTTTTCTTCTTACTATTATTATGCTTGTTATTATTATTACTAGCATTAATAATAACAAACTTCTCCAGACACCGTATTAGTGTAAGATTTAATTGAATGTGACGATGAATTAAAAATGTTGTTAAATAAAATTAATTGATTTATTTTAATTTATAAATATTAATCAATTAATTAATAAAATTAATAATTTTTAATAATAAAAATTATTAAAATAAATGAAATAAAAAAAAAGAAAAAAACCGAACAAAGAATTTGTTGAAGAGCACGGAATTGGCTTTTGACAGTGCTGGGACATAAATAAAACAGCGTGTTTTGGTGGGTGGGGCTCACTCCAAACCTCGAAAAATGACTGACTTGCGTGACTCAGTCACTTCACTTGCATTGCATTGTAATGCTCAAAATAGTGTGCGCATGGCGGCAGCCGAAAAAGCCCAGATTCCATTCTGCCCACTAATTTAAAACAATTGAATTAAAAATATCAAAACTTCATTATCATAATAATCCTGGCAATTCCCTGTATCTTGTATAGTGCACAGTCCGTGTTTGTACTTTTGTGGTCTCTCTCTTTCAAAGAACTATTGCAGGAAATGTAAAAGCCTTGACTTTGCTCGTCTGGGTCTTTCCTCAATTCCATGCTCTTCATTCTTCGCTTTACATCCCAGGTAACTTGGATGCTTCACTTTCGGTTTTGGTGACTAAATTGTTCTTTAACGGCTTAAGAGATGAACTTACTCCTATCCTATTGCTTTCAATTCCTGGTTGGAGTTTCAATCTTGTTTCATCTCTTTCCCTTTGTTTTTTTTGCCTTCTTATTCTTCTTCTTATTAGTTTAAATGGCTCTTCAGTTTTCTGGTGAATTTTGCTTTCTTTACTCGATATTCTTTCTCGTTACCTGTTGCTGGCACGTCCTATTGTCAACTACAGACGTCCTGGTATTTGCACTAAATTCTTACATCTCACCATGATCTCCTCCAGTGGAATTTTTGATCTAGCCTTTGGCTTTCTTTTTCCTTTTTTCTTTTCCACGTGTGCTAGTTATCTCTGTCTCTTAAAAGATTTCACCTTTTGGTTTCTTTTTTCCTTCAGCTAGAAGGGGATGGTGGGCTATTAGAGTACGAAACTCTTTTTTCTTTTTGGTGGGTGCTTTCTGGGTGGTATTGATAAGCTGCAGGCTTTGACATAACATTTGGTGAATTACAGAGCACTCTTGATTCTTAGGAATGGCTAATGCATATTAAATTATTAACATTGTTGCTTAGGCGTGCCAACTTTTGAATATCCATAATCCTTTCTCTCCCTTTTTTGCTTTTTTCTTGTTTTTAAGTTCAGTATCTCTTGCTTTCTGTAACTTTCTCGTTGCAGGGTAAAGTCATCGGGCACTTGCTTTTATCTCTTGTTCTGTTTTCACATAACCAGTCTGCATTTTATGGATTCTGGAATTAAATGCTCTCTTTGGATCCCGGGATTAAATTCACTCAACAAATCAAGATTCTCTATTTATTTCCATTCCTTTATCATCTTTGAATCTTCTTTCCTTTCCAGTGATAAGTAGAGCTTTTAATTTAGTGAGTTTGGTCATTTGACAAAATGGGTCTACCTTTTCTTACTTGATGAGCTTGAAGAACTTTCTGATCATTCTTTCTTTTGCTTAAGCATCTAGGAGGACAGGAAATTTTCTCTCACTACTCCCCAGCTGTTAGCATTTTGATGTCTGCTTGCTTCTGAAGTTAATGCTTGAATACTTTGATTCTTATTAATAATGTCTAGTCTTTCTTGGCTGTTGCGTTCTAAGTAGTTGTTGATTGCTGTTAGTGGTGTTATAGTGGGTATATTTGCAATCTGTATTTGAGGCAGAAGACTATGAACTGATTGTCTGACAGGTGAGGTACTGAAACATCTAAAGCTTGGAAATGGGGGCCACAAACTCTAAAATAGAAGAAGACAAGGCTTTGAAACTATGTCATGAAAGAAAGAAATTTGTTAGGCAGGCACTTGATGGCAGGTGCTTGCTTGCAGCCTGTCATGTTGCGTATGTCCAGTCACTGAGAAGTACAGGAACTGCTATAAGAAAATTCGTCGAGCCTGAAGGTCCTCTTGAATCCTCATTGTATACTTCAACTAGTGCTACACCAGAGCCACTTACTTTAACAGAGAAGTCACTATCCCATTTTTCATTCTCTCCACATATTGCATCACATCCTGTCGATGCAACTGAAAATCTTTCTCCATTGTCAACACCTCCCAGCTCTAGCCGGTTTCAAGTTAAAAATATGTGGTTTAGAGGTTTTTCTTCTACAAAAATTGAAGAGAGACCTCCTGTAGCTGTTACAGGAACACTAATGTCTTCCAACCCACAGAATACCACTGCTCATGCCATCGAGAAAGCAGAAACATCATCATATGAGGCTTCTTCAGCTCCAGCAGAAACTCCACCATGGGATTACTTTGGATTCTTCCCTCCAACTGACCATCAATATTCTTTCCAAGAAGGAAAGGAAGTGAACCAAGGGTTGGATACTGCTGACCATTTGAGAAGGCTTAGGAAAGAGGAGGGAATTCCTGATTTGGAAGACGAAGAAGATAAACCATCATATCAAGAACGGGACGAATCTGATGACACAGAAGATGAATTTGATAACCGTACCACTGATACAATGGTTAGAAGTTTTGAAAATTTTAATATGGTACATGATCAAGCTACACAGAGTACTTCAGTTATGACGCCCTCTGCTGGAAATGTCGTCTCAGAAAGTGAGCTATTGAATGGGGAAAAACACAACACACCTGAATTGTCACCATTGGGAACCCCATCCTCAGCAGTTGCTATTTTGATCGATTCCGGGAAAAAAGATGCAAAAGAATTGCGGAATGAAAATAATACAATTCCCAAAGACTTCTTTTCAAGCATAAAAGATATTGAATATCTCTTTATTAAAGCTTCGGATGCTGGAAATGAAGTTCCAAGGATGCTTGAAGCAAATAAATTGCATTTTAGACCAATAGTTATGCCAAAAGAAAGTATGGCCGTTGTCCCCTAGATAACTACTCTAAGGATGATTAGCATTTTGATTTTTCTTTTCAAACTCTCAACATCACATGTCTTTTGATATCTTCTCATATGGTAGTAGTTGTAGTTCATTATCTACCTTCTAATTGCTTGATTTTGAGGTCATTTAACTTGCTACCTGAGATCACTAACACATGATCATAGAAAACACTGAAATGTAATTGATTAAGGAACTTGATTTTTGGGCAGTTGGAAAGTACTTTTTGGTTTCAACCTTAAGGCCATTATTAGGTAGTTAATTTCCATTATTTGAATTTGTTGAATGACTGTAACTGGTTTTCCTTTTCTTGTGGGCAGACGGGTCTGTAACATTTGCATTTGTCAAGTCTTGTTTCTCTTGTGGGGAAGATTGGAGCTATGTTCAAGAAGGTATCTATCCTTATGTCTTTCACGTTTTGTGTTAGGACTAATGTCAAAGGTGCAGATATGTCTCTAATTTATCTTGTAATTTCCAGATTTCAGAAACAGCTAAAATATGATAATGAATACGGCATGTAAATTATGGGTATCTAATTTATGATCCATTGAAATAGTTTTTGAAATTTTTATAACAGAGTGGGTATAGGTCAGCCTTTGGTTTCATTGCTGTATAATTTCTATATATAAGTGTGGTGAAGTGAGTTGACCACATCTCTTATTTAGTTTTCTTCTTCACTCTCCCATTTTGATACTTTGTTATCTTGAAATACCATTCTTGTCAGGGAATGAACATCTCCACATTTTTCATTTTTGCTGAATAACTATGTTAGTTCATCATTAGAATATTTGTTAAAATCTGTGATTACATTCATGAATTTAACTGGCACTTTCTTTGTGACTTTGGCGTTACAAAATACACATCGATGAAATGTAGGAAATTTTGGTTTCTAGGTAATTCATTCTTTGTAATTTCATGAGATTGATTAAACTAGATAAAATACAACGGACAACAGCATCCCCAACCTCACCCCAAAATAAAGTGAACATCTGTCTAGACATTTGCAAAATAACACCATTACAAAGAATTCATTCATGATATTCCTATGCAAAAAGAAGAATATTCTACTTGATGGAGAGGCCTGTGACCATCTCTGCCATCTAACAAAGTAGAAAAGATAACAAGAAATTACCTTTGCTAAATTTATACCTGTACGATTTTCCAGTAAAAAGTTTGCTCCCATAACTAATACTCCAACTAGATTATCAAGTTATCATCACAAATAAATTCCGCTTATCATTGTCTAGCAAACTTTGGGGGCTGTGGGAGTATGATATGATGGACTCTAGCACGCAATATAAGTTGACAAATGGACAAAAAAAGAATGATTCAAGCTGATACCAACAGGTAACAGTGACTGGGAAGTGGTTGAAGAGTGGGACTTCAATAGAAAAATGATTCTCAGAAAAGGTTGCCAGGAACCTGTGAAGTTAAGTAGTGGTATATAAAGCAACAAAGCATATATCACCAAGAAAAAAGATAATAATCTTATTACATTTATGTCTTGAATTTAGGTTGTTAGGAATCTGTAAAGTTTGGATATTGTAGAAAAGTAGAAAGCATAACCTTGGTGAAAGGAACAATTTGCATTCTGTCTTTGCCTTAACTCTTCTGCTTACTTCTCATTTTGGGGCCCGAACTGTCTAAATCTGTTTATTTTCTCTTAGAACCCGTCCAAACTGCTGTGAAGTACTTAACTTGGCACAGGACAACATCTTCACGATCATGTTCATCAAGGAATCTTGTTGGCCCAAATGTTAAGGATGATATAGAGGATCTCATTGGCAATCCTTTTGAAAACTATTGCATGATATCTGGGAGTCATGCTTCAACCCTGGAGAGACTTTATGCCTGGGAGAAAAAACTTTATGATGAAGTGAAGGTATGTTGGATTCTTAATATATTAGTTTTCCATGATTGCTTTTTCTTTTTTTTCTTGTTTTATCCATTTTCATAATATAATCGCCTGAACTTCAGTATAATTTATCTTGGAAGACTTGGGGAGTTGGGGAATGGGTGAGGGTTGCCAGCAACATGTTGGTGCTTTTGCCAGAAGAGATGGTAGGAAGGTGATAATGCCACATGTGTTCTTGGTTGATAGCCCAACTCTTTTGTTAGGGATGAATCGACTGGTTAGCTCTAGTATGAGTTCTTTCTCATTTATAACAATGTCTGGACTTAATGCTCAGAAGTGAGTGAGGATTTTCCTGCTTCATCTAGAGGCTTCCAGGGTCAAGGACTTTGGCATCTCAATTCCTATGATTAAAATATATTAAAAATAACCGGATGAGAACTAACTACCCTCCAGATGGAAGGAGGCTTACTTTAATACTGTGCACATATTTCCTATGTACGCATATATTTAGTCTCTTCCTCTTTTTTCGTCCATTCTGAAAATAGGGAGAGCAGTTCAGTTGCTTGTAAATTGGTTTCCATGTTTTATAGTTAAGTTCTAAGATTGCTAAGCTTCCAATTTGAATTCAAAAGCCAAGTGCATGTTTCCTCAGACGTATTTTGTCATTATCTTCTGAAGATTTGATGATATCGTACTTCAGGCCAGCCAGGTGGTCAGGAGCCATTATGAAAGAAAGCGTAAATATCTAAGACAACTGGAATCAAAGGGGGAAAGAGAACCAAAGATTGATAAAACTCGTGCTATAGTGAAAGACCTGCACTCTAGGATTAGAGTTGCAATTCACAGAATTGATTCCATATCACAACTGATTGAAGAATTACGTGACAATGAGCTCCAGCCGCAACTTGATGAGTTAATTGAAGGGTACGAGTTTCTTCATTTCTTTTCATCGATTCTGTAGTTAACTATCATCTTATGCTTAAAATTGAACATAGACCTTTCATGCTTTTTGTAGCCCTGTAGGTCTTATAAACTGTTTTTTCTGGTAAGTTGAACGATATTTTGAGACAAACACTATGCAACAAGATTCTGAATCCTTTTATGTTGGCCTATCAGGACCATAACCTTCCGTGGAACTAAAGGCTGATTATCATATTCATGCACGCGATGAAGCGCGCATTTTTAACATGGCAATATGAGTAGATTGATTGACTAATGAGTAACATGTTTATTAAATTATTTGGCCTCCCAGCCAGAGGAGTTTTGTTAATAATATGACCTTAATTATAGCTAGATTCCTGGTTCTTGCCATGTCAGGGATCCATGATCATGCATGTCACTCTCGTAGAAGTTTATTTAGGTGATGGTAGATTAGAACATTCATGTGTGCCTTATGCTGAAATGGTACACAGAATAACCTGGAAGAAATAGATTCAAAATAATATTGCGAACTTTCAGTTTCATGCTTGCTCAAAATTTTGCCACAAATGCCAATTTGAGTTCAGTTATCTAAGTGTGGTGGAGTTTGGTTGAGTGAGTCGGCAGTGGCTTCACTATGCTTTCAAATTTTTTCTTTTAGGTTCATCACCTTGGTTTGTGGAATTTAAATCTCAGATGATTTTATATGAGAACAGGTCGCAATTCCTCCAACAAGGATGTTGAACTACATGGTATATTCTGTACTGCTAATGTAACACACGATGGTATTTCTATTTAACAGTATGATTTGTTAAATGTATCTATAGAACTGATTGATTGGGTAAGTTTGAACTTGGTAAGGATCATGTGCGGGTGCCAGCTAAACTGTAAAGACAATTCTCCGAGTCTTTCTGTTTTCTGTCTTGTAGCATGAGTTAGGCATTTAACTAATACTACATCTGGATAGTTTCCTGTTGAAATCTAGACAATCTGAAGATTGGTTCTTGTTGTCACTTCATTTGTCCTGTGATGAATTGCATTCTGCTGGATTCAGAGATATGATTTCCAGGTTATGTTGTTTACTTTGCTTTAGAGCCTCAGTCACATCTGGTTGCCTCGTGTTATTATACAAGTTTTTAGCATGAATACTGTTTCAGCTTCTCTACTTGTTGGACATCCATCATTTCATCTCTCCCTCCTTCAGTACTGAAATATCTAGAAAGGGAAAGACATGGTGGAACATTGATTGAAGTGAATGATCCATTCAGGTTCTATGCAAGACATATGGTTTCTGATTCCTATTCTTTAGCTGCAGAGATGATTTTATTTCCACGTCATATTAAAGATTAATCAGTATCTGCTCTGTCAAGTTGCATCTGACTACAAAATTTTACTGCAGTTCACTTCATGCTTTTGATGAATGTGATTGATTTAATGTATCATGTGAGAGCCTTGAGTAGATGTCCTGATCCTTTTATAATAAAAGATGCCTTCGGATCTCTATGCTTCCATTTTTATCTTTTTGCATGTGGCTTTAAATGTAAGATTGAGTGATTGTCAGTAGTAACTTGAAGAATTGATCCAATTTTGAACTTTATGGCAATTGCAGTCTCAGTCGGATGTGGAAAGTGATGTTTGAATGCCACAAGCTCCAGTTGAATATCATAAAAATTGTAGAGGGTACTGGACATGAAAAAATCTCAATACATGCAGAGTCACATCGGCAGATTACCATCAATCTTGAAAACGAACTTACTGCATTATCTTTGAGTTTTACAAAGTGGATTGGTGCTCAGAAATCCTATCTGCAGGCCATAAATAATTGGCTTTTCAAATGTGTCCTTCTTCCAGAAAAACCTTCAAAAAGGAAAAGGAGGCAACAAGCCCCTTCATTGACTTTGAGAACAAGTGGTCCTCCAATGTATGTCACTTGCGGTGCATGGTTGGACAAACTTGATGCATTGCCTATGAAGGAAGTTACATATTCTCTACAAGATTTAGTAGCCGAAATCACTCGCTTCCTACCATGCCAAGAAAAGAATCAAGGAAAGACTGCAGATCCAACAATATCAAAAGCAGAGAATGGCAGTGATTCAGCCGTTAACTTGTTGAGATATGAAACTACAGAGAACTTTATTTCAGGTTTTGAGCATTTTCGTTCAAGCTTGGAGGGATTTCTTGGTCAGCTGAAGAACTTTGCAGATTCCTCTGTGAAAATGTATGCAGAACTTGAAACGGAGATCAAAGATGTTAAGAATAATCATGAACAACTGAAGTCGCAATCATTCTCAGTCTAGCTGGAAGAAGGATTTGGTTATGGAGCAGAGTGGGAGTTTCATTCCGCTGTTACTTATTTACTGTAAAATTGTATGCAGCACTTGTACATGAAGGAATAAAAGGGTGTTGGCAGGTGGCTGAACTGGGCTGAAAAACAGAAATAAAGAAGATAAGTGTGACAAAAAACAGATGTAGCTCAAAAAAGCTACTTCTTTCTTTTTGTTTTTTGATGCCAAAGGAAATGTATAGCTTCCTTCAGCAAAAAAATCTTTCCTTTTTCACCTTTACATATTATACATAGGACACTGGATAAATTCCAACCCTCATGCTTACATCTTTGACTGACTATCGCAATATTTGTTCCCTGCATTCCTATATATGCATTCTTCAAGTTGTTCATCTTTGCAGTCAGTCGTCCACGTTTTGCGGTGCATGCCGGTGGCGGATCAAATGCTTGTTAATACTTCCAGCCAAAGCTGTGCAACTTCTTCATTTTGGTGTGCATGAAGTCTGATTCTGTGTCAAATGGACAAATCCTTTGGTATGTTTAAAGATAGTTGCCTAACTAGTAGAGCTTGTCTTTTATGTGCATATTAATTAAAAGATTTCAGGTTCAAATTGTAGATAAGAGTTGCCTCTAAAGGAGTAACTGTTAGAACTTGTCTTTTATGTGCATATTACTTCAAAGATTTCAGCTTTAAATAGTAGTGCCTCTTGAATGGGGAAAACTACGATATGTGAGAAAAGGCTACGATGGACACCCTTATGGCGAAAATAAATTTGCCTGAAGCGAGTTGTTGGAAAACCTGCAACTCCATGTTGATTTCTTGGATTTTTAACTCAGATCGAGAAATCCATCCAGCCTAGTGTTGCTTATAAGGAGACTGTCAAGGTGGTTTAGGATGATTTACAAGGTCGTTTTTGGAGTAGGAATGCCCCGCAGGTTCATGAGTTGAGGGGGAGATCGCTTCAACTCATGAACCAACTACTACTGAATCAACTTTCGTATGCCTAACTACTACTTTTTAATAAATACCTGTTCAACTTCTTTAAGTGATTAATTATTACATTATCAATGTTATCTGTATTCTATCCATGCTCTTGCATATCAAAACAAACAATTGACAGAATAACTAATACGGTAAGAATTGTCAAGACTCCACCAATTCTTGAACTAGTCCAAATTGTGGCATTAGAAGATGAAGAGTTCAACCTCCAAGTAACTTTCTTTATCCTCCTAACATTTTGTCTTCTTCCCTTCCCTTCCCTTCCCTTCTTCAATACAACATCATCATCTGCCTCACTAATCAAAGGTCCTATCCTGTATTATCTAAAGCAATTGTATGACTTTTTCTCAGTCATAAGCCATACTTCTTTTTTCCAAGTGTTGAAGGGGTTTTTTTTTAAGTTGCATAACCCAACAAGTTCCTTTGATTAGAAACATTTTACACTACCAAAATCACAAAAAATTTGATCACATATCAGCGCCTCGTAATTTTTCATCAAATTCTCAGTTTCAGTTATTCTGTTTTAACCCTATTATAATAAATTTTATACATATATTTATGTGAATAGATGAGATTTAATAAAATATGGTAAGAACACCATAATTGAAACAAGAAATTTAATCCCTTATAATCTTCATATTGTACTGTGCACAACACAGGTTTAGTACATGATTCTTGATACATAGAGTCTTCTCTCCATCTCAAGAGTTAAATTAGGAAATATTAAAAAAAAATATACCCCCTTTTGACTAACTCTTTTATACCCGCGTAGAAAAATAATAATGATAATAAAAAGTCTTCATTTCTCTTACTATATGTCCACGTCATAATCACAATTTTCAGACACAATCTTTGAGTTGACTGTCATGTTGTTAACTGTAACTTCGCAGTTGACCTTCACGGTAATTGTCCACGTTCTAACGGCGCCGACTTTCATTTTCACCGGCGCTCTCAGGTACAGCCTTAACGGCACCGACCCTTTTCTTTCCCCATTAGCCAAGGCCTTGTGCGCCTCGCTCGTTAATTTAATCCCTGACCCTCTTAACGCCGTCGATAACGCCGTGACGTTTTTCTTCCCTTGATAAAATGCCGGTAGAGAACCGGTACCCAGCTTAACGTCGTTATAATAGACGTCACCATAGCTTCCAGTTAGATAATATATTCCGATACGCTTGTTGGGGTTGTCTGCTCTAATTGTGACGTCGAATTCGGGCGAGATCATCGCCGACGATGACGAAAGGTTGAAGCCTTTAACTGAGAAGGACTGCACGGAGTATTTCGGCGATTTGGGCTGGAAAACGAGGTAAAGGATGGCGGCAGTAACGCCGACGAGAAGGAAGAGGAGGGCGACGGCCGAGAGGAACCAGCAGAAGTAGATACGACACCTGCTGCTTCTGGAGGCTTTCCTGCGAGAGAGGTACTCAAAGCGTTTGGCGTTTTCCGGCGGCGGAATGCGGTAGATTTGTTCCTTTGGAATCTGGATGACGTAGGTTCCTGGCGGTGGACCAGCTTTCTCCGGCAACGAAGGTGCGGTGGGTTTTGCTGTATAGAGTGGGTGGTCCGGCGAAGACGACGGCAGGGAAGTCGTCGTGGTTCTGTGGTCAGAACTTGTGGTTGTTGAGAATGAATCGGTCCGGGGAGGGATGCGGTCGTTGGGTGGTGAAAACGGCGGTGATGTCATGATTCAGTAACAGTTATACCAGTGAAAACGATTTGTCTGTAGTAGGAAAAATAAACAGTAGAAATGAGAATCAAAACAAAAGACAAAAATAGTAATAAAATAAAATAAAGAGCAAAATAGGGATTGCTGATTATATTATTACCTAATCCTAAGTGAAGACAATATGAGGAACATGTTTTGATGATCCTAAACTTTGTTGTTCCAAGGCAAAGAGCAAAGAATAAGAACTGATATGCACGTCTTTCAGAATTTATAACCACACTTGATTATGAACTTGCAATTAGTACATTAATTACCAAACAAAAGTGAAACTAAGGTACCAAGTTCACCCATTTCAATGAAGTTTGATCCGATTCAACTCTCAAATCCATCATTCAGATCTGTGTTGTGAACATACAAATTGATTTACTTCAGATTATTGCATACACAACACCTTAGAAATAACAATAATGAATTGTCCTGTTAATAGAAAAGGAACAACGAATAACACGTAACAAGAACTCAACTCTTATGATTATTACAAGTGAATGACAGAATTTAGGTTTCCGTTCAGAATTCATCAAAACAATGACGGGAAGTTTGGAGAGAAGAGTTATACGTAACATGCCAGAAACAAGCTAAAGATAACAGTTGTGTACGTACGTACCGGAATCAGCCAGGTCTAAGCTAGTTTGCCGTCGACGAGAACTCCATAATAAACTACTGTTCCAAGCAAACAGGTACCTTTTCTTCTATCAGGAGAATTATAGCAGAAGGTGGGACTGATGAATTGAGAAACCAAGAGGAAGGAGAAGTACACAACGTTAATCATAGAACAACAAAGAGACGTGAAGTTAAATATGTAAGATTCGTAGACAAGGGGACGTGAAATATATATATTATAAATATGTAGATGAGATGAGAGAGTGTTGAATAGAAAAAATGGGAAGAACGAGTAAAGGCACAGAACATGAGTTGATGTGATACATATCGAGTGCGAGAGACAGACAAGGTTAAGAAAGAGTCAGCCAAACTTCTGTGATTGCGTGTGTTTTTGTTGCTTATGCCTCTTGCTCTTCGTACGAATACGAAATGCCAAATGTCCATCTCTTGACCTCAAAATTCACTTTAATTACTTATTTTTGTTAACTCTAATTTATCCCATCTTTGAAACTTAAGTAAATCATAAGATATAAATAAACTTGAATCGTAAAGAGTAAATTAAGAATATTATTTAAAATGTGTCAATCGGGTAGAAGTTAAATTAGTAAGACAAGAAATTAAAGATTTAAAAAATTCAACTAATATTAGACAGTCATAAAATATGTTAAAGATTAAATAAAATTAAAAAATTTGAAAAATAATTGAAGAAAATTATCTTTATCTATCAAAAAATTAAATGTTTAATTGAAATGAGACTGTTAAATGAAAATTAGTTGATTTATAAAACTGATTAATTAATAGAACTGGTTGATTAATTAATAAGCTGGTTGATTTTTAATAACAAATAATATTAAACTAAATTAAACCAAAAACTTAAAAATTGAACTCAAAAGTTAATTTATTCCACGTTTTGATTGATAAACCCACCAAATCGATTTAATTTTAAAAAGATTTTTTTGTTAGTTCGGTACGTTTTTTTGATTATATCATGCATTCAAGGAGTAAAAAGTAATATGAAACCAATTCTGTTTATTACCTCATTGATTTACTTTTTGTAAATTAATGTCTTACTACAAATTCCAAATTTAAAATTTAGTATAATGTATTATGAGCTCTTAATCGTATTAATAAATAAATCTTATGAAATACGTAGTTATCATACCCATGCCTTAGAAATAGAATCAATCCAATCAAACAAAATTGAACAAAAATTGATAAGAATCGGAATAAAATGTTATTACATTGTGACTTCCGAAGTACCTAACATTTTAAATTACTAAGAGATTTGATAGTTTACAAAATCAAGTCACAAAGTTCTGACCGACTAGTATTCATCGATAAGTACTTTCTAGAAGGGTTGGAGCAACCTCCCGATAAGGTGTTCCAATCCTATATCACTTAATTCTATTTACATATTTGTATAAACTCTACGTAAATATATGAATGAGATTTAATAAAATAATATAAAATATTTTAAATATTATAAAATATTGAGATTGAACTTAAGTTTTAACAAAAACTACGAAAATATAACTATTGCAAATAAACTATCCAACTAAAAAAATCTAGATTGCTTTAAAAACCAATTAAATAATATGATTTTTATTAAAAATTAAATTGTGTGTTAATATATTCTTTCACACAAATACAATAATATGATTTAAAATTTATCTTTGAATTATTTGTGTGAAGTGGACAAAGGCAAGAAGGGTAATATTATTGTTGGGCATTAGTTATAGTTCACAACAACAACAATTTAGTTAAAGTTTCAATGATACGCAAAGTTTAGAGAAGTCTAAAAGTACACAACTTTACCTCTAATTGATAGAGAAGTTATTTTCAATAGACTTATAAAAAATATAAAACAGATATAATAAAGAAGAAGATGACGACGACGACGACGACGACGACGACGATGATGATGATGATAAAATACATAAATAAAAATATAAAAATAAATAAATAAATAATACAATAAATATAGAACAAGGTAAAGAATAAGAATAAAACATAAAATAAGAATACAAAACAAGGAAGGAGATAAGTAAATAAATAAATCAAATAAGTCATTTCAATAAAATATTTACGCTAAATAATTAAAAGAAAAGTACTATAAATTAAACGTTCAGGTTAAATACAAAACATAAGACTCGAAGGAAAATATTTAAAAGACTTATGAAAAAAAGCATGATCTCTCTATGCGATCCTTTACCCTTATCCTCATACATCAAAGTTTTTTTATTGAGGATCATATCTTCGATAAGTTTCAGTAGAATCATATCATTCCTGACAATCTCCTCTAGTTCTTCTTAAACCTTTCTTTTTTTCTTTTACAATCTATAAGTACAATTTTCTCGTATCTTTTGACTGCAGCGTTAAGGTATCTCCTTTTAATATGTTTGAACCACGTAACTTTTGTTTCTCTTAATTTTTCATTAATATTAGACCCTTTTAATTTTTCTCTTGTCATTACATTCTTAACTTTATCCCTTCCAGTAAGGTTCTTCATCCAACGAAGCATCTCCATATCCTCCATCATTAACTTATGATCATGCACTTATTTGATGGGCTAACACTTCGCCCCATAGAGTATGATCGATCTAATTGCTAAATAATGGAATTTACTTTAGAGTTTGAGTAGTATCTTCTTATTACATAAAACTCCTAATATAAATCAGGGTGGCCTGAATTGAGAAATCTCTTTATTGTTTTGGATGATAGATTCTAGATACTTAAAACATTCTTTCTGAACTAGTCTTTATCTCTACATCTGAAACCACCTTACAGCCTGGAAAGTTACATTCTAAGTATTTAATCTTAGTCCTGCTTAATTTAAACGCCCTCGACTTTAATGTATTCCTCCATAGTTCTAGCCTGATATTGACACCCTCTCTTGTCTTATCCACTAAAACACTGTGTTAGTTATAGTTTAATGATATAATTATTTAAAGGTATTATTTATCTTATATATATTTAGATATTTAATTACGATAAAGTCCATTAGGTGAATAAACACACAAATGAAATTATGATGAAATCATAATTATAAGATTCGTATTCCTTGTATATATTATTTCTAAATTGTTTTTGGTCATTATTCTATTAAAACTGGATATTAATAGAATATACAAAGATTAGCATATTTTATACTTTTACTTGTGAAAGAAATAGTAGATCTCATATATTAAAGTATGAATATTTTTAAATAAATATGTAAGTGATTATCAGAGAACAAGTCCACTAAATTGATCTTATATGAGAATTTCATTTATGCTTGTGTGTGATATATATATATATATATATATATATATATATAGATGTGTGTGTGTAAAGGGTACAAGATTTTGTCCCCTTTTTTGTGTCTCAACTTTGTGCCAATCATTTTAATCTTACGTAAATGTCTTAATAAAATTTAATAGAATAAGCTAATAGCTGCCTAATGAGAAGGGGTCTGTATGCATCATCTATCGCAACATATAATTCCCAACGATTGATTTTGGGTTCAAGGATATAAGTTTTAATATTCTCTTAGATACAGCTCAGGTTCAAGGATGTGTTATATTATATTATACATAATAGTGGAACTTTTCCATACTATAGTGATTTGAAAAGGCAAAACCATTGGTGGAGGAGCTCCACACCTACCCTCACACGTTTTCTTCAAGTTTTCAACGTTAAAAGTATTGTCATGCATGCTTGTATAGGAACAAGGCTTTCAACAGATGTGTAAAATTCATAATAATATAATGAACGAGAACATGTCTTCGTCG
>JAOSBN010000008.1:6822874-6838088 GCA_027563595.1 Erythroxylum suave | reverse complement strand
TGCTTGTATAGGAACAAGGCTTTCAACAGATGTGTAAAATTCATAATAATATAATGAACGAGAACATGTCTTCGTCGTAGCCTATAGAGATAAGGCTGGAGTGAGTGGGAAAATAAGAAAGAGAGGGTGGCCGGACGAAGGTTCATTGGTCATGTCTTTCTTTCTCCAGCTTACACAAAGACAGGGTCAGGGACGAGGAGTGCACGTTTAGTTTTGAACAACAATATCACTCTTTAATGTAGTTAGATAGTATTTTAATAACTCTTATTTAAAAATTGATCAGTTTATTAATTAATCTGCAATTTTCATAAATTAATAACTTTTTATAAATTGAAATAAATTAACTGAAAATATTTTTAATTACATCTGAAATTATTAGATGAATAAAGACAACCTCTTTCAATCATGTTTTAAATTATTTAATTTTAACTGATTTTATGACCGTTAAATATCATTTAAACATTTCAAATCTGAAACCTCTTATTTTATCAGTTTAACTTTCGATCTCGTTTTTAAAACATTAAAAAGAATTGTATCTTTTGCTAGGAGAATTATGATTTGAATTTTAAAACCAAATTTAAGAAAATAGTGGTATTTAAAATGGATAAGAAAGAAAAATACAAATTAATGTATTTTGCTTTGAATAAAAATATTTCTTAAATTTCAATTTAATGGTTAGAGAAAATCTTAATAGATAGTAAATCAAACCAATGCAATAAAACCGGATCAACTATAAAAATCTTGAGCGATCTAATTTTTTAATTCAGTTTTTAACTTTTCAGTTCAATTTACTTTAATAGCTCTTGTCGTTAAAAGTTAATCAGTTTATTAATTAATCGGCAATTTTTATAGATTAATAACTTCTTATAAATTGAAATAAATCAATAAAAATATATTTTTTAATTACATCTCAAATTATTCGATAAATAAAGACAATCTCTTTCAATCACATTTTAAATTCTTTAATTTTAACCAGTTTCATAACGGTCTAATATTCATTAAACCTTTTAAATCTTATTTTACTAGTTTAACTTCTTGTCTGATTTTTAAAACATTAAAAAGAATTGTATTTTTGGTAGGAGAATTATGATTTGGATTTTAAAACCAACTTTAAGAAAATAATGGTATTTAAAATGGATGAGAAAGAAAAATACAAATTAATGTATTTTGCTTCAAATAAAAATATTTCTTAATTTTCAATTTAATGGTTAGAGAAAATCTTATTTTTTTCGAAATTAAGAATTCGAGTGAATAATTTAGTATGTTTTTTAAATTTTTTTTGAGATTATTAATTCGAAAAATAACATGTGTCCGGACATGAAGAATTATTAATATAAATTTTATTAAGAATTATAGATACTTTTAAAAAAATATAATGAAAAGTTAATTAACAAAATTAATTTCTTTTAAATTAAATTAAATTATATTTTTAAATTTAAAAATTCAATCTCCTAAAATTTTATTTTTATTCGAGTCTAATTTGATTCGGCCTTGATCAAATGTGTTCTTAGTACAAGATGTACGGTCCCGGTTGACTGGAAGATTGAGATTGCAAATGAGCGCTCGGCCCGCAGGAAAGACTAATTGGGCTTAAAGTTCATTATTATGGGCCTTCAGGTCCAACTTTACATTGGGGCTTTCTGTTGCGTGTTTGTTTGATAGATAACGGGATTTACTAGTTAGTTGTCCAATCGATTTGACATTGGCGCGTCCGTGGCGATGGAGAGTTTCAGCGCCAAAGATCTGTCCACGATCGGCGGAATCGCCACCGTTTCACTTCTGCATTCCTTTATTCCCACTCACTGGCTTCCCTTTTCCATCGTCGGCCGTGCCCAGAAATGGAATCTCTCTCGCACACTCCTTGTTAGTACGTTCCTTCTTTTTCAGATCTTCTTTTTTCGGACTCAACTGGTTCGATTTATGTTTGTCTGCATTCCTCTCCAATTTTAATTCAGGGTTGCAATAGGAAAAAAAAACATTGGGATTCATTTTGTTTATGGATTAAATTGTACGGGACAACTGTAATTGAAGGGTGAATTTTGAATTTCAAAGGACTACCACTAATTATTGATGCCGTCATGCAGCTGCATTTGGGGGAGTTTTGCACGTAATATCCACTTCGCTTCTGGGTATAACAGCAGTAACCATTTCCAACACTATTGTTGGAGAAGAAACAGTGCACAAACTTGCTTCCCTTTTGTTGGTTTTTCTTGGTGGAAGTTATGTGTTGCTGTTTCTTTCTGGAAAGGGCGGGCATACTCATTCTCATAACCAACCTATGGAGAAAATGGCTGTTGCTGGACTTGTCTTAGTTCCGGCATTATCGCCTTGTGCCACCACACTTCCTGTTTTTCTGGCTGTTGGGAACTCCTCCTCAATGATGGTACTTGCCATCGTAGTTCTGTTTTTCAGGTAACTTATTACTGTTGTTTATGCGACGTAAGAAGAAACCAACACAATACCGCAAAGGAATGACTGAAATGCAGTTGAACCAAAGGTTTATTAACAAACCATAGGCATCATGATGATTGGTGATGTTATCCTGATGCTGAGGACATTCGATATCAATCTTTAATATCCCTCATTATATGTGATTTTTTTTGATGTTAGGGTTTAGTTTTGAGCCCTTTCTAACTTAAAATATTAGATCTATCTATAATCCTAACAGTGTAAGGGATTACTATTGTTTATCGTTTCTCTTGATTCTTATTGTTTGCCCATTTTTTGTGTTTCTTGGGCTGGCTTTGTGGTTGTTCCATCATGTGGCCTTCTGGCTGGCTGTTATAAGTTCGAGCATTACGCTTTTAGCTTCTTAATCGTAAACTTTTGACACTACGTTTCTTTTAATTGGCAGTACCATTACTGTGATGACCTCTCTGGTGGCATTGTCATTCTATGGTGCCAGCCAGCTCAAATTTCATTGGGTGGAGCGTTATGACAAGCTTCTAGTGGGTTCAGTTTTATGTTTGGTAGGGATCTTAACCCTTGTATTTCATGACCATGATCATGATGAGGGAGCTTTATCTGGAGGGCATTTACATAGGAAAATCATTGCTGATTGAGCATTCTCATTGTCCTTCACTGTGTATTTTCGTAAATCTTTGTGATCTACGTTGTCTCTTCCTTTGGTTTAATGAGGCAGTAGATGTAAACTCTTGTGCAGTGTGCCTTGAGATGAGTATCATGTATTCACCAAAATAGTCTGCTATAATCTGCCGTGCAGCCTGTGGTGTTGATGAGTGACATTTGTAGAAGTATGATATATATTCAATGTTCATTTGTATGGCAGATGTGTCTAGGTTTGCGAGGGTGTAGAAGTTGCCATCTTTGCAATCTTCTTGATTTCAATATAGATTTTTCCCTTGACCAATGGTTTGCAGATTTCTCGTCTCATTTGCGGCACATTAGTAGAGCACCCTTCTATAGAGAAAAAATTGCTCATATAACTAGAAGTACCACCTTGTGGAGGTGATCTTGACATTGACATTGCAATGCCATTGTTAAATATTACCCGGCAAATCGTAGTTGCTTCTTTTGTGGTGTGATTAATTTCTGATTTCTTGGCATTGTCCGCTTTCGTTATCGATCTACCAGACATTTAAACTTTTTTACTTGTATAGCTTACCACATTAACTTTTGAATGTTTAATTATAATGGAGGTGGAGACTTGTAATTTGTTTTCTCACTTTGATCTAGAATCATCCGTAGATCAACAACAGATACCAGTGCATGTTGTATAACAACAGGTAAGCCAGGTCTCAAATATTAACAAAGAGTTGATCTCAAGGCTTAAGACTTCTTAATTCTTGGCTGAATCCTTTGGAACCTCCAAACCATTGAGCATGTCTAGAAAGGTGCTATATGTATTAATCACTGAAGCTTCGGTTGAGGGTAAGTTCAGAGGCTGCAGATAATCATGAAAGTAAGCACATGAACAGCTAAACCCTTCACTACAAATATAAGCAGCACAGAGTCAAGTTCTTAGACCATCTCAACAGGAGATCATCAGGTTACAAATGCTAGTGTAGAGCAGTGTCATAAAATATACAGATAGTTATACATCAATCTTTTTCTATGTAGACAATGAATTGGCAATTTGCAGCCTGACGTCTTGTTTCAGGAGCAATTTGTATCGTAGCTCACAAGTCCCATCAATTCTGGACCTTCTAGCCGAGGATTATTCTCAAAGCTGCATTTCAGCAGGTCAAAAAAGGTTACATTTTTTGCTGACATATCACAACTTGGCATTTGCTTTCTTCAAATGATGACCAGAGAAACCTAAAATAATATTCAACACTGCTAAAAGCTATTGAGGATTCGAGTAGTAATTTTTATACAGCACTTAGTCAGTATTGGCAACCGCAGTGAGATGTAAAAACGCTACCAATCCTGCAACTCTATGCAACAAACACCTTAAGGAGGCTGCACACAAACTAGAGGCTTTATAGAACAGAATCTATTGAAGACACAGAAAAGACCCTCACTTTAAGAAAAAGATACAGTAAAATATCAATATAATCAAAAAATATGCTTATTGGCAAATTCATGATGCAAATAATTGAAAACTTTACTTGTTCAAAGGTATGTGCTCAAAAGGTCCACTGGTAGGTATTGTCCCACACAAATCATTGTTTGACACATCCCTGAAGAAATATGCAAATCAATTAAATATGATCTTTGCTTCCTAAGCAGAACAAAATGACAATTCAAGGAAGAACACTTACACAACTTTGAGACTCGAAATACCAACGAGATTTCTAGGAATTGCACCAGTCAATCGATTGTCATTTAGACGTCTGCCAAGTAATAAAGATAAAAGCGGAAAATTACAAAGGTAAACCTTGTAATCCAACATGAACTAATTATTAAAGCAAGTGCACGGGCATGCATTCAAAAAGAAAGTTAATAGATGTAAGGTTTTCAGAACTCAATCTTAGCAAGACGTGTTAGAACATCAACCAGCTAGCGAGCCATTCCATGAAGGTTAATCTTCTTGAACCAGTTCTTTTAGTGGACAAGCAAGCAAAGTTGCAAAGAAAACTTGTTGACCCTTGAGAGAAAGAAACATGAAAAAACAAGTAACATGCTAAAGGTTATAGAAGTATTAGGACTACTTGAACTCACAAGAAGACAAGGGATTTCAATTTTCCAAGTGAAGGCGGGATCCGCCCTGTGACATTGTTGTTGTACAAGTCCAAACTGACGAGGCTCTTCAAGTTTCCAAGCTCACCGGGTATAGTACCTTGAATGTTGTTTTTATAAAGTTCCCTTCATGAAAGATGAATCAAGAAAGCCTCAGATGAGGGGTAGAAAACATAATATTATAAGTTGCACATACTATTAGGTTGAAAATATTGAAAGAGACACATACAGATATTGCAGATGCTCTAAATTTCCAAGTTCCGGCACTAGATGTCCAGACAAGTTAGAATTCCCCAAGTCCCTGCAGAAAAAAAAGAGAGAACAGAAAATTGACAATCGAAGAAGTAGGTTCAATAATATAATAGCGCATAAGAAATTTATAAGTTACAGTGCAAAGAAGCAACTTTTATTTTAATCCATGAAACCGTCGTTAGACTTCAACATGGACCAAATCAGACACAAATTATAGGGAGAGAGACTGGCAATAGAGATAGAGATATGGAAATCAGAGGAAAAGATATGCCCAGCAATCAAATTCAAGTAAAACATCTTTCTTAATAGTAAAGATCCAAGGACATAGATGCTCATGCAAGCAGCTTCAGAGGAGAGGATGGCACAAGGGAATTTAAAAAAATGAAAATCAAATAAATGTTTTTTTTTTTTCCCCTATTCACTTCTTCCATCATACTAGCAAAATGGAACTTCGGTTATCATTGTTTCTTGAGCTATTTGGACATACACAGCTAACGGGTACTAGTTAATAAAAGCTAATCAGTTGATAGATAATAGTTGTAGGCGTTAAAGTGTTTGGTCAATTATTCCTGGCTGTCTCTTCCAAGAAATGCCAAATGTATAGCAAGGACATAAGTGGCTTTTAAACAGCTGATTTTGATGGCTCAACATCAACTCAAAACAAAAGAAAATTGGACCAACGAAATCTATCATCATATCATAATAACAATACAAACATAAGAGATGTAGGAAAGATGTCATAGCATAAACCAAAGCACATATGAGTACTTCTCCAGGATAAGAGAATGTAACCACAAAAATAGAAACAAATTTGCAGCAAAAATATTAGAGATTATGTCACGAAAAGGACAAAAAAGCTTGAAAATGAACCAACAGAGCACTAATTTCAACTGTTCTCGAGAAAAAAAAGGGAAAATTGCAAAAATACTTACAAGGCTGCTTATTCAAATTTAATTACTTAAAAAAAAAGGAACCCATCTTTCGCAAAAGATCAGATCTAAGAACAGGAATACACATCAAAATGGATAAAAATCAGACAAAATAAAATAAAAATGAGAAAAAAAGTAAGAAAAGAATAAGTGATTACACTCGAGTAACGCGATTATGTTGGTTACAAGTGATGTGGAACCAAGTACATGGGTTAACAAGCGTCGGATCCCAACTCTGGAGCACGTTGTCCGGATCAGACAAGCTTTTTCTCAGACTGTAAAGAGCGTCTCCTTCAGAGTTCCCATACACCAAAGGAAGCAGTACTATCAGTACTAGGGTTAGCGTTGGAGAAGCAGAAATTGGCGATACCCAGTACGGTGACGCCATGTTTTCAATTTTAAAGCTTCCCTAAGCTTTTTTTCTCTTGAGAAAAGAGAAAAAGGTGAAAGCTTTTCTGATGGGTCTGTCTCTCCTGTCTTCAAGTTGATTAGGGTTACAGACAGAAGGAGGTGAAGATGAAATTAGCCAAAAGCAAGTCAACCAGATTCTTTTGTCGTCTCTCGTGATGACAGATGACAAATGAATTATTGATCCTCAGATTTCAATTTTTCCAAGTCAAATCTCATTTGCTGAATTTAATGTCATTTTAAACTTTTTATTTTCTATTAAATCCTATTCAATTTTTTAATTAAAATATTAGAATTAAACACTAAAATTACAATTAAAAGGATTTAATACCTTTTAATTCATTATTTTCAATAAAAATATAACATGTCACATTCAACAATTAGTTTCATCATAAATTCAAAACCATCGTCTTTCTGCAACATTTTAAAGATGCAATCTTAACATTATGTGCACTTGTTTAATCTGTGTGTTTGAATGTTGAGGTGTATGGGTATTGGTTTCCCACATTCATTCTTTGACCAAACCAACCTACTTTTGGAATTGGAAAGCAGTTTGTCTAATCCAATTCAAGTACCCTTTTGGTTGGGAAAAGCATATCCCACAAGTAATTATTAGCATGTTGAGTTAAAGACAGCAATAAAAATAGCATTTTCTTATATTTTTTCACTCAACAAACAAAGTCAACCTTATCTAATTAATAAAGAATAAAAAACAAGTCCAAGTGAGAAAAAAAGAATAAGAATATAACTTCCAAGTAAAGTACTTTTTGTGAATGTAATAGACCGCAATATCTTACAGATTTATTGATGTTCAAGTGATAGTGTGGTACAAGGGACTTGAACTCCACTCTTGTGAGCTTTGCCAACGTACTTCAAAAGACTGCCAACTTCTCCTCCTCCCACAGCAACTCTCTTGAGCTCGATAGATTTCACTACTTCATTCCTTTTGAAGTTTTAGATACACCCTACACGTCTCGTTCTCTTTTCTCTTTAATATGAATGCGAATCTTAAATGCGTAGTCCAGGCAGGATCAAGGAATTATTACAGCATCACTTGACACGAACACTGACGTACTTATTAGAGGAGTTCAATACAAGCATCCTTCCACTTTCACAACCATGTTAAAGCTCAGAAGCTCCTCAAAATGAAGATTAAACGGATGCCGATGGATAGCTGATATAAGGAAGCAAAAGCATCTCAACCAAGGAAGAAGCAAACTGCAGTTGGTCTCTTCATCTATAGTCAAGAAGAGAGGTGCCTGCCCAACTAGTGACTTGATCCCATTTTTATCAAAAGGTGGGCGAGTATCAGCAGAGTTTGCTACCTCATAATCTTGCCTTGCAAGCCGTCTGTAATCCCCTTGAGAGGAAGAGCAGTCTGCATACAGCGAGAAAAGAAATCCTTAAAAAAATTTACAAGAAGAGGTAATAATTCCTGCCATTGTAATTTAATAGAAGCTATCTCGAAATTTATTATGGTATATACATGTATTGCATTAAGGGATGGCCTCATATCCACACATAAGCACATTTTTCCTTATATTAGCAGACAAAACCGACTTCCTAGCTCCTTTCTATCAAGTATTAACAATGAAAAATCCACAAAGATGTGAAAATTATACCACTACTAATTCATTCATTTCATCCAGGCTAAAAGATGGGAAGGAAGGACAGCTAAGTGTAAGGTGAATAGTTTGCCTTATGTCATCTTTTGAGTTGAACTAAACGCTTATCCACATTGAAGGTCCAACAGCTTTCATTTTGTAGCACCACATATCCATGCTCTTAGGCTTTTGGCCCTTTCCTCAAGATTGAAGTGTGTTCAAAATGAGAACTACGACATTGCATATATGCGACTTAATGTCCCATAAAAGCAAAAGTGTAATTCTATATCACAATAAGGGTCCATCAAGCATTGACTGAGAACCAAAGACGAAATGTTTTATAAATGAAATGCAGAGTACCTTCCACATTCGTGAAATTCCAGCATCTGCATCAATGTTACTAGCAAGAGCAAGAACTATGCAGCATATTCTAACTTTTAGAACTCCCATTTGATGCTTCCTGCCATTCTTCTGTACATTTGAACCTTCAGCTAAGTATACGAGCACAACATTCCAGCCATCTTAGCAGTTCTAACACCAATAATAGTGAATCTAAGAAATGTTGTTATATTCAGTCTTGCCGTTAAAACCAGCTCTACTTAGCAACATCAATGGAGTGCATCCAAATCACCAATAGTCCCTGCACGAACATAGTCCATCCTTGAAATGATGAAATCTATTTGTATCCCTCAAAATGATCTCTCTCCCGGTTACTTTAGCTATCAGCTTGATAGCAGAGTGGCAATCCCCACAAACCCGAAGATTCTTCATGACACGAATGGGCATTCCTTTTGGAAGCTTCATCAGTCCATATGCCACAGCCAATTTCTCGCTATGATACCGTAGGCTATGT
This sequence comes from Erythroxylum suave, assembly GCA_027563595.1. Classification (NCBI taxonomy): domain Eukaryota; kingdom Viridiplantae; phylum Streptophyta; class Magnoliopsida; order Malpighiales; family Erythroxylaceae; genus Erythroxylum; species Erythroxylum suave. Next base: position 6,828,900 of record JAOSBN010000008.1, on the reverse strand, counting down.
GCCTTCTCTTCGTCATCCACATCATGCAGCACAAAACTCCCATCAGGACAATATCCGGCTTCTTTTAGCAACCCCCCTAATTTTTCTAACATTTTTAATATCATTACATGCTCAGGATGGCCTCTACTATCTCCACCAGTGAACATATGAACCATTTTATCTACTTCAATCCAACTACAACCAGGTGATTTGCTTATATTCCTTTCCCTCATGGTCTTCCTAAGCTCGGCAACATCTCTCCATTTACGTTGTGAGGCGTAAATATTTGATAGCAAGATGTAAGGCCCAGCATTGTTGGGCTCAAGTAGTACAAGTTTTTTAGCTGCAACTTCTGCCAAATCCAACTTCAGGTGGGTTCTACAAGCACCTAATAGAGCACCCCAAACAATAGCATCAGCTTCAACGGGCATCTTTTCAATTAAAACAATTGCCTCATCCATCCTCCCTGCTCGGCCAAGAAGATCAACCATGCAAGCATAATGTTCAGTTTTTGGATCCAATGAATACTTGGGTTTCATGGAGTCAAATATTTCAAGTCCTTCTTTGACCCTCCCAGAGTAACTACATGCCGAGAGAACACCAACAAATGAAATTTCATTGGGAGCAATGCCAGAAGAGATCATCTCATAGAAAACTTTTAACGCCTCTTCTCCTAAACCATGCTGTGCATATCCAGTAATAATGGAATTCCACATAACAACATCCTTCACGGCAAACCTATCAAACACAATTTTTGCCTTTTCAAGATCACCACACTTTATATACATGGTGATCAGAACTGAGGAAACGTACACATCAAAGTCAAATTGAGATCTCACCAGTTGGGCATGAACCTCCCTACCATGATCAAGACAAGCCAAGCTACCACAAACAGATAGAATACTTATCATAGAGGGGAAATTTGCCCTTACTCCCTCTCCTTGCATCAAACGAAACAAACAAAGGGCATCTAACTCGAATCCTTTTCTCTCACAAACCTTAATCATTGCACTCCACGTCCCATCATCCTTCTCTCTCATCTGATCAAATACCCACCTTGCTCTCCCTACTTCCCCATTTTGTCCAAATCCCATTATCATCTCATTACAAGCAGGAAGTGGCTTCGTAGGCATTGCTTTAAAAAGTTCTGCAGCTTCTTCAATCCTCCCACTCCTAGTATATCCCATCAACATTGCCGTCCAAGTCACCTCATTTTTCTCAGGCATCACTTCAAACATCTTTCTAGCCATATCCACCCTATTATTCATGGCATATCCACTAATCATCGTAGTCCAAGCAATCACATTCCTCTTTGGCATCTCATCAAAAATCATTCTAGCTTCACTCAACCTTCCTGCCAGACACAACCCACCGATCATAGTAGTCCTTGTAACAACATCCTTCACTGGCATCATATCAAAAAGCTTGGTGGCCTCATCAACACGGCCATCAACAATAAAACCGCCTAACATCACAGTCCAAGAAACCACATTCTTTTCAGGCATTTGCCAAAAGAGCGATTCGGCTTCCTTTATCATCCCAGCTTCAACATAGCCCCTAACCATGGCAGTCCACGAAACTACATTTCTCTGAGACATTCTATCAAACACTTTTCTTGCTTCATAAACCATTCCATTTTTAACATACCCGGCTATCAAAGCATTCCAAGAAACATGGTTTCTCTCAGGCATTTTGTCGAACAGCTTCTGCGCTTCACAGGGTAGATAGTTCTGAAAATACCCACTAACAATCGCGTTCCAAGAAACGGTGGTTTTACAGGGTAAGTCATCAAAAATCTTTCGAGCTCTATCAATAAGGCCAATACGAGCAAAGTACGAAATTTGAGAATTGGGGGATATCGGAGCAACACCAGTAGAAAGTAGTCTACAAGCGATGCCCAGAAATCGCATTTGATAGAGAAAAGCCAAAGGAAACAAGAGCAAACAAAAACTTAATATCCAATCACTATAATCAATCAACTTGTGGGCAACTGTTATTAGTGTCTCTCAAATCTCTATCAACTGAAACTGATTTTAGCATACCCATATACAATTGCTCAACTTCCACGTTATGATGGCTTTGGTTTCTTCTTCAGTTCTCACTGTTAATGTTGATGTTATTATTATTTAACTTACTAACATGATCAATTAAAATGTATATTAATTAAGACTTTTTTTTTGTATGATTAAATCCAATATTACAAATATTGTACTTGATTTAGTATCGGATTTTGTTTTAATATAATACTATATCGGTATCGGTAATACTAGGTATTGTTTCAGGTAAAATTTTAAATTTATGAAATAGTTCCTGAATTTTTTTAAAAATTGCAAAATAGTCCATTATCATATTGTACAGTCATACTTTATATTTTTAACCATGTCCCAAAAATCAAAAAATAAATAATTATTATAATTAATATAAAATAACAATAATTTTCAAATATTTCACGCATAAATAATAATTAGAATTTATATATAAAAAAACAATCATTATCATACAAATATAAAATTAAGATCAATATAAAGTATTTAAAATATTATAATTTCAATTTTCATTATATAATAAATAATAATTACAACAAAACATCCAATAAAAAGAATAATAAATATCCTTAACTCTCAAATTATTATAATTTACATCAAGAGTTAGTAATAAGGAAACAACCAGATAGAATTGAAACATGAAACAAAAATATATATTATTTAATTTACTATAAATTAAATATATTATATATTTAATTAATTAGTATTAAAATTATAAATATCTTAATTTAATTTAATTTATAAAATTAATTACCAACTAATATACCGACCAGTACCAGAAATTTTAAAAAATATAAAGAGTGCCGGTCGGCTACTACCAATCGTATTCAAACCCAGTATATAAATACTCTTATTTCATATTATTCTTCGGCCAGTACAATACGTACCTCTAGGTATCATAACAGTAAGGTCCGAAATTCAAAATAATGATTAAAACAAACTCTACTAGTTAAAAATAAGATTGTATATTATTCTATCCTTTTAGCTTTTGTGTTTTAGTAAAATTTTACCTTTACTAATTAAAAATTCGTTCTTTCTTGATCTCGTGTTTTGGTGAAATTTTTAAGGGATGTTATAGTTATCGTGGTACTATGAGATATTGTTTTTGTTGGGGTTTGTTAATTTCTTTAGTACCTTTATTTATAAATATGAATAAATCACAGTCAAATAAAAGGTATGTCATTCTAATTACTTACATCAAGAAATTAACAAACCCCAACAAAAACAATATCTCATATACTCTCAATTTCAAGGACTTGACATGCAATGACAGAGACCCAGATTCCTTCTCCGCATCAGCTTCCTTTTGACGATCAGGATGGTCGAAGTTGGCCGGAACAACCGTGTCTGGAACCGAATCCTCGCCGCCCATGTCCGGACTGTTCGGTGCCGGAGCCTGGTCTTCAGGGCTCTTGAGACTTTCAGGCAAACCCTGACCGTGAGTCACATTTATTTGGAAATGCTGACCGCTCCTGCACTGATCACCGTCATAATCCCCGGAAAAGAAATAGGTGGTTCCTTCCTTGACTAAAGGAACTGGTACAGTGATTGGTTGTGTAGCTGTGTTTGATGGGTCGGCTGCAGACCATTGATATATATCATCCTCTTGTGCATTGTCGTAATCGCACAGCTTGTAGGTTGTCGAGTTGTATGTTTGAATCACCGAGTGATTGGTGTTTGTATTGAAAACTGCACCCATCCAAGAAGAAACAAAACAAGATGGATCTTAAAAAGCAATTCCCTAACAAATTTAGATGTTTATCCTGCAGACAGACCAATCATAAGGTGCCAGTACATAAACAGTTCGCGTCTAGCATCTCCGTAATTTGAGAAAAAACTGTTGACATTAAATAACTCAACAACATTTCATTATCTATATATAATGCTCTTTATGCCACTCTTTTTTCAATGCTCATATAATGCCAACATCGTATAGTGACTCTGAATTATACGAACGTCGGAGATGCTAAAGGTAAAAGCTGAAGATACAAAAGTAGTGTGTCAGGTCAAAAGCACGTGGGCAGTACCAACAGCTGCGTAAGCTTTTGTGTCCTATCTGATGCAGAAAAATATCACAACTGGCCATGTGCGAAGTTCGTTCCTTGCGGTTGAAACTCTTCCCAAGGAATGACACATTGCACGTAGAATGATCACACAGCCATGTGACAGCCATGTTCTAGGTGAGATTAGGCCTTATCCTCCAAGAACAAGATGCTCTCTTTTCTTTTTACTTTTCGTCTTCCTCTTCCTCACCAACCCACACATTTTCTTTATTTCTTATACGGCTACAAGATACTGCTCTGTATTACCAAGCTCACACATTCTCAGATGCTTCCTGTCTATGAACATACCTTTTTTTTCGCATCGCAACTATGCAGGATCTAAGCTTCTAGGGAAAAGCACAACGTACTTGGTTGAGTTCTGGTATGCTAAAGATAAGATTCTTAATATTTTCCCCCATTTAGAATTTAAAAAGCAAGTTCCTGGGGTGTTTATTAGTTGGAAAGACGGATATCTAAAATTTTGTTCTTGAGAAGGGAACTTACGCAACACTTTTAACGATTAAGCCTATATTATCTGAACCCATTTATAGACAATCCAACTTCTTGTGGAGGGAGACTGATATAACTGCAAATTTGCTATTAATCGCAATATTAAGAAAAATGACAAATGGGGAGTTTAAAACAGAAACAAAGCACCAGAAAGATTTCAACTTTAGATGCCTATGCAAATAGTAATCCTTACCCATTTTCATTTACGTCTAGGAAAGTCAAATATGCAAGTTCTTTATTTTAAAATGATTCGATGATTGCAGAGACCACATTTTCCATCATGGAAGAATTGTATGTAAAAGAAAAAACCAACTGATATGCTGAAATCTAGAGGGAACAAAGGAAAACAAGGTCGATGAGTTATACAATCGTTCTTCCCCTGTAAATTTTAGTGCACACGATCTAAAGATTCCAAACATCAGAGAATTCAAATGTCTATAGGCCAATTCAGGATCTCTCCCACATTTCTGATGTATCTTTAAATGGTTTGAGACTAAATCTAGATGCACTCACAAGTTCAGTCAGCAGATCTGGGAAAATTGCAGAAAATCTGAAATGTTCTAAAAAGATAACTTACAAAACGAGAAAGCTTGATTCTTTAAGAAAACAATGAAAACCCACGTTCAATAACTTACTGAGAAAATCTCCCAAGCTGAATTTTTTGCCATCAGCCCATTTCTGATAATTCACACCAGACTTTTCAGTGCTGTCATACCAGCCCAAGGCGTCACCAACTGTGTAGTTCTTGTAAGCACTCACTGATCCTGAAACCGACAAAAGAAGCAGAAAATAGAAGGTGTGGAATACAAGCGATACTGGTCTGCTGTACTTTCCTTCTTCCATCTTCTTGGCACTTAACCAGAGAAAGTGCTGCATACTGTGAGTTCTTTGGTGCATTATATTTATATAGAGGATAAAAATGGTGCAGAAACTAAATTCTGTTCCAAGTTCTCAAGTAACATTGGTCCCTCCCTTTTCAGGGAATTACAGGTGAGGATCTTCTTTGTTGTCTGTGGTAAAACTTTTCCTAATATAAAAATATAAACTATAAAATAAAGAAAGGTGGAGTAGCTGGAACTGGATGCTGAAGTCAAACAAGGAGTAATAATGATTTGACATTCAATGATTGTAAAATGATTTGGTTGAATGTCATACTTAACTTGAATCATTAAGATTTTGTTTTTTATGTAGCAATTGTCATAGGCTCCATATAAAAATATATTTTAAAAAACATTTTATTTAATTTAAATTTGGAGTCTTTTTAATTTGTTATTTTTATTTAAATAATTGATAATTATTTATTCCAATTCTATTTAATTAATTATATTATTTTGTTAAAAAAAAGAGAAATAACTTTTATTCCTCCCATACTTTGTAACATCCCGATATCCATGTTAAGGTTAGAGTAGTAATTTAGGAGAAAGTATTGTGAAATTAGGAAAATGCACGT
>JAOSBN010000008.1:6806056-6822774 GCA_027563595.1 Erythroxylum suave | reverse complement strand
TGGAAAGATATTGTTTACCTGTGGGAGAAAAATGATCAACTTGTGCAGGATTTGGTGTCACGTGATATGAAGCACCACTGTCCATATACCATGAGTGGTCATCGACAGCATGAGGTTCCGCAGAAAAAGCTGAAGGAGAATAACTATTTTGTGTTGATGGTGGATAAAAGTTCCTATCAAACCTGTGATAGCAGTTCAGTATCATATGTCCAGGTTTCTCACATAGGTAGCAAAAGAGACGTCCACCACTGGTATTATATCCTCCTTTTTTTCCACAAGATCTACCACGGCCTCGTCCACCACGAGAACCACGCCAAGAGGATTTTTCAGAGAAATTTTTCTGACTGTTATTGGTAGAATCTGATCCCACTCGTTGAGCCATATTTGCTGATGGTTGAATAGTTAACGATGAAAAATGATTAAGTTGTTCCAGCCTACTTTCGAACGCCAATAGTGCTGACTGTGTTTCAACCCACGTTAAATCAACCTGATCAATTAGCTTCACTACAATGGGATTGTAGTCTGCATCCAAACCATTCAACGTATGGAGAATGAGATCATCTGTAGCAACTGGAGCTCCGGCTAAAGTGAGTTGATCTGAGATGATCTTCATTTTTGCCAAATATTCTTCCATCTTCATATTGTTTTTCCTAGTTTGGTGGAGTTCCGACTTGAACACCATCACCCTAGACTTCATAGATGCACACGTAAGTTCTTTTGCTCTTATCCAAAGTTCTCGAGCAGTTTGACAGTGAAGAAGTTGAGCACCAACCTCCAGACTCATTGTGTTGCGCAGCCACCCTACAAGAAGTCTATCGACTGAGAACCACTCCTCAAATGCTGGATTTGGAATGATCTCTGCGCCAGAAGTGATGAGGCGAGGTGGCGCTGCACTAGTCCCATTAATGTGGGATACAAGTAGGTTTCCTTCAATCAATGGGAGGACAACAGACTCCCAAACCAGATAGTTACTCCTATCCAACTTGATAGACGTAGTCTGGCTGGATGAGTTGAAGAGTGTGTATGTTCTTGATGAAGAAGACAAAAACGTCTGCACTGAGGACGCAGAGGAAGCGGCTAAGGTAGTCATTGTTCTTGCGTGCTCTGATACCAAGAAAGAGAAAAGCGATGTAACAGAAAAGTGAACAATGCTAAGCACTCCTCTGAGTTGATGCTCGGTATATTATATACACTTATCATAACAGAATTTGTTACAGTGGAGAATATCAATCGTACACGTGTATGATGTATTTTAGCTTTACAGTTGTCAGTTGTCAGTATTAATGGTGAATGTACATTTATTATATTCTAATAGCCCTGACAGGCTTTTATGCTTGATGGTCATTCACCACTAACGAAATATTAACCTGCATCAAATAAAACAAATTTGGTGAGTTTCGTGCCTAATCTTACTGGTCTGATTTGTGGTGTTTGACCACAAACTGTGGGGTTTGCACATTATGCTCACATTCAAAAACTAAATAAATCAGACGAAACTAAGCTAGAATTATGAAGAGAGACCTTTGATGCACGCCTGTGATGTCATTTGAACATTGGCATCATTTGTTCGAAGAACCTTGAAAGCCTGTCAGAAAAGGCCAGTCTTATTAGAAATTAAAGTCACAAGCATTTAAATCATTTTGAAGAATAAACCAATGAATACAAGAGAGAACATTAAGTCTACCTTCTCTAGAATCAAGGACGAACTTTGAACATTGCCGATGAGAGAGATTATTGATCTTTGCTGAACGAGTTTGACCACAGCAATTTTTTCAAGCTCTTCCAGCATATTGTCAATTTCCACATCAGTGAAAGTACTTTCACGGATGAAACTCGGGTGCAAATAAAGACTGCAAGTTGTAGACGTAGAAGAACTCTTAGCAGTAATCATTTGCGCAAATAAATATTTCATACGCTTGCCTGCTGGATCAGCTCTCTGCTCAAGAAATTCTTTAGTCCTTTTTTCCTCTTTACCCAGATCTAGATATTCAATGTGCTATATTAGACTGTCATCAAAATTTTGGTTTATGTAGATAGATGTTTATGTTCCTAAGCATCCAACTTTGAACCATAATGCTACTTCCAGTAACTTTCTAGGCATAGACGACGCTCTGTAGCCCACAATCTAGAATGCTAGAAAGGTTGCTTCTTTAACAACTTTTGTAACACGTAAGTACTCCTAGTAACTTTACAAACAGGGAAAAGAAATTCATTTGTGCTAAGATCGTGAACCTGTAAAAAGCAAATTTAAAGTAAAAAATTGAAAGGGATACTTAGAAAGCTTCTGTACCAATTTTGTTCAAATAGGAAGTGAAGATTCTTGTAGACATGCACTCCCCAAATGAAACTAGATAGTCTTTTATGCATGGAGTCAATTTTTCGTCAATTCCCTTCACAAGTTGCTCCAATTCTTCCAAGAATTCTGCAACAAATATAACTTATAACACAGGTAAGATCGCCACTAGGTTGTGCAATAACGAACACTTCATAAATCCTTGCTAGTGGCTACTGTAAGACGATAAGTTGCAAAACAGGGGAAATATAACCTATAATTCTACCTGGCCAAAATATTTGGTTTATAGTGAAATTTACTATGATTAACTTTGAAACGATCCATAAAAGTTTCTTAGCATACAAACATAAATTGCATGGTTTAGAGGTCCGAGCCAAAAACAATTACAAAGCAACTCGCTTGTAATAACAGACTCATCTATTCCTAACTCTTCCACAGTCCTGATAAGGCAAGAAAGTCACGTTAGAAGAAAAGGCACAGTAAAATAACATAGCTTGAAGACACCATAAGGACAGACATTTTAGTGATTCTCCCCTCAAATGCAATTCCTTTATGAAAGTTAGCTCCTCAATATTGTCCACGTTAGTAACTCCACAGCTAATTGCCTTTTCTCCATCCTAACAATACAGCAAGCACCTCCACAATGAATTCTTTAGAACTAAGAAATAGACAGAGATATTGGTCCTAAGTAATTCATAAAGAATGGAACAATTTAAACCTGCAAAAGCTTGTTAGTTGTTTTCCCCGTTGCTGATAGAAAAACAACAGGCCTTTCATCCCTAAAGCCAAGTTATTGTTAAACCTTTATGGATCGAACGATAACAAAGAAACAAACCTGAATCCATATCTTGTGCAATGTTCTTTCAATCTTTTATCCACTCTCTGCCTTCTTCCATACACAATTTTGTCAATGGTGCAAAAACTGCTTTCTTAATGTTTGTAACGTAAAATCAAGAAGGGAGAGGGAAGGGTATTTAAAAGAAACCCTAGGAACTCTAATTACTTTAACAAGCCCAATCATTATTATTTTGGGTCCATATAATATTAGAGTCCATGACAATAATATGGGCCACAATGATTAATTATTAAAATTAATCTAACAATCTCCCACTTGGCCTATGTTACGACTTGGTGATTCAACAAGAAAACTTGCAGTGCACACAATATATTGAATCAATCAAATCATCCTTAAGTGAATTGAGATGATGGGATCATGGCGATCACAATGAGCGACATGATTCCTTCCATGTATCACAAACCAATCCCAACTCTAAGTTTCTTTAAGGTTTAATTTGAGAAATACCATAATTCTCAAAAACTACATGTCTTCATAAGAACCATAAGTGTATACATAAACAATAATGATAACATGTCAATAAAGTAGAAACACAACTATAAGTGAATTCTAAGTGTCACATGTAATGAGCAAACTGTAATTAGAATAGCAAGGCTTTATCTATAACACCCATACGCTCGACATGGCCAATAAACGCCTTGGGTGGTAGTCCCTTAGTCAATGGATATGCTACCATCATATCCATTCTAATATGCTAAAAAGACACCTTTTGCTTCTGCACTTCCTCCTTAACGGACAAGTACTTCAACTTCATGTGTTTAGCACCCTTAGAGTACTTATCGTTCTTCGAGAAGAAGATAGCTGCGAAATTGTCGCAATAAATTCTTAGCGGCTTGACTATACTATCGATAATACCAAGTCTAGAGATAAAGTTTCACTTCCATAGTGCATGATAGTGGCCTCAAAGCATACCACAAACTTGGCCTCTATAGTGGAAGTAGCAATGACAGACTCCTTTCCACTCTTCCATGATACTGCCCCTTTAGCTAATAGGAATAGATAGCCAAATGTAGACTTTCTACTATTCAAACATCCGGCAAAATCTGAATCTGAATATCTAATGACCTCTAGATGATTAGATCTCCTATATGTAAGCATATGCTCCCTGGTGCCTTGCAAGTACCTGAGAACCTTCTTAGCAGCTTTCCAGTGGTCCATACCGGGATTACTTTGATATCAACCTAACATTCCTACAGCAAAGCTGATATCAGGTCAAGTACAAGTCTGAACATAGTTCAAAGTACTCCCAACCACTGATGCATACGGAATTCTTTCCATTTCCTATCGCTCCAATTCATTACTAGGACATTGCATTTTACTATACTTGTCCCCTTTTTATATTGGAACTATTCCTGTAGAGCATTTCTCCATTCTATATCTCTCTAAAACTTTATTAATATATCCTTTTTGAGACAATCCTAACAATCCCTGTGATCTATCTCGAAAGATTTCTATTACAATCACATACGATGCCTCACCCATATCTTTTATTTCAAAATTCTTAAAGAGATACTTTTTTATATCATATAACATGCCCAAATCATTTGCAGCAAGCAAAATGTCATCAACATATAAGACCAAAATCACAAATTTGCTCCCACTAACTTTTATGTAGATACACCGATCAACAACAATCGCTACAAAACCATACGACATGATAGTATCTTTAAATTTTAAATACCACTGTCTAGAAGCTTGTTTCAATCCATATATTGATTTTCTTAGCTTACACACCAAGTGTTCACTTCTTGTGTCCAAGAACCCTTCAGGTTGGTCCATATATACTGCCTCCTCTGATTCACCATTCAGAAAGGCAGTTTTTACATCCATTTAGTGAAGCTCTAAATCATAATGAGCCACCAAAGCCAAAACAATTGCAGAGAGTCCTTCTTTGAAACTACAGCAAAGGTCTCCTTATAGTCAATGTCATTCTTCTGGGTAAAACCTTTAGCAACAAGTTTGACCTTATATCTTTCAATATTGCCCTTCGAGTCCCTTTTAGTCTTAAAGACCCACTTGGAACCTATTGTTTTAGAACCATCAGGCAACTCAACTAAGTCCCAGACTTTGTTATCACCCATTGACTTAATTTCTTCTTTCATGGCAATCAACCATTTATCGGAATTGTCACTTTCCATGGCTTTTGTAAATGAGATTGGATCTTCATCAATGCTTAAGTCATATTCATTTTCAACAGCATAAACCACATAATCATCTGGAATAGCAGATCTTCTTTCCCTTACAGACCTCCTTAACTGTTCTTGTAGCTCATTAATCTCTTCTTAAATTATGACCGATTCATTCACTATAATATCATCTTGTGGGTTTTGAACATTATTCTATTGTTCCAATGTATTGTGTGACTGTGATACAACAACTAGTACAACAACTTTAGGTGAAATAATGGGTGAAGAAACTTCAACCTGAATTTTCTTGAATGTCCACTTTTCGTGATTCACCACTCTCACTAGATTGGCCATTTTCAATGAACCTAGTATTACTCGTCTCAACAATTCTCATAGTATGGCTAGGACAATAAAACACATACCTCTTTGATTTTTCAGGATAGCCAATGAAGAAACCACTGACCGTCCTTGGATCAACTTTCCTTTCATGTGGATTATATAACTTTACTTCTGCTGGACAACCCCAAACATGAAGATGCCTTAAACTAGGTTTCCTTCCCGTCCACAGTTCATAAGGGGTCTTAGGAACTGCCTTACTTGGAACCCGGTTAAGCAAATACGCAGCAGTCTTTAATGCATATATCCATAATGAAGGGGGTAATGAACAATTACTTAACATACTTCTAACCATTTCCATTAATGTACGGTTCCGCCTTTCAGCTACACCATTTTGCTGAGGTGTACCAGGCATTGTATACTGTGCACAAATGTCTCTGTTTTCGAGAAACTTTGCAAATAGACCTAGACACTGTCCACTTTCATTATATTTACTATCAAACTCACCACCTCTATCAGATCTTACAACCTTTACTTTTCTATCCAATTGCCTTTCCACCTCATTTATGAACACCTCTAGGATATTCACAGATTGAAACTTTTCATACAATAGATATACATATCCATAACGTGAGTATCATCAATAAAAGTGATGAAGTACTTTTCACCACTCCAAGAAGAAACGTCAAAAGGACCATATATATCGGTGCATATTAACTCAAAAAGCTGAGTGCTTCTTATGGCAGGTTTCTTTATTGTGTGTTTAGTTTGCTTTCCTTTAATGCAATTTACACACACATTTAAGTCACTAAAATCCAATTGAGGAAGGATTCCACTTTTCACCAACCTCATTAGTCTTTCTTTGAAAATATGACCCACTCTTTGATGTCACAAGTAAGTAGAACTTTCATTAGATGCACTACGTTTAATGCCTTGACTTTCAACATGAAACAAATATTTAGAAAATTTAATATCAAGATTGAACTTGTAAAGTGAATCAATCAAAGTACCACTACCATAAAAATAATCATTTATGTACAATGAAAATCCACCATGTCCAAACTTAACACAGAAATCTAAAGCATCCAACTTACTAATAGAAACAAGATTTCTAGCACAATCAGGTACATAAAGACATCCTTTAAGATCAATATGACAACCAGTGTCTAGGATCAATATGTAAGTCCCTATGCCTTCTATTCGTGCCTCCATCCTGTTCCCCATGAACAAGTACTGCTCACTTCCTCTTATGGGTTGGATCGTACTGAATCCCTGTTTTACATAAGACACATGAGTACTAGCACCAGAATCTAACCACCAAGTATTATTGAGCACTTCTATGAGGTTTGATTCAAAGCAAATATAACTATAATGTATACCTTTTTTCTCAAGCCATGCCTTCCTTTTAGGACAATCCTTCTTGAAGTGTCCCGATTTCTTGCAAAAGAAACACTTCATCTCCTTTCGAATAATGCTCTCAGGACCCTTTGGAGCTTTACCCTTCTTCTTGTCCTTTTTTCTTAGTTTACCTTTACTGCTGCCGGCACCATCATGACCCATGAGATGAACAGACTGATCTTTCATCTTTCTTTATCTCCCTTTCTCCTGTATCAACATGGGCTTCAATTCTTGAAAGTTCCACTTATCCTTAATAGTATTGTAATTCACCTGGAACTGTCCAAATTCAACAGGTAGAGAGTTAATGATAATTTGGACCAAGAATGTCTCATTTACGTCCATCCCCATGGTCTTCAATTTTGCTGCCAAATTCGACATGTGAGTCACATGATCACGGATGGGCTGAGACCAGTCAAACTTCTTCGTAGTTAGCTGACTCATAAGGCTGCCTACTATCAACTTATCAGCCAAATCCGACTATGAACACTCTTTAATTTTATGCATGAACTCCCTTGCATTCTCTGTCTTAGGCATAGATGGCTTGATACTTTCAGCCATCGTCATCCTCATAAGGTTCAGACTCAACCAATTAGCCCTCTCCCATGCCTCATAATGAGACTTTTCAGCAATGGTAATGGCTACAGGCTGCCCATCCATTAGTATTGCAAGGTCTAAAGCCATAATACCCAGCGTAAACCGGATCTATTCGGACCAATCATCATAGTTTAGCCCATTGAACTTCACAACAAAGTTTGCAGATGCAAAGACATTTGATGAAGCTGTAAACATTTATGCATACTTACCTATCAATGCTTCGAGTACTTAATGCAGATTCAAAATTTCAAAACACTTTTAAAAATATACATTCAAGCAACCTTTGGGCAATACTTAAATGCATACACACAATCATTGATGCTGAAATTTTATACACTTTAATAGATAACCATAACATTCAAAATTGAATAAGTATGCTATCTTTGGATATACACACTATTCAACCTAAAAGTTTTTGATGATCATTCCCTTTAATATTATTAACTATACTCAATGATCCACCTTTGGGTGATCTCTTAGAATATAGTTAAATAAAATCAATTATTCAATCAAATTGTAATGTAATTAATAGCATCTCTTTAATCATGAACAATTGAACGTTCACAATTAAATATTTAATAGTTCAAGCCAAGCCACTTTGGTGACTAACAAGCTTTCCATGCAATAAAAATTTGATTGGACAATTATTGTACATGACTAAAATTTAATTTAAATTAGCTTGATCACTTCGGTGACTAACAAACTATTTTAAATTACCATTAAGTCATGTAACATTTTCAACATATAATAGGACAAGCTAATTCCAAATATTGCATAATATAAAATATTCAAAACACCAAGTGAACATATAATATGGCACTGATTTTTCACAATTATGTTATGCATAAAACTAAATCAATTATGAGTTAAATAATCCATTATGTCCCATCCTAAAATTATTTTAATTAGGGTTAAAGTCTATAATATAATCACTTAATGATTAAGGTTGCATCAAAGTAATCCTAAATAAAGTTCATAATATTAGACCATAATTATTTAATAACCCAAACAAATCTTTTAATGACCCAAAGAGCCACCAATCAAAAAGCCCTGTATGGCGCATGCTAGTATGGGCGGCGTCTGGTGCGTGCTATCATGGGCGGCCTCTGGCGCGTGCAGTACACGCGCCAGACGTCTGCCACTGTTAAGCAGCGCCAGACATTGCCCTTCGTCATCTTCCTCCAAACAATTGTGTTTTGCATTTTTTTTAATCTACAATATTCATTCCATCCTAACGTTCATCTGTTCATAAGAGTCTTTAGATTTGATTCAAGAAAAACAAATCATAGTAATAACCAAAATTTGCATTTTTCAAGAATCAACCATTTCGTTTATGTTGAACAACCATGCACACGACTTTAAACACAACAGAACACAAGTAAACGATGGCATCATTCCACCTTGAAAACTCCAACAAAACAAATAAAATTCATGAAAACAATTTGGAATATGTAAATAAGCCTTCTTTTCGATTCAAGAACAAAGAATTTCGGTTCATTCTTAACAAACATAAACACATTTTGTTTTCTTAACACAGTAAACTTATCAACACATGAAATCGGTTTGTTTTCTATTGCTACCATTAACACCAAAAACCAACTTCAAAATTATATGGGCGGTTCAAACACCATAAATTTTACCAGTACATAGAAAACAAAATAAACCGTGCAACACTGCTCTGATACCAATTGTTAAACCTTTATGGATCGAACGGTAACAAAGAAACAAACATGAATCCATATCTTGTGCAATATTCTTTCAATCTTTTATCCACTCTCTGCCTTCTTCTATACAGAGTTTTGTCAATGGTGCAGAAACTGCTTTCTTAATATTTGTAACGTAAAATCAAGAAGGGAGAGGGAAGGGTATTTAAAAGAAACCCTAGGAACTCTAATTACTTTAATAAGCCCAATCATCATTATTTTTTTATCCATATTATATTAGAGTCTATGACAATAATATGAGCCACAATAATTAATTATTAAAATTAATCTAACAGATCTGCCACCTCCTTCATCCTCTGGGCAGAAGCTACAGACGAGCCTCCGAACTTCATTACACATGTCAATTGTTTAGTGGCACTGTTAACGCCATCTCTTTGAAATTCAGTTTTATTGCTTTCAAGGACATCAACATTCGTTCCATCGCAATGCAGTTTCAAAACTCTACTTCTACAAGCAAGTGTCCCAGTCTTGCACACACCAGAACTTACAGGCAAACTCCCAAAACCAAACTTCCGGAACATCAAAGGCCACATTCCAAATCTCTCGTGCGGAAACTGCCGTTGGAAACTTTAGCACCACAGCAATGCAATGACGCATCCATAATTTCACAGGTTTTGTCGACGAATTGAACTTGAACTATTATCTACAAACAATCGAACAATATCTACCAAACTAACCCGAAATGGCTTTGATCCTTTAACAAGTCGACCTGCACTATTTCCGAAAGCAAAACCGAATCAGCACACTTATACTGTTATACATTTAGACGCGAGAAATTATAAACAGGTGAGTAATGGTTCAAGCTTTTCCTTTCTCTCCGCCTTCTTGCAATCCAAACAACGAAGAACAAGCTAAATCAACGGAAATGAAAGAAGTGATATGAAGAAAAACAATCATACGTCTGAATTGAAGACGGAGGGAAAGGCAAATGCAATGCAGTATTTGGAAGTTCTCGCTGCGAATTGCGAGAGCGTCAGGTTGCAGATATTTTAAATTTTGGAGATATTTTAAATTTATTTATATTTATTAACGTTTATTTGATTTCTTTATTTATAAATATTAAATAAATTATTAAATAAAATTAAATTATTCATAATTTTGTAAATAATTAATTTAAATTAATTAAATATATAATATTAAATAAAATTATTCATAATTCTAATTAATAATTAATGTATTAAATAATTAAATAATATATATTTAGTTGCTATTAAATCAGATTATAAGAAAAATAGAAAAACAATTTTTAGTTTTCATAAATTTTGAAAAAATAGAGAAAATGAAAGTTAAAAATAAAAACCAAAAATTCAATCAAATAAACTTTTTTACTAAATTAAAAAAAAACATAATAACAAACAAAAAGAACGCTAGAGATTTTATTTCTTTGTCAGTTTGTCGTTATGCTTTTGCGGTCCGGATCGACGTACTGACCAGCCCACTTTGCATCGAACGGTAGATACGTTGGGGTGTGACTAGGCTAGCACGAGTGACGGTTTGGCTATATGCGGAAACTTGGATCCAACGAGGACCTCTTTCTGCTGGTGAAATTCTCACGTGGACTACACCGTGAAGTTTTCTCGATTTGATTGGTTTGTTCAAAACTTAATTTTCATTTTTTATTTATTAAAATAACATTTTAATTGAGTTTTGTTTTTATTTCTATTTTCTTAATTTATATAATTTATAATAAAGTAGGTTTTCGCTTTGCTACGAGTTAATAATTAAATAAATGTTTATAAAAATAATACAAAATTATGGTCATTAATAATTAATTAGTAAATAATTTATATTTCATTCAAAATTTTATATTAAAAATAAAATTAGGAATGGATTGTTTAATGAATACAAAATTTAAGGGTTAATTATAAAAATAACTTATACTTTACTCAATTTTGTAATATCAGTTTAAACTTTAAAAAGTAATGCTAAAATATACTGACTTTTAATTTTTGATAAACATAGTCCAACATTAAGTTCTTTATTAATTGGATGATGTGACGTGCTACGTCAAATTAGTATTTTTATTACATGACAATCATATATTATATTTGTACTACATTAAACTTTTATTATTTAATAAATTTAAAACATCAAACGCTCTAAAATAATATAAATTAAAACAAATAAATGAGTGTATAATTATTTAAATGAATCAATGAAAATTTCTATTCACTATTGATGAGTCTATTATTTTGATAAAAAGTAATATGAAAATTAATTAAAATCATAATATCGAAAAGATAGCTTGTGAATTTGATAAAGAGGAGCTAAAATTTTGGGTCTAGATACTCTATATCACTTAACCTGTTTCAACCTTGTTTTTGTCACAAAATAATGTCGTTTTATGTGTAAACTAACTTAAAACGATGTCGTTTTGAGGGAAAAAAACAGGGTTATAATAAGCTAAGTGGTGTAGAAAGTGTGATGCCTAAAGTTTATAACCATCTAAATGAATATTAAATCAAGCACAAAAAAAGATTAAGACTTATCAAGATTATTCTTTAGTTTGTAATATTAATTGTAACTTAATTTTGTTAATTCGATGTTATAAAAAACTCACCATGCACAAACATTTCATTTTATTTTATTGTTTAAGTTTTTACATTTATTAAGAGACATTTGAGCTTTATTTTTAATGTAAAAGTTTTTTGATCTTTCAAACAAAGTTGAAAATAATATTTTTTGGAATTTATTTCATAATTACATTAATCAAATTGAGTTTGAATATTTGAAAGTGTTAAAATCATATTTTTTGGGTGATTGGTAAACCTATGGATTTAATGTAACATTAGTTGGTGTATTAATCGACCAATGTATTGTATGGATTGACGAATATGCCCATTGGTATATTAATATTCCAATGACTAGTGAATTTGGAACTTTTAGTTCATATTGTTCAACTAGTGGATTGCCTATACGCTTTGTAACGGTTAGTTCTTAGCTGCAACGACTAGTAGGGGTCTTAAACATTATAAATACGTATTTCTCATTAATTTTTTCGGTCAATAGTTTGATTAATTTATAATAAGCAATTTTCTCATATTTATTTATGCTGACTTTTATTAGTTTGAAATTTTGTTGAATTTGTAAATTATCCTATTCATCTTCCTCCCTCTTGGGTGTTATTAGGGACTAATATTATGATCTTTATAGTTATATTTTACTAAAAATAAACATATGTGACACAAATAAATATGCGGTAACCACATGATAAAAATATTAATCTAACGTAGCTCTTTCATCGAACCATCTTTAGTAAAATTTGAATGTTAGAGTGTTTTAGCTTAGCTATTTAAGGTTTAAACTAAGATTATAAAATTGTGTAAAGTATGAAAATCTTTTTACAATTAACTCAAAATTTAAAGCTAAAAAGTTATTTTGAAATATCAATTTTTATTTGAGTTACATCTATTTCAATAAATACAAATTATCATTTGCAATCTTTTTATTGAATATGTATTTTCCATAAAAATATGATGAATGTTTGTTGAATATCTATGAACTTATTTTTTTACTAACAAAATGTAGTTAAGTTAAAATTAATAATTTGATAAGTTTACTTTTAGTAATAAGGAAAAACATCAAAATCAAAATTTAAAAAATAAATAATTCCTAAAAATAAGAATTTATAAAAATAAATTAATATATAATTTATTTATATTAATAAATATAACATTTGTTCATTTTATTCAAATTATAATATTAAGTTACGATCATTCATTTAATAGTCAACATTTAAAAAAAATTCATACGTAAATTTTTATTTAATTTCAATATATAAAAATAACATACAACCAAGACTTAAGGGAGTAATTGTCTCCATATCATTAAGTTTTACACTAATTTACACTAAATTGATGTGACAAATTATATATCGCATTAACTCACCAAAATAATAGTTGTTATTATTTTATTTCGCCCTATAAAATTTATAAGAGACTATTTACCTATAAAGGATAAGCTAATAAAATTAAGAATAAAATAGTATTTTTATAAGACATTTTTATTTTTTGTACGGAGGAATCTATAGTCACTATCTTTTAAATATATACTAAGTAAATTTTCAGATTGACGCAATAGCCTGCAAATCATGTAAACCAGTACTTCGCATTGGGCAAGTCTTGTACAACAAATTCAATTGAAAGAGTATAGGATAGAGGATTCGAACATATGACCTTTTGGCCCCATGTCTCTCCATTCTACCAACTCGATTGCTTCTTAAGAAATATAAGACACTATTTACCTACTTTTAATTATTTATGTTAAAAATTTATTTTTATTTTAATTAAATAAAATTGTTTAATTATGCAGCACTAAATAATAATATCATATTACTAATATAATAGATATTAAAATGATATCTATATAAATATTTTTTAATAACATATTAGAAATAACTAGTTAATAAATAAGATTTTCTTTGAAAAATGAAAATTTATACAAAATAAAATAAAATTTTAAATAGAAAATATTATTAATTTTATATTTATTTTTAAATTATGTTATAATTAAATTTTATGTTACATATATCAATAAATATTAAATAACAGATTAAAACAATATCTCTAACTTTTATTTAGTAACAAGTATTAATTAAAATTTATTTTTTAGAATAAAAATTTATAGATAAGTTTAGAGATATCAACTTGAAGCCTTCTAAATCCAATTAATTAGGCTGGAATGAGGTTGGTTGGATCTAACCCAAGTTATAACACTTAAGCCCGCTCATGTTTCAAAATAATTGTTTTTCAAGCTGCGAACGCCGTA
This sequence comes from Erythroxylum suave, assembly GCA_027563595.1. Classification (NCBI taxonomy): domain Eukaryota; kingdom Viridiplantae; phylum Streptophyta; class Magnoliopsida; order Malpighiales; family Erythroxylaceae; genus Erythroxylum; species Erythroxylum suave. The sequence goes on along the minus strand of JAOSBN010000008.1, from coordinate 6,808,680 downwards.
TCCAAGCTGATTTCGCAATCGCAATTGAGTCTAGTTACTTAAAGCTTGAAACCCTAGCGCTACCCTCTCTCAGTCGTCGTCCGCCAATTTCCCCCAATTTAAAACCCTAAATCTCCGCATCTCGTCTATCTTCACGAACTTTATCATGGCCAGAAAGAGAAAGCAGCGATCTTCTGAACCTACTGTTACTGAAATTCCCGATCCCCAACTCCAACAAGAAGAGGAAATTCCACCTGCAGGGGAAGAGGAAGAAGAAGAAGAGGAACAAGTAGAAGAAGTAGAAGAAGAGACTTTAGTTGAAGAAGAGGTTGAGGAAGAGGAAGAAGTAGAGGAAGAGCACGAGCAAGAGGAAGAGCAAGAGGAAGAGCATAACGAACAGCAACAGCCCGAAACCCTAATTTCATCTGTTTCTGAACCCCAAGCAAATGGGGGAGGAGACAAAGGAAATGGAAGCGAAGAGAAGGTGGAAGAAGAAGAGGACTTTTTGGATGATGAGCCTCTGGAGAAGCTTCTTGAACCTTTTGGAAAAGAGCAGCTCGTGGGTCTTCTTAAGAAACTCGCGGATAAGAATCCCGATGTGATGGGTTGCGTCCGGGAGTTTGCCGACACGGACCCAGCCCACCGCAAAATCTTTGTCCACGGCCTTGGCTGGGACACTACGGCCGAAACCCTTAAAGCTGAATTTGGGAAGTTTGGGGAAATTGAGGATTGCAAGGCTGTGACCGATAGGGTTTCTGGAAAATCAAAGGGATATGCGTTTATTTTGTACAAACATAGGGTTGGAGCGCGCAAGGCTTTGCAGCAGCCTCAGAAAAAGATTGGGAATAGACTTACTTCGTGCCAATTGGCCACTACTGGACCGGCACCACCTCCAACTCCGACGACTTCAACCCCAGGAGTGTCAGAGTATACCCAGAGGAAGATTTTTGTGAGTAATGTTTCAGCGGATATTGATCCGGAGAAGCTTCTTCAGTTTTTTAAGCAGTTTGGGGAAATTGAGGAAGGTCCATTGGGTCTTGATAGGAATACTGGTAAACCTAAGGGTTTTGCTCTTTTTGTATATAAGAGTGTGGAGAGTGCAAAGAGAGCATTGGAGGAACCTTATAAGAAATTTGAGGAGTATACTCTTCATTGCCAGAAGGCAATTGACGGGCTGAAATATGGAAAACCGGGTTATGGAAATGCTGGTGGTAGTGGAGGTCATCATCATCATCAGCAGCAGCAGCAGCATCAGCATCACCATCATCAGCCTCATTACCAGCATTCGGCAAAGAAAGGAAAATTCAACTCTAGTGCTTCTGGTGGCCCTGGGCATCTAATGGCACCCTCAGGATCATCCGTGGGTTTCAACCCGGGGATGGCAGCACAGGGTTTGAACCCAGCACTTGGACAGGCCTTGACTGCACTGATAGCTACCCAAGGAGCAGGATTGGGGATTGGTAATCTGCTCGGAGCCTTTGGAGGAGGAGCCGTGAACCAGGGAGTGCCATCTGTTGGATATGGGAATCAGGGTGCTGCCGCTTATGGAAACCAGCCACCAATGCAGGGCGGATATGTGAACCCTCAGATGAATCCACAAATGGGGCAAGGCGGTGCAGGCAGGTCTCAGCAGGGTGGTCCTTATATGGGACATTAGGTGCGCGTTTCTTCGCTACTCTGTTTCTTAGATTTTGATTTGTTGAAGATATATATGTTTGAGGAGTATATTTTCTTTATTTCCTGTTACTCTTAATACTAGTTCATCTTTTGAAAAAGCTATGCAATGTGGCGGTAACAACTATAGGAAAGAAAGGAATTGAAAAATAAAAGAGAGCCACCCTATATTGGCAATGGCTTTCATTTAGTTGCTGGGAAAATTTCCCATTATGGTTGAGCTCCACCTGGCAGCTGAAAGAGGCTACATTGCAGTACAATTGTGCTAGTGATGGTCTTTGGTGTACTTTGTCATTGCCTGATGCAAAAGTAATAATTTTGTGTTTTATTATGGCCAAGAGTAAAAAATCTGATTAAGACTTAAGGAATGCTTTTTGTCATATTCTCATTTTACTTGGACTCGAATATGCTATCTGATTGTTGCCTTCTTGAACAAGTGAACTTCCTATGCAAGGCTGTTGCCCGTGCATTTTGAGTTTGAAGCAGGTAACTGCATTGTATTCTTAACTCTATTTTGTTTGCAAAGTTACTGTGTTCTTTTGATATGAAAAACAAGTGGTCTGCTGCAGTTCTGTTCAGTATCTCTTCCCTATGCGTATGGTACTTTTGGTAACCCATTATTCTGATTGTTAGATTAACTATCCTTTACTTGCATCTTGACATTTTTCCATGCTGCTCTACTTTAATTTTTGTTTCGGCTATGTAGTTTTCCTTCAATTTTAAGTTTCTGAAACTGGAATATCTATTTTAATTGCTTACAATGATAACAAAAACCAACTTTTTTCCTTCAAATTGTCGAAGGTATGCACATTCAGCTTTTGTTTCATTTCTTTATACTTTTAAACCTTTTAATTTTGAAATCAGCTCTTTTCATGATTTATCTATTCATTGTGCAGATTCCTTCATAGATGCATCAATCATTTAGTTTTGGGCTCTGCTGATTCTTCTGAAGTTCCAGGACTCTTGCAAAC
>JAOSBN010000008.1:6791952-6803395 GCA_027563595.1 Erythroxylum suave | reverse complement strand
TTTTGAAAAGTTGTAAATTTGAGCTTCTTAAAAATTGTATTTTAATTTTTAAAAAAGTTATTTTTATTAAAAAAGTATTTTTAAATTTTACGGTTAAATAGTTATTTTTTAAAAAAATAGCTTAAGCTGTTACGGTGAAATGATTATTTAATATCTATTTAGTTGAGCTTCTGAAAAATAAGTAGGTATTTTTTTCATTACTTTTAAGTTCTTGTGTGAGACTAAATTAATTAGTTTTATATATTATGTAATATGATTTATAAGATTTAGAAGCAAAATGTGAAATACGGGTCGATTCAATGCAACGAATTGTCATCACTGTATTTAATGAGCAGTGATGATAAGAGTTAATAGTTTTGTTATTAAATAGAGTATGTGTGTATTTTTTCACGGAGCTGAGGCTCTGTGTGATTTGATCGGTTTCTTCCAGTCCTGTCTATCGGAGACCACAGCGGAACGTGGGCGGAGTATGGGGTCGTATCGTACTAGTAATACTGTCCCCGTTTGATTTTATTTACTATTTTTTACATTTTTAAATTAGATAATTTTTTTTATGTGAATGGGTTTTATATCTTTTATTATCAAAATTGATTTGAGGTTTTCGAGATTTTATCATTAATTAAGTATATAATATTTAATTATTTAATATTAATACTAAAATAACTTAAATAAATAATTATCTAATTTAAATGATTATTTTGTGAATTTGAAAATACATTTTTCAAAATTTTAAAAATAACAATGCTTTTAACAGTTGAAATGTTTTATAATATTAGTTTATAAATAAAAATTGACAAATTTTGTTTATATAATATGATTAATAAATTTAAAAATTAATTTATTTTATTTATAAAATTAATATATCTCTAATGGAAAACTATTTTGAACGATTGTGATGTATTAATTTCATAATACTATACCATTAGAATCCAAGGATGGTCTAATTTTGGTTCTAGTTCTCTTTTAAGCTTTTCTGTAAATTAAGTAAAGTTTTTATCTTTTTTTTGTTTCTTTTATCTCATAACTGATAAGAACTCTTGAAACTGACATGGTTTTCATTTCCATTTTAATTTTATAATAATAAGTTTATTTTAATTATTCAATATAATAACAAAATTATAAATATTTAAATATAGTTATGCAGCTCCACTCGATTCCTCTGGCATGCCACCAAATTTAGACTTTGCGGTAAGCCAATCGTGGGTAAGTTTGTCGAGTAAGAGCATTGACTTTAGCAATATCGTGAACTCTGGCCATAATCATAGCCACGCTTGGTTTTGGATGGACTGCCCGAAAGAGCCTCTGACTCCGCCATTTCTAGATAAACCAACATGTAACTCCGAAGATTAGGCTCCATCTTCAACAATGGAAGTATTATGCCTAGACAAGTTATTCAGCAACCATGGTGTGGGCACTGCTAAGATGAAATCAGTCCACAAATGGGGAGGAACAAGTTGAGTCCATATTGTCTGAGTTGTTATGTAGTCCCGTGGTACGTGGATCCATGATTCCTTTGCGGCAAAATAGCTACTACAACTGCTATCTCTGATAATGTGTCATCTACATCTTTCAGTGGCTGTTCGACGGATGCTATGTATTATTACATAATTTTTCATAAGTTGATTTGACTATAAAAGCCCCTGATTCAGTCCATCCATTATAGATTCTATCATGTCTGTGATGCACAGAAGGAGGGCTCTTGTCTGCTATCTTCAGACATACTGAAGCTGAGAGTCTTGTGTGTGCAACATCTCATTTCCATTGCCATTGTTCGTCGATATACTCCTTCACCCGAATATGTTTCTCTGCATCTCAGATAGGCGTCACGTCCAAAGCAGAGAACTTAGTATGTCCCAACCACATATCCTCCCAAAATCGTACCGATTCACCATTTCCTAATGCCCGCCGAACTCTTTGGTACATGATTGGCCAAACCTTACTAATGACTTGCCAAAGTAAGGAGTAGCAACCAACTTGCATTGTCTCAGGTATGACGTCCATCCTTGAAGGTATTTACCTCTTAAAGGATGAGCAATTACATTCGAAGCTAACTTCATTAGAAAAGCTTCATTACTTTGTTTCAAACTCCGCAGCCCAAGACCTCCATGTTCTTTTGGTTGACACATGTCAGTCCACTTGATTAAATTCATCTTCCATTCTCCTCTAGTAGCTCCCCACAGAAACCGTCAACAAGTGCTCTCAATTTGGTGAAATTTTCCGGTATTCACAAAAGCTAAAATTTTCCTGATGTCGACCCATTCCAAATGATTTTCATTAAGGGGGAGCTGATATAGTTGATAATAAGCAGACCAATTTCTCTAAAAGTATCTTTAATAAACTTCCAGAGTATTTGATTATAAGCTTTTCAGAGGTCTATTTTGATCGTCATCTACTTACAACCCATTCGACGCCTCATGGTATAGATAACCTCTTGGGCAATAATGATGTCTGTGATATAACGGCCACGCACAAAACTAGTTTGGGATAGGTTCAGCAAACTAGGGAGTAGAGATTTCAACCGATTGACAATAACCTTCACGATCAATTTATATAACACAGTACACAAGCTAATGGGGCAGAATTGGTTCAAAGTTACAGTACTTTCATTTTTTAGTATAAGAATTAAAAGAGTTTAATTCATATCCACCACTTTGGTACAGCTAGAAAAAGCCTCTTGGTCCATGTTGATCAATGAATGTTCCATTGACTTTGTAAAAAAAAGGACAACTGACCTCTCTAACTGACGAAGATCCCTATCGTCTATGTATTATTAAACATTATATAAAATGTAAACAAAATTATTTACTTAATAAATTATTATATGATTAATCTGTCTATTTTATCAATAATAAAAATATAATCATATTAATATTATTGGAAATTTTATAAAGTAAGGTCCAGCCCCACCAAATGAAAGGATCAACAGTAATATGGTCAATACCGCATTCCAATTCCTTTTGTTAAGTTGACTAAAAATCACATTCAGAATACATGTTGCCCTCTGTAAATATGCTTAATGCCTTCTGATTAAAGCAATTTGAATCCATTGAGGCCACCTGACGGAGAAGGGACAAACATGATGGCATTTCTAAACTGTCATTCTGCTAAACGAAAGGGCAAGAATTTTTAAGACATTCCATCTTTCATAAAATCTAGAAAACAGGACCACTGGCAAACACAAGCAAAACATTTAAAGACAAATTGAGCAGAATGTCTATATTTTGTTGAAGGCGACGATGTCACAACTCTGGACATGCTCATTGCATGGCTCTACTGTGAGATGCTCCTCTATGAGGGAATCCACAGACACAAGGTCATCCACGATAGTAAGCAAGATCTGCAGCTTCTTAATACCATAGCCAACTGGAACAAGTTTAGCTGCATCAAGTACAAAGCAAACGCAATCGTGAAGAAGGTGTCAATGAAAAAGTAGACAGAAAAGCCTATAAAAATATACTAAATAAAATCCTACATGCTCCCCATAGAAGTCCAGGCATCTCGATGCTTCGAACTGCTTCCTCCAATTTCTTCATGTCTGTTTCATCATCCCATGGCTTGATATCCATAAGAACTGATGATTTCCCGCCTACAAAGATGAAAAATAAATAAATATCCAACAATACAATCATAAACTGCTTCTTCAGAAAAGTAGCAGCATATGAGCAGATCTTTTGTTTGTTTACAAGTATGATGAGTTCAAGCTTCAGGCAAGAAAATTCTCAGCACGCAAATGGAGAGAAAATGTTGCAGAAGATGTGAAATCCAACAAATTGATTAAGTTAATAAAGAACTAACTCTCTTTCTTCTTAGAGGATGCCTTTTTGGCTGCGTCCCTCTCCTCTGCTGCTTTTTTATCATCCTCGGTCTCATCTGCGAACAGATCCAAGTCATCATCGTCATCTCCAGCAGCAAGAGCAGCCTGAGATTGTGAAGGAGAAAATAAACTCCAGTAACAGTAGGAAATCTAGCAAGGATAACAGCTAAAACTACAACCTAAGGAAGAATCCTAGATTGAAAATCTAGCGCGCCACTCAATTAATTCTCAATGTTTAAAAACAAACCATATCATCAATCATCATTATCAATTACTTATTATCCAATCCTAAGGCTTGCAAAACTCTTCATCCCAGTATCAGGGCTTTGATTCTCTACTCATTTAACATTTCAACTGAAAGTCAATCAGATGTTCATAGAATGAAACATACCTCTTTACCAGGAACAGCTTCAGCTGGAGCGGCTTTGCCACAAATCCTCACGCCAACAGCTTTTCCAGGGAAGCTAAACCCACCAAAAAGCAACCGAACCAAAATGTTAACAACAACAGCTTATCATCGTTAAGGACAAAGAGCAGAAGTTGAAATTAAAAAGACAAAGCAAGAAAACGAACCTTGTGGCAAGATGTGACGAGACACTTTCGTACCACTTGCTAGCATTGGGAAAGGAAGTTCCAGGCTTCCCCAAAACGGCAGCATAAACCTTGACATCATCCTTAGTAATTTGATCCCTAAAGATCCAAAATTTAACAGAATTCAGCCAAAAAAAAAAAATTGAGCCAAACAAATAAACAAGACGCACAAAAAACAGATAAGAGAGGAGAAGTACCCAGAAATATATGATTTTCCAGCGAGAAACTCGTCGAGAGATTTGAGGCCAGCCTCTGTGTGGAGATCTGAAAAAGTGATGGCCATTGATGGCAAATGAAGAAGAAGACGAAGAGAGTGGGTCAAAGGTAGTAGTACAGTACAGGAGCAGAGGCTGTGTACAAGAGCTATATGGAGTGAAGAGAGTTGAAGTGTGGTTTTTTATAGTGGACTCCAATTATTGAAAACCCTAGATTTCAATATTTTGCATTTTATTTTCTATTCCTATTTCTTATACCACAAATGTCATATTTTTAAAAAATTGAAATTGTTCCCATTGGGTTGTGTTTTACTTTGTAATTTATAAAGTTCCATTAAACTAAAAGGATGGAATATCACAATTTCTTTCTTTCTTTTTTTCAGAAGAACCTGCTGTCGTTATTCTTTGGATGTGTACTGGGTAAATCTCTGAATTAACAAAATAATTTAAAAACTAAGCCAATTGAGTACTCCACACTAGGCAAGTCTTGTACGACAAGCACGATCGAGAGAGTATAGGTAGGAAGATTCAAATACAGGACCTTTTGACTAAGAATGGCAATTTTTGGCCCATGGGCCTAAATTTAGTTGATTTTAATGGGCTGGCCCATGGGCCAAGCCCAGGCCCAGACAAACTTAAGATCCAATTATTATAATTAAAGCAACATCATTTTACGTAAAAGAGTTGAGCCTCATATAAGCTTGAGTTTAGGCAACCCAAATCCTAATATAATTTAAAAATAAATTATTATATGTTTTTAATTTTAAAAAAATTATTTAAAAAATTTAGCGGAGTCTAGCCCATGGGCCAGCCCATTGCTATCCTTTCTTTTGACTCTATAACCCCTCCTCTCAATCAACTCGACCACCCCTTAAAGGGCATCACAATTTCAATCCTCTATTTTAGTTATTTTCATTTAAAAATTGTTTAATTGAATTTTGCCACATGGAGAAGAAATAGTATAGGCCTCAGGTTAATAATACTCCATATAAGTGAAATTCCAAAGTATAATTACGTAGATAATGATTAAAAAATTCAATTAGCTTTATCTGATTCAACTGTAAAAATTTTGAACAATCGAATTTTTTAATTAAATTTTTAATTTTTAAATTCGATTTACTTTAATAGTTTTTGTTGTTAAAAACTGATTAATTTGTTAATTAATATGTGAATTTTATAAATTAATGATTTCTTATAAACTAAAATAAATCAATTAATGCTTATTTAATAATTTTTTAATTAAATTTCAAATTCTTAGATAAATAAAGTTAAATTTTTCAATCATTTTTTATTTTTATTTACTATTTAAACAATTTTATGATGTTCTAATATCAATCGAAACTTATATATTTTGAAACTTCTTGTCTTATTGACTTAATTTCTGTCCTATTTTTAACACATTGAAATTAACATTAAAACAGAGACTTGCATTTTATTTAGTTATTGATGGCCAAAGTTCTCTAGTATTTCCGAGAGAATGACATATCCGGCACCTCCAATTACTAACGACAGGGCAATTCTTCCTCCTGGAACCAGCTGAGGTAGCTTCACAGATGGTGATGAATTCGAGTCCCCCCGATCCGACCAAGCCATTGCAGCAGGAAGGATTCCAAAGAGCACCAATACTAGCAAAAGCATGAAACATATGCACATAATTAAACTGACGTCAGAGCCATGGCGGGCACGGATGGTAAAGCTAATATTGAGAGAGTGTTCAGGGGTATACCTCCATAAGTTCCTGCAAAATCCAAGGCCTTGAAAAATATATCAGGATCCAGTAAAGATAACACCAACGGTGGAAACAAGGTCAAGAGGTATGGCAGAGGCCTATTCTGACCAGCTGGGAGTTTCAGCACTGAATACAAAAAAGTAGAAAAGGAAAGATCTTGTAAGACATGCAAAATGTTAGTCTGCATCAGTAGATGATACGAAATTTAGAAATTTCAATAACCCTTGAAAGCCAATCGATAGAGAAAGGGAAACTGAGAATGGAAAAACAAGTATAGTCAATGTCAATCGTTGAACAATCTATCTATCTGTTTACTTAAAGAGGTCAAGAAATAATTGAAAATGAGTGTGTGCAAACACATCTCAGGTGCAAGATAAACATAGAAAATTACCACCCTTTTTTCTTTGAGTAATTAGTTACTAAGCTCTAAGAACATTTGGTTGCAGAATGTACATAATGATTCACAAGAATGCAAATGAAATTGAGTTCTCAAAATTGACCAAGAACACATGTCCAGTAAATAAATGCTGAAAATTTACGATCAGTCCCGTAAAAGCTCATGGAAATTATCTCAAAGTTAGGAAAATGGGAAAGTTTCACTTACAATCAGCTAGGAAGTCAGCGAGGCCTAAGACAAATCCGATATAAGATGTTGCAATTGCAAGAAGGGAGAACACCTCAACTATTGGCTGCAAAATTGAAAAAGAGAACATTCTTTATTTCCCTTTCACTTTAACATGACAATTACAAGCTGAGTTCTTCAACAGGAAACTCACTCCAACAACTGCATTGGTAGACCGTAACTGTTGTAGTGGATCAACAACCTTGTCTGCCATCTCAGAGCTAGTGATGGATCCTAGAATGACAGCATTCCATACAAGGAACAAACCTAGGGGTATAGCAGTGCCAACAACAATGGCTGTCCTGTAAGTAATATATGATTTATCAAAAGCAATTTAGAGATTCCAGTACTAGCAAAAGATAATTTACGTAATGATCTGTCCTTATGCCTAATGATCTCTCCGGTCGCTAGATCTATCTTTCCTGGATTTCTTAAATTATGTACCAGGGACAAGTGGGTGACAAGAATTGTTCTATTGCTGGAAAACAGCACTGATAACATCTACATATTATTGGGCTTAACATTAAGCATCGATGATAAGAACTGTCACCTTACTTTTGAAAGGTTTCCTTCAAGATTCGTGCAAAGAACAGGGACTACATTCTGAAAAAGAAGAGACTAAAATGTTAAACCTGCTTCCTTATTGAATTACTACACTTGGATGTTGTTACCTGATAAACAAATGAAAGTGCAAGTATTGGTATACTCATTGGAACTGCTTCAAAGTTCGCTTTCAGAAGAGCATCCCAATGCAGATCTCCACTTGCCACTACCTAAGAAGCAAAAGTTGGTATTTCATTCATGAATAGATTACCTAAACTACAGATTATAGAACACTGAGCCAGATCAAAGAACAAGAATGAAGAAGTTGTTATTGACATGATAGGAATTGCTAAAGAAGCTACTCTTTGAAAATTATCCCAATTTTAAATTTCCCTTTTCCATTTTCATTATCCAGAGAAAAGCTGAGAATTTAAAGCTAAAATAAATGCTTTCCAGTTCAATTTAAGATACTTTCTATTTTTCTTTAGATGAACGAAGATTTCATTATCTGAAACTGCAAAGTACATCTGCATACAAAATCCGAACAACATGGCTCAATGTATTGTTGTACAACTTCCAATGTTTCTAAAAGAAAGTATGAAGAGAATTCGCTAGAATCATTTGTTTACTCTTGTTTTTCACATACTATGATTGCGTTCAGCATTCATTGTGACCAGAAGAATAGCCTTGAGTGTATTACTGATGACATCATATGATCAATAATAATCTGGCCCACAGTTTGCTTATCCGTGAAATTTAATAACTTGATGAATACAATCGTAGTTCTACACAATTGGAGAAACAAGAGAATCACCACAAGCCCTGTGAACGAAATGATAATTCCAAGCACCAGAGCTCCATTGACTGCACCAATGACGCGTTGGCTGCATTCAGAAAAGAAATAGTTTGCATAAATATCATTAGGGAATGAACGGAAGCCAGAATTATTTATTCTCAAGTTATTACAAACCTAAGAACGGAAGCCAGAATTATTTATTCTCAAGTTATTACAAACCTAAGAAAACATATCTCTCATATCTTTCAGAAAGCTACATCACCTATTCCATCCAGGGAGGTTAATTTCCAGGTAAATTTTATCATCAATCTTGTCATAGCATGAGATGCAAGTGTTAGGAATTGTAGAAAATTCTCACTAGTAAACTTATTAGCTTCATTTGGAGCCTACTATATAATGCACATTGACAGAATCCAGTTTTTGTATTAGACTGTCAAGATGGACGACAATATGTAAGCAGACCCTTTATTTACACGAAGGATTTACTTCATTTTCTCCATTTTTTTTTCATTGAACACATAAAAAGTGCCTCCCAGAATAGATGCAGAGGATAGTGGAGATGATTGCCACTCTTTCTAGACTAGTTAAAAAGTAAGTGCTTGTCCTTGTTCTTAGTTCAAGCCAGTACTTTAGGCCAAGATAATTGCTGATCTGGATTAACCTCAAAAGAGTACATGCTCAATCTGCAACCAGCATAATTGTAAGATAGTGTGTAATATCTAAGGAGTATGGTGCACCTACAAAGATTATATTTAATATAAATGGTTAACACAAAAGTTATACCAATAAACAGCAATATAATATGACGATGTATAGATTCTTCAGAGTTCTGAAGCTAATCATATGAGAGTACAGAAGAATCACCAACCTTCCAAAATAAATCATGCTTCCAAGAATTAAAGAAAACATGGCTGCACTTTCCCATCTGCAAAGATTTATCCCCAGTCAAAATACATATAATGATTTTCATAAGTTAAGCGATATAGATAAAACTACAAATAGAGGAACAAATCTTATTAAGTGCAAAAACACAAGAAGTTGAGAGTTAATATGTTCATACAAAGGAATGCCAAGAAAGTTTGTCAGAATTTCTGAAGAACGAGCAACGTAAGCAACAAGTAGAGCATAGTGGATAAATATGTATGACCAACTGCAAGAGAATCAGATAAGACAATCATTTTCTGCTAGAGTAGACCCAAATTCAATTCGAAACAGTATAAGTGCTACCATTTTTAGATTCAAATGGAGAAAGGCATAAGGCCAGTACATTCATGGATTTGAGGGATTAATGCACCCATCAAAATGTAGATGCAAAGAAGTGTCAGCTTTTGTCAAAGTGCTTATCAAACATTAATCACCAACTTTAAGTAATGCATAGTTCAGCATGTCGCTGCATTTCCATCTTAAAAAGCATAAGTGCTTCAGAATGACTTATCAGCCTACCAAGCAACTTGAACTCCAGCCGTCCCTAGTGTTCTCATTGCCATTGATACCTGAAAACAGCCAGCAAGCTTTAAATTTGCTATGTTAGATGATATTTTAATGCTAGTATGCACTTGTTTAACCAGCCAGCATTTGGTGTGCTAAAAAGAGTGTGGAAGTAGCTGTTTAGACATAATTTATGACTAAAAATAGCATGCAATGCATTTCATCATCAAAGCTAGCTATATTATACATCCGTTTATGATCACTCTCCTCCACCTTCACATATTTCACCAAAACGTTGACCCTGTTTTACATAACGTGATTCACTTTTTCAGGTATATAGATGCAGGGAAGTAGCAAGCATTATATCAAGAAGATTTCGATCATCTAGAAATTACATGGATCTAAACCAAATGGATTCATTCTTTAATATCTGAAAGCAAATCAAGCCAAAATTTTGAGCTCGTAATTGTTAAATCAGTGTCTTCTTGTAATTACCAAAGATACTCCACCAGATCCCAATTCACACATAGTATTCACATTCACTTCCGCAATAAGCAGTCCAGTAGCAACCTACAATGGTGGGTTAGAAAGTCAGAGTCACCTTTAAAATCATGAAAAGTAAAGCAGGGATACCAGGATATTTTACAACTGGATACTACAACCAAGTGACAAATCAGACAGCTATCACGATTCCTTGTACAAGACATTTTCCTCGACTGAAGGTTTAATGTAGAAGCATGAGTTCACAAGCTAGCTTAGTTGTCAGTAAGAAAACAGATTGCTTGAAAGCGAAAACAGATGAAAGACAAAATTGGAGAAAAGAGCTGGATAATTAGCTTCTCATCAGAGAGAAAAAAAATGCTTACCATATATACCCAACAAACGATGCAGGCAACTGCAGAGGCCAAAAATCCACTTTCTTGTGTCACTGCAGGAATTGCTAGAATTCCAGCTCCCACCTAGAGATTCAGTCATATATTTGGAAGGCCGAGTCTTAGCGACGAGATTCACATTAAAAGACAAAACGGGTAAAATGATGTCAAAACATAAGCTCAGAATTGAGTCATATATTTGGAAGGCCGAGTCTTAGGGACGAGATTCACATTAAAAGACAAAATGGGTAAAATGATGTCAAAACATAAGCTCAGAATTGAAGAAACAAAGACAAGTCTGGCACACACAAACAGCTAGAGACAAGTTAAGCACTCGGTTTAATGCAACCAGGATGCATACCGTAGTGCCAGCAACCAGAAAAATTGCGCCGGACAAACTTCCTGCAGATAGTGGAAAGAAGATAAATTGATCAGAGAAAATTAGCGAACTTGAAGACAACCATCTTGAGAATGGAAGATACGATCAGCAAATACCGGGCTCTCTCTTGAACGTGACTTGGTTAAGGTTAGAAAACAGCCTTTCAACTTCATATTCTTCTTGCCTTTGGCTTTGAGAAAGGCAATGAAAGCGTCTTGGAGGGTCACTAGAGAAAAGAGGCTGGCAGAGCTGAAGTTGTCTTTTTGATCCAAAGGTCTTGCATTGATAAGCTGGTGAAGGAATGTGATCGAGAAAAGTATGTAAGAATATTCCGCCCCACCTTACCTGTCTATGGTCCATTTAATAATGATCCTACACCATCACCTTCATCATTTGGTCGCCCACCCACTTGTTCTTCATGATGATTGTCTCGGTGATGGCCAGAGCATAGAAG
>JAOSBN010000008.1:6774674-6787690 GCA_027563595.1 Erythroxylum suave | reverse complement strand
TATCCAATCCTGCACATATTGCCCACTTTTAAAGCAAAATTCAGAACCCTTCAAGTCAAAATTGGACAACACTTCCTGCATACAAATTCTAGCCAAACTTCTGAAGTTTAATTCAAGCCAAACCTCATCTCAATAGCATAACTATATAAAAAGTTATGGCCAAGACACTGAAACATACACAAAGCAATTTTTCCAGATTCACAACCTAACTCATTTTCCTTATCTTTAAATTCACTTCAGATCATGTCAAAAATACTCACCACTATTCCCGCATATCCACAATAAACAAAACAGAGCATATATATTCATTTATACACTTATTTCTAGTCACTCCAAACCAATTCAATCAAATTCAAACATCATCAAAAATCACTTACTTGATCCAGCTATCCTTCCTAGCAGTAAGAGTGAATCAATGACACCCAATAAGAATGACAAGTCGATATTCGGTGATGGACAAGGAAACAAAGAAAGAGTTCTTTGTTGAAAGCTTTCGGTGATAGATCAACCAAAGAGAAAGATTACTCACTGCCGCAATTTTCCTTGCTAAAGTGTGACTTAGGTGTCTCATTTGTAACTTGACAAATGTCACTAATGCATGTCTCAACTTGTCCACTATTTCACTAGTCCACATGTCATCATGTAATTGGTCTAAAATTCAATATTTTTTTTAGTCCGAAAAAGTACTCCGAAATTTTTCAGAAAAATTTCTAAAATTCTCCAAAAATACAAAACTCACAAAGACACACTCTCCAATTAAATTTTCAAGCACAAAAAATCGTATATTTTTTATAACAATTACATTTATTAACAAATATACCGGAAAATGTTATGAATGCATGTACAATCATTACATGCGCAAAATTCACTATTTACGGGCATATATGAATGCATGAACATAGCTAAACAATTTAAAACGCTCATAACATGTTCTAAATTATTATCTTACCCTTTCCATTGGTGATGAGATGTTACAATATATCATATAACGTTTAATTTTATATTAACCAGTTTTACATTAACCATAGTTTTGAAAATCATAATAATATAAATTTAAAATATCAACCATTCATTTATTTCAGGCTTTTAGATTTACTTAGTTTTAATGTTTCAGGCTTTCAGCCTTCCAAACGAGTACAGTAGTCATCTAGAAAGTCAGAAACACACGCATTGAGGGAATAATGGTTTAAGTACCTCTCTCAAGCAACTAAATGAGTATTTATCTGCTGCCCTTGGAGTTAGGTGCTGATCAATGAGCACAGTAGACTGTAGAGGCGGTAGAGGACAACGGAGGCGATTAAAGAGGCTAAGTAGAGGAAGGACCGACATCGGCAGAGACGAGACACGAGATCCAGTGATGGTGAGGAGATGTGAGCAAAAACAATGGCAAGAGGGAGAAGAAAGGGTGTATTGAGTAAACACCGGATAAGTATTAAAAAGTTATTTATTTGTTTAGTTATAAGTTAGTTGGATCGACTGATTTAACCAAATTAACTAATTTTTTAAAAATTCCTTAGATGTAACGCTTGAGGTTAGTTGTTATGATAGTATTGTCCTTTACTTCATTCTCTATTTTTAGTCTGCATGTTTTTTTTTTTCAGTACAACAATGTTGTGAAATTTAGAAGGATATAATAAAAAATTAATTTTAATTTTTATTTAATTTTATAATATTAGTTTACATTTGAAAATATCATAATATTATACTTTTGAACATAAATAGTCATATTAAATTAATATTTTTACTATGTAACTATTACATATTGCATTTGTGTCATCCTATAGTTATTAAAATTTTAATTTATTAAATAATAAAATTCATACATACTATATGAAAATACTAGTATAATGTAGATCGCTACATTATTCATATTAATAGAGAATTTAATGTTGGATTGTTATTATTATTATTATTATTATTATTATTATTATTATTATTCAAGTTATAAACTTAATTTTTGTAAAATTAAATATTTAAAATCTAAATTCATATAAGAATATTCAACGAAATACTAAAAAATATAATATTTATGCTCTTATAATTTTTTTAAAATCAAGTCTTCATAACTCATTTTAAACATTAATAGCTAATATTAAACAATTAATTTTACTAAACATTTTTAATAAACAACTAATATTGTCTGTTGGTCAAACAACTTATGCAATCTGTTATTTGTCGATCAGAGTTGAAATATGTGAAAGTGGAGAGGGAGAAGTGAATGACAGGTTGGGGTGATTAAGGTTAGGGTAAGTTTTGTTTTTTCTTCCAATTGGTCCTCGACTTTATGAATTTTGCAATCAAGGATCGTATTAATTGATATTTCTTGTACTAGCTGGTACTAAACGAAAAGGTTGATATTGGTCGATACCAAAGCTTAAAATGATATTGGTGTCTTTATTAGTGATGTTTTTCGATCGGTATGACATGTTCCAGCTAGTTAATACTAAACGATATTTAAATAATACTAAATAAGGTGTAAAAGTGGTAATATATATTTTTAATGAAATATTAAGATAAAAATCAGGTCCTTAGTAGATATTTAAAAAAAAGTTAAAATGCGTTTGATCCCTTTTAAGTATGAATTAGATTTTGGCTGTTAATAAATAAAACAGGAAAAAATACCTAAAAATACCGTTTCCTTACACGATTGTACTTCATAATTCTTAATAAATTAAAAAATACTATTTCCTTCACAATTATATTTCATGACTATTAATAAAAAAAGGCAAATTATTAAAAATACCATTTCTTTCACAATTGTACTTCATAACTGTTAATAAATAAAAAAGGAAAATTATTAAAAATATCATTTCTTTTACATTTGTATTTCATGACCGTTAACAAATAAAAAAGAAAAATTACTTAAAGTATCATTATCTTCACAATTTTAATTTATGATGACTAAGTTATGGAAAAATTAAAAAAGGAAAGTTATTTATGAAAAATTTTAAAATAAGAATTTCAATTATTTTTTCTTTTTTTAAGTGACGGTAAAAAGGTAACCAAAAAAATTACGAAATTTTTTTGTCAATTAATAATTAGAATATATAGTTATGAAAAAAGGTGACTTAAGTAAATTTTCGTTCTTTTTTAAATTTATTTCTTAAATAAGTTTTCTTTTTAAAATTTTCCCATAAACTAATACTCATAAAGTACATTTGTGAAGATAATGATATTTTTAATAATTTTTTTCCTTTTTTATTTATTATCGGTCAAAATATAATTCATGCTTAAAATAATTTTTATTTTTGAAATAGAAAGGATAATAAAATAAAGCAACAAAAATATAAGATTTAATGTATTTTAGTTAACAAAAGTCTAAAAGGATATTTTTGTCTAAAAAAATCAACATTTACAACTGTGGTGATGTTATCATAATATAGAGATAAAAAATCTTTTTGAATTATTACCCCCTTTAACAGAGGTAATTGATTTATTTTAAAATAAAAATGAGCACAACGTACTAAAAGATAAAATGTATTTTAACCTTTAAATTTTTTAATATCATATCATAATTGATTAGATTCAAAATTTCTAATTGTGATATTATATAAACTAAATTGGTAACTTATATATTAAAAATTATAAAATTAACTATATTAAAATTTAGAATGCTATTGATATCATTTAAAACACGTTAAAATGTAGCGTTATAGCGTAAAAATAAAATCGAGATGAGCACAGTAATCACCGGGGGGTGATAAACCTTCTAGGTTTACCCCTGCGCATGTCAGTCCATTGAACTTGCCCTGTCCAGCGCTGGGTTAAGGTCAATACCGATGATGTGGTAAACCTTGCTTCCCATCTAACCACGACAGGTGGCCTCATTAGGGATTGCAGGGGTGTCTGGTGCGAGGGGCTCTTGCTCAACATAGGTCAGTGCAGTCCCACCACGGCTGAACTCTGGGAAGTTTATTCCGACCTTCTGTTGACCTGGGATTTTGTAGGGTGGCCCTCGAAGTCGACACCATGGAGGTAGTGAACACTTTATCTTCCTCCATCCGCTTATTGACTGACAGGGTTTTTTTGATACAGGAGATCAAGGCCCTACAGCGACGAGATTGGGGCATCTAGATTCTCCACATCCATCGCGAGGGGAATCAGGCGACAGACAAGCTGACGAAGATGGCTTTCTGTTCCCTGCCGAGCTCACTGTTATTCAGGATCCCCCTCCGGCTCTCCGCGACACTCTCCGACAGGACTTTTCGGGCTTTATGCATCGCAGATCATTACGTTAGACTAGTTTGTATTTTGTTTCCTTTGTAATAAAAAAAAGTAATAATAAAAATAAATTAAATTTATAAAAAATGTTAAGAAACTATTAGGACCTTTTGCTTTGAAAATATGATTAAGGGTGAGATCATATTTTCTATTTCAGCTATAACGTTCTTATCATATTTTATTAACTTTTATTTATGTATTTCCGTAGATTTTATATAAATATATAAATGAGATTTAACGAAACAAGAATAGATTAAAGTAACTGAAATAAAGAATATGACGAGTTACAGGTTGGCCTAACCTACCGGTGTCCTCTATTTATCGTTTGGGACGGGCCACCTCAAAGGTTCAAGTCTCGGCCCATGACCGGACCAGAATAGCAGGCAGAGCAGCGAAGCTGTGGAGTGTGCGGTGTGCTGGCTGCTGTCTTGAGACGGAAGAAAACTTGTCATAAACAAAGAGGAAACCAAATTACAGGACAAGGAGAACTCTTAGAGACACAAAAAGGTTCAGACAAATACGCCACAGAGAGGAGTTAAAAAACAATGAGTAGCATAGGAACTGGCTACGATCTCTCTGTAACGACTTTCTCTCCTGACGGTCGTGTTTTCCAGATCGAATACGCTGCTAAAGCTGTCGACAACAGCGGGTTAAAAAATTTTCTCTCTTGATTTTTTTTTTTTCTGATTTAGGTTTTGTCTGAACTTTGGTTAGCCAATTTGGCTGCTGGGTTAGTAATTGTTTGCTGATTTGTTTCTTAGAAGGAGCCGTGAATCGCAGAGAGTGGAGTAGTAGGTCAAATGGTTTGTCTGAACTTTTTGGATTGTTTTGCAGGACTGTTATTGGAATCAAATGTAAAGATGGGATTGTTATGGTAATGCTTCTTTCTTTTGGGGTTTCTCTGTTTCTTCCACTATTTTACTTTGTCACACAATTGTAGCTGTTGTTTTCTGTTGAAGTGTAGGGTGTAGAAAAGCTTATAGCGTCTAAGATGATGTTACCTGGTTCCAATAGAAGAATCCACTCTGTCCATCGACATTCTGGCATGGTAAATTTTGCGTGTTTACTTTCCCTTTCTGTCTGCTTCTTCTTGCCAACAGAAGTACAAGAAATCATATAATTGTATGTAAACATTCTGAGGAGTTTTAACCTTTATTATGATGTAAAGCCTCATTATGGCCTTGATGGAAGCTTACATTTGACATTGTAGCCTCTGATCACTTTCTTCAAGGGGAAAAGCATGCTCTTTTGGAATGGCTTGAATGTTGAGATTGGTTTGTGTGTGCATGAGTTAAAGTGATATTCTAATAAAGTTCTTACAAGATAATGCGACTTTGACTTACCCAAATAGCAAGATATTTGGCCAATTTTACTGGATGAAACTCTTCTGAAGTTCGCTCTCTTGCTCACGCACAAATATTTGTGTTTGCTATCAAATATCAGGCTGTTACTGGTTTGGCAGCCGATGGAAGGCAAATTGTTGCACGGGCAAAGTCTGAGGCTACCAACTATGACAGGTTTGTTATTTGAGCCATGTCTGTGATATCATAAACGACTGTGGCTTTGAGACTAGTTGAAGTATTTGAAGGAACAAATATATATATGAAATTGAGATTCATGATAAATTTTTTACAGTAATTTTATTTTGTGATTCCTGAAAACCAAAAATTCTATATTTTTCTATGTCTGTTTATCTGTTTTAGGCATAGATAGTATGTATACGCTGAGGGATGTTGTGTACCTTATCAGTCAATGCCATTTTGCTCTCAGAACTGTGAGATTTATACAATTGATAAATCACAGCCCCGCCTATAGTTAAAATAATAAATCTACTTTGAGGAATCATTAAATGCTCAACACAATTGTTTCATACATCAGCATCGAATCAGGCATGATCAGTGCCGATACCTAATTGGTTAGTCAGCCTGCTTAGAGTTCACTGCACTTGTTCAGTTGCCTGATTTTTTGCCCCAATATAATTTTTTATCATGGTTTATAATTTCAGTAACTTCTTGCTAGATTCATGTTCATAACCTGAATAAAACAGCCATTTGTTGTTGACAACTAATTTGCCTTCAACTCAAAACTCCTACAGTGTGTCTGTAGGATGTTTTTTCATTAAGAAGTTGTTAGAACTTGGGTGTCAGTAGCCTATATTGCATCTGGTTATAAATTAAGACTAAGTATTTCCTAAAGATTGTTAATTTTGACTTTGTTTTATTCTAATTTCTAGTATTTATGGGGAGGCAATCCCAGTGAAGGAACTTGCTGACCGTGTTGCTAGTTATGTGCATTTGTGCACTCTCTATTGGTGGCTAAGGTAAGGAAAGGCTTGATTCTTTGACTCTGATCAGGAATTGTCAACTGTACTACATGTCCTTGATGCTCCTCAAAAAGACATACGTAAGTTTTCCTTGAAATGCAGACCCTTCGGTTGTGCGGTAATTCTTGGTGGTTATGACAGAGATGGACCACAACTTTACATGGTTGAACCATCTGGCATCTCGTATGTAAGTTGATTAGGTGCTATTTATAGAGTGTATGTGACCTCATTTCTTGATTTCTTGGCAATTATCTCTACCTAGGGGATGTCTTAATCTTGTTTTTGATTCTTTTGAAGCTTTACTCGTTGATGTTTCTTGTGACATTATCATCGTAATTTTTATGGTGGGTGTAGAGATACTTTGGTGCTGCGCTTGGAAAGGGAAAGCAGGCTGCTAAAACGTGACTATCAAATTCTATTTCCTAAAATGAATCCTTTTTTGATTGTTGGAATTTATGAATCCAATTTCTTATTATTTATTTAGTACTTAAATGAGTGAGTGATGTTGTCATAGAGAAATCGAAAAGTTGAAGCTGTCTGAAATGACTTGTCGGGAAGGAGTTATTGAAGTAGCTAAAATGTGAGTTTGTCTCTCTTCATCCCCTAAATAGTTTCTTTGCTCTTTTCTCCACAGTATGTTGTATACCCTGTTGTATATTGTTTCTGCAGTGTTTGGCTTATACCATCCTCTTGAGATCTTGTTCTTTTTCCTTTGTTTGCCCATATCCTTGTTCATTTCCCTTGCAAAGTTACCTAATCCATGAAATATTCATATAGCTAGCAGTTTTTTTTCCCCGCCAGGTTTGAACTCCAGTAGGCTAACATGTCAATTTCTAGTTGTTTTATCCGTATAAGATGAAAAACTCTCCCGGCTATGGGTAAAGTTGCATATTGAACATATGGCTGTGTTAACCCCTATAACTTGTGCAATTTGTACTAGGTGCAAAACATTGTGGTTGGACTTTAATTGATTTTGTAGAAAATTATAGCCCCATGGAAAGGTTTGAGCCATTCAAAATTTTCTGAAGCTTGGTGTCATGCTTATTGTGAGTCTAAATTTTAAATCTTGCGCTTGTTTTGTCATTTTTAAATTATATTTTGAGACTGAGCTTGCCTTGAATTCAAAAGAATAGGACATGATTGCTTTCACTTGGCATGGGAAGAAATTATAGAGCTAAGGCACGGTCTCAGCAAGTTTAGCATTATTAAAAGACAATTCTGTTGAACTCCGTGAAAAGGACAAGTCTTTAGACGATCTGATTGCAAAATTTTTAGATGATCTCATAAATGTATGGATGACTGCTCTTAAAAAGTTGGGTACTAACCATTATGCTGGGTCTCAATTTTTATTAAACATCTTCTAAAACCATACGCTTATGAAGTGCCTTGATACTAGTAGACTTCACCACTTATATTGATTGTCACAATCATTTTAGAAATTGTCCGGTATAGTTGAAGAACTGCATAATGGTCCTATTGTCAAGAAGCTAGATGAGTGAAGCCAGAGAGAAGAATGCATATGTTTGCAGGCATAAACTATGTTTTTTGCTCTTACAATGGCTTGCATTTGTATTTTTCCTTATTGTGGAGGATATCAATTGTCATTTCTATTTTCCACGAGCAGCATTTACAAAGTGCATGATGAGGCAAAGGACAAAGCTTTTGAACTGGAAATGAGTTGGGTTTGCGATGAGTCAAAGAGACAGCATGAGAAGGTATTTTTTGGGGCAAATTTCTTAGTCCTTGACTGCTACCTTACCAATTGAAGACAAATCTTCTGTTTGTAATTTGAGTGGACGCTGATAACCAGCATGAGTAGAAATAATTAAATTTCTTTATTAAGTTCATGTGCATGTATGATGTTGAATAAAATAAAATCATACAGAAAGGTGATGTTTTGGTCTCATCCAAGTCTAATGGTACTGTGTGGATGCTGTTTCTCAATGTAACCCAGGTTCCTGTCGAACTCCTAGAGGAAGCCAAAGCTGCTGCTAAGCTTGCACTTGAAGAAATGGATGCTGACTAAAGTTTTCAGTAACATATAGGAGCTCCTTTTTGGAGGCCACTCATGTATGACACTTAGCATTAAACATTCTGTGTTTTCTTGGATTACCTTTGTCAGGAACTGATTGTATTTTTCAGGCATTTGAGATATACATGTTGATTTGCTGCTTAATCTATTGCAGTCATCCTTATATGCAGGCATGATGATGTAATTATATTCTACACTTGAATATGCATTTAAACTTCAGTCAAACCTGTAACATGTATTTTCTTCTATATACGCCACACTTATTAGTCCCGCCAAACTAGGTCCGGTTTATCTCTGCATTCAACGAGTTCAATTCAATTAAATTGAGTTTTAAATCGGATTCGGACTCAAGTTGTTCAGCTCAACTTGGCTTGAAATTCAAAAGATTTTAAAAATAATATTATTTTTAAAAATTTTGAATTTAAAAATAAAATAATTGGGTCGGATTTAGGTTTGATTAGGCCTTAGGGCTTAATAGAGCTTCGGGTCAAACTTGGGCTAGGCGCTAGGTATTGTAGGTATAATTTAATTTAATTTAATTTTGGTCTTTAATTAGATAAGTCATATTAAAAGCATTTCTACTACCTCCTTAAATCATTTGTTTCAGTTATTCTGTTCTATCCTTATTTTATTAAATCTTATCTATACATTTATAAATGTATGAATAAAATTTAATAAAACATAATAATAACATCATAGCCAGAATAGGAGATTTGATCTTCATATCAAATATCATTTTGATTTTGAACGTTGTCAGATAACTTTATGGTTTGATTTAATTTAACAAATTTTTGTGATTTAAATGATCAATTTTTATTTAATAATTTTTTCTTTAATTAAAGATAATTTTTATTTAATAATAATTTTATAATAATTTTTAATTAAACATATTTTTATTTAATTTTACATATTTTTAAAATTCTTTAGTATTAAAACCGATGATATTTACACCAATTTATACCAATTTGAAAACAAACTTTCATGTTTCAAGATTTACTTCAAACTTAAAACATAAAATTGCAGAAATTAGTTTGTAAAACTAAAAACTAAGTTCCGCAAGGATATTTACTGGGGATCAATGATTTTATCTGAAGTGAAAATGATTTCTTCCATGGATATTACTTGGACAAACTGATTTTATTCATACTAACAACGAGATAATGCTAATCCAACAATGGTTAACAAACAAACCTGAAAAACAAAATCAAACACACGATGACCCGTGATCACAAACTATTTAACTAAACTATCCTAGACTAACAAAATGCAAGAACTGACGCCATCCATGTCTAGCTGAGGAGGAAGAAGCACGTGGCCATAAGGGCAAACACCATGCGATGAAGGTAGGAATTTAAGTACGAGAAAGCATTGCTTTTGGCAGGAGCAGGAGCAGGAGCAGAAGGATGAGCTGCATTATTAGGAGCAAGTGCATTAGGAGCAGGTGCACTATCAGGTGAATTTATAGCAGTTGTGGCAACTTTCATGCCCTTTTCGCAGTAGCCGCTACCATCAATGAAGTAGTTTGTTGTTGGATCTACCAGCTGGAACACGTCCCTTCCACCCCTTGTCACGTTCTTTATGAAACCCTTCCATACGCAGTTGTCGTAGCTCGTCTTGTTAACCGAAAATACCGTATACTTGTGCTTGTCAAATCCAAAATCTTCACACCAACCAACACACAGCAACTAAGTACGTAAGCTATACTCATAACAGTAATACCAAATATATAGAGAGAGAGAATGATAGCTGGTGTAAGTGTTGAAGACTTACAGAGCCAGTCTCCTGCATAAAACGTTTCATTGCTAGACCATTTGGCAAAGTCAATACCAGGAGCCCAAGTTGTCTTTCCTCCTCCGACGTAGTGCAGACTTACATTTCTGCACTCCCCAACAACCATGATCGTCGTTACCGTCAACCAGAAAGCACATCTCCTAAAGCTCAATACCGCCTCCATTTTTATGCTCACTCTGCCTTCCTCTTTCTTTAAATAAGTAACTCTCTGAAAGATTAGCTTCAAACTTTGCCATTGGAATGCCGTTTTATATCAGTGCTAGTCACTTATCTTGTGATCTTTGAATTCGAAAACAAATCAAAGAGATAAGATTAATTTCAAATTTCTCAATCTATCATCTATATCATGTACTCCATATCCAGTAAGATTCTTGGTAGATATTAGATAATACCGGAAACGTTTGAAACTATATGAGTTTTGAAGATAATTTTATCTATTTGAATATCGCGATGGAAATGCATCTGATATATGTCATGTGAAAGATCAGTATCAATTGAAGTCTGTCTCTGTACATGAGAAATATAGGTGGTAACCGAAAATTAGCGTATCGTAGCTTTAAGACATATTTTTGCAGATTCATTTAGACAAAAAGGTTCCTACTGGGGCGGGCCTCGGTGGTGGAAGTGGCAATGCTGCAACTGCCCTTTGGGCAGCAAATCAGTTCAGTGGTTGTCTTGCCACAGAGAAGGAACTCCAAGAATGGTCAAGTGAGATTGGTTCAGATATTCCTTTCTTCTTTTCTCAAGGAGCAGCCTATTGTACTGGACGTTCAAGTTAACTTGATAACTGATCCACATTCACTGTTAGTTGGACATATGGGTTCTTATTCTCCTAAATCTACATGGCTCTACATAAATATCAAATATGACTACTTCAAGATCATGTGTAATTAACCAGCCATTAAATCATTCAAGATTCCCTTCTCTCCTATTGAAGTTTAAACTACCCTGGTGTTACATTGCTTTCACAGTAAATTGATCTAGAATTCAAGTTCTTCAGATTCATAGGTATGGTTGTGACTCCTCTACTATCTAGAGGATTAAGGATGGCTTTGTTCAATCTCATAAGTTGTCTAGTATGGTGTACGGGAGTTGCTGTAGACTTATCTATTTGATACCGTAAATTTCTCTAACATATTAGGCTTTTGTGTCTATTGGATGTGATAACATCTTGACTGAAATTTGATCCTCTGGACAAAAGGAGTTCTTGAACATAACAGCCAAGTGGGACTTTTGATGGTTGCTTATATAATATAGTCATTTGGATTAGCATGATATTAAAATTTCTCAGTTCAATCATCGTTTTTGAGTCTCCTTTCTCATTGTTTTAATCATATAGCCACAACCATTGGAGTTCTCCATCAATCACAATTACAGTGCTAGAATTCTGAAAAGCATGTTCTGGACTCAGTGCTTTCCAATTAGCCGCTGAACCTAATTTTTTTCAATGTCTAGATTGTTGAAGATATTCCTTCACCTCTATCTCTGGACATCCCAATGGTTCTTATAAAGCCCCCAGAGGCATGTCCAACTGCTGAAGTTTACAAGGTATTTAAGTTTTGTTATTAACAAATGACACTTCTTTGTTGCCCATAAATTTTTCTGATACAAGTTTTAACTTCTCAGTGCTTTAGACTGGATGAAACTAGTCAGGCTGATCCTTTAATGTTGCTAGAAAAGATCTCAAAGCATGGGCTAACTCAAGATGTTTGTGTTAATGACTTGGGTAAGAACATATTGGCATTAATGATTTTTCTTTCTTTTGGTTTTATGAATTTTATGTTACCCTGATGCATCTTGACCTTTTATAATTTTTCTGCACTTGTCATTTGGTTCAAGGATTATTTGGCAGGTTCCCGCTTGCTTCTTAGGCTGTGAATCAAAGATAAAATCATTAACTCATGAATAAGAAGAATTAGGTTTGTAAAAAGTAACCTGAACTGACTGGGGAGCCATAGGTTTCTTGTAAATTTTCATTAACAAATGTACAGATTCACAAAAATGTTGTTCCACGAATCGACTGACGTAGCTGTTGTGGATTGGTTTATACACCTTCTGAGTTCATGATTTTTCTGGATTATCTCATTGCATTATATTTCCGACCTGGCATTCTGATTTCCTTCCTGTGGGGAAAGATCTAATGTAAAACTATTTGCAGAACCTCCTGCTTTTAAAGTTCTTCCATCACTCAAAAGATTGAAGCAGCGCTTTGTTGTAGCTGGTCGTGGACAATATGATGCTGTTTTTATGTCTGGAAGGTAGCGTATTTTTTTCTATTGAATCTTTATATCTGGTAGGGAAGCTCTGTACTTTATATTGTCATCAAACTCAGTGAATAGATAGTGTAGTGGATATTCGAGCAAATATGCAGGAATTCATGTTTGCTTGGTAGCTCTGCTCTCTCTCTTTCTTGCATATCCACTAATAGTCAAAAGATGACATAACATTTGCTGTCAATATAGAGTTCATCAGGATGACTGAAGGTTCATTTATTTCTGTTCTTTGATTCAGTGGAAGCACTATTGTTGGGGTTGGTTCTCCAGATCCCCCACAATTTGTGTATGATGAAGATGAGTACCAAGATGTTTTCTTCTCAGGTAAAGAACTAACAACCCTGTCTAGATTGCAATTACCTCTTAAAATGCCCTG
>JAOSBN010000008.1:6707312-6774574 GCA_027563595.1 Erythroxylum suave | reverse complement strand
ACTTAAATGGCGGGAATTGTTTGTAATTATGGCTTTGGAAATGACAAGTATTTTCAATCATTACACTTAATTAATGTGTATAGAATTTATTAATGTTCTATATATTTTTATTTATTTTCTTTATAATTGATAATTCAAAATAAATGAGATATAAAAAGGGTTTGAATAATAATATAAAAAACTCAACAAAAAATTTAATAACAATAAGAAAAAATTTAATAGAATAACATTGGTAATAATAAAGATACTCAGCAAAACATTGTATAATAATCATCATAAATTTAATAATAATATGTAACATTTATTATAATAATGGAAATACAATTAATTAATACAATAATAATAAGAATAATAAAAATAAAATAAATATAATAAATGTCATATCCATGAACGAAATTTATACTTATAATAATAATAAAAAACTCACCAAAATCATAACTTTTATAATAATATGTAACAGTTATTATAATAATAAAAATAAAATTAATTACTAAACTATTATAATAATAATGATAATTAATAATAAGTAGCCAATAAATAATTATTTAATAAAAGAATTATTAAAGCATTTGTAGGTCACGGGCATGACTAACATAGTCACGGTCGTGACCTCTGTTGCAAAGTCACGGCCATGCTTAATCAATCACCCCCGTGACCTATCAATGATTTTAATTCCTCTTTAACTATGATATCTAATTAATATAGTCATAATTTAACTGCTAAATATATAGTAAATATTGAAATTTACTACTTATTCAAGTATAAACAATTTTTTTATAATTACGAATTACATATATACTAAATATTGAAATAGCGTAAATTAATTATATAAATATGATTAATAAATCAAGGAATTTTTTATATACTAATAAGACTAATCAAATTAAATAAATGATTAATTGCTAAAAAATACGGTTATATTGTTAATTCTTAACTTAGTTCACTTGTAATTAATAATTATTAACATAATTTTATTGATGCGTAAATTTTTTTATATAATCATAACAATAGTCATAATATGTAATAATTAATTCAATATTGAAATAAAACTTACAAAGATTACATAGTTTTCATTTTTTGATTTATATATATAACATACATTTATTAATTATAGTATTTGAGATAATATAGATGATTATAAAGAATTGAATAATTATTATTATTATTATTATTATTATTATTATTATTATTATTATTATTATTATTCAAAATTAAATGAAAAGCATAAAAATAAATTTAATGGAAAACAATTGCATTTTTATAATATGATTATATATATTTATAAATTAAACTGATTATAAGGAATTAGGAAAAATATAAAATATAAAAATAAATATTTAAATAATTTATTATTATTATTATTAGTTACCTTATTGATATAACATTTCTTCAGTTTTTTTTGTAAATTTAATTTAATTTAATTTAATTTTAGTCCTTAATAAGACAAGTCATATTAAAAGCATTTACTTTTACTTTAACTCCTATTTCAGCAAATTATGAGGAGATTACTTTTTATGTATTCTAAAGTGTGAAAACTGAAATGGAATATGAATACAAAATATAAGTCTTTTTATCATAAAAGCAACTCTTAAAAGGTAAAGAAACATTTGTAAAACTAGTCAATTTATTATTTATTAATAAAATTTATGAATTAAATAAAAATGATTGATAATAAGATAGTTAAATTGAGCTTTAACATTTTTATTATATTTAATTTAAATCCAAACATTTTAAAGCATTCAAAAAGAATCATAATATTTTGAAAACGTTCGAAAAGAATCATAACATTTTGAAAATGTTCAATTTAAACTCCAATTTTAAGATAGTTGTGACTTTTTGTTACGATATTCATTTAGACATTTTTATTGTTTATTTGTGAGCCTCCCTTTCTAGATTTGGTTTCATACACTGCATTAATTAATGGCCTATAAAAGGAAGATTGGAAGATGCATTTAGTAGTGGATCATATATAGAAGGAATGTGTTTACTAGATTTGGTTTCATACCCTGCATTGATTAATGGCCTATGTAGAGAAGGAAAGGGGAAAGATATGGATGGCAATCAGCTGGGCCATGCCTAAGCATGTCTAGTCCCGAGCTTAACTTAATTGACCTGAGCCTAACTCGGCCCAACTTGAGCTAATTTTTAAAATGTAAAAATGACATCGTCTTCTACAAAAACGATGTTATTTTGCTTTTGTGTGAGATCAACTCAAAGCTCATTCAGAGAGAATTGGTTAACTCAAGCTTGACCTATTTACCTTAATTAGGGCTGAACCCGGGCTCTGATACCATCCCTAGTAAAAGAAGGTCATCAACTATTCCACAGAAGCCTTAATCCTAACATTGT
This sequence comes from Erythroxylum suave, assembly GCA_027563595.1. Taxonomy (NCBI): domain Eukaryota; kingdom Viridiplantae; phylum Streptophyta; class Magnoliopsida; order Malpighiales; family Erythroxylaceae; genus Erythroxylum; species Erythroxylum suave. Next base: position 6,772,225 of record JAOSBN010000008.1, on the reverse strand, counting down.
GACTAATAGTTTTAATTAGAAAAAGCAATTACAGTTAAGCTTGTGAAATTCTTAACTGCTTATGAGCTAATTGAAAATATCCCTCTCTCTTCTTTTTTGGATAACTCGAATTCAAAACTTTTTACAAAAAAAGAGTCTAATTAGATTACTCCTGCTTGTCATACTTCTTGTTATTCTTCATTTTACATGTGGTCGTTGCTCCCGACATAGCATAGTCAAGCTGTAGTGGCTCTCACATTAATAGTAGTCGCTGAGTTGAACTATTACGATACGCCACTGTCTGCTTTCGCAATGATTGGATCCACGGACTGAAGATATATGTGTTAATTTATTAAGCTCATTGAAGTTTTTCTGGTAAGACCAGTGCAGGTGCACCAATATGCTATGCCCCACCTTGCAGCCAGTCAGATGGGACATTCATGAAGTTTGAAGAAACTTCCGTGACATCCGACAGCCACGGTGGATTCACGTCAACGGGAGTAGTTCCCGTCCTTCAGCTGCCGAAGTCTATGGATAACGTCTCCACTTTACAAACTCCAAAAACGAGACTCCGAGTGAAGAAGAGTATTGAAATAATAAATATCATATAGAAAATAAACAATATTTAATAATAATATATAAGATTGAGAATTATCAATCTTTTTTAAGATTTAAGTTTTTTTATATCAATCTTATTATTAATTCAACTTAAATTTCAAGAACGCCCTCTCTTATTTCAGTTACTCTGTTTCAATCTTATTTTATTAAATCTTATCTACATATTTATAAATATATGGATGATTAATAGAATATGACAGAAATATTATAATCAAAATAAAAGATTTGATCCCTTTATCAAATATCATATTGATTTTGAATATTGACAAGTTACATTTTTTGTTTGATTTAATTTAATAATTTTTGTGATTATAAATTGTTTTAAATTAATTAATTTTTATTTTATAATTTTTCTTTAATTAAAGATAATTTTTATTTAATAATAATCTTTTATTAAACATAATTTTTATTTAGTTTTAATTATTTTTTAAATTCTTTAGTATTAAAACCAATCATACTTACACCAATTTATACCAATTTGAAAGCAAACATTCAGGTTTCAAGTATTACATGTGTTCCGAAGTGACAAACTGATTTTATTCGACTATCAACGAGATAATACTAATCCAACAATGGTTAACAAACAAACCTAAAAAACAAATCAAACACGCGATGACCCGTGATCACAAACTATTGAACTAAACTAACCTAGACTAACAAAATGCAAGAACTGATGCCATCCACGTCTAGCTGAGGAGGAAGAAGCACGTGGCCATAAGGGCAAACACGGCACCATGTGATGAAGGTAGGAATTTAAGTATGAGAAAGCATTGCTCTTGGCAGGAGCAGGAACAAGAGCAGAAGGATGCGCTGCATTATTAGGAGCAAGTGCATTAGGAGCAGGTGCACTATCAGGTGAATTTATAGCAGTTGTGGCAACTTTCATGCCCTTTTCGCAGTAGCCGCTACCATCAATGAAGTAGTTTGTTGTTGGATCTACCAGCTGGAACACGTCCCTTCCACCCCTTGTCACGTTCTTTATGAAACCCTTCCATACGCAGTTGTCGTAGCTCGTCTTGTTAACCGAAAATACCGTATACTTGTGCTTGTGAAATCCAAAATCTTCACACCAACCAACACATAGCAACTAAGTACGTAAGCTATACTCATAACAGTAATACCAAATATATATAGAGAGAGAATGATAGCTTGTGTAAGTGTTGAAGACTTACAGAGCCAGTCTCTTGCTTAAAAAGTTTCATTGCTAGACTATTTGGCAAAGTCAATACCAGGAGCCCAAGTTGTCTTTCCTCCTCCAACGTAGTGCAGACTTACATTTCCGCACTTCCCAACAACCATGATTGTCATTACCATCAACCAGAAAGCACATCTCCTGCAGCTCAATACCACCTCCATTTTCATGCACACTCTGCCTTCCTCTCTCTTTAAATAACCAACAGACTGGTGGGTAAGTTGAGTATCAATACACACGGCATAAATAAGGTTGCCGTCCTATATTAGATGGGGCTCCTTCAGTAACTCTCTGAAAGATTATTAGCTTCAAACTATGCCATTGGAATGCCGTTTTATATCAGTACTAGTCACTTATCTTGTGATCTTTGAATTTGAAAACAAATCAAAGAGATAAGATTAATTTCAAATTTCTCAATCTTTCATCTGTATCATATACTCCACATCCAATAAGATTCTTGGTAGATATTAGATAATACCGTTCAGCCGAGACGTTTGAAACAATACGAGTGAGTTGGAAGTTAATTTTATCTATCAAATCACGATTGAATATACAAACGCAAAATATATCCGAATCAATTGACAAATATATAAACGTGAGCAAATCACCTTGGGCAACAAGTTAATATTATGTATATGTCAAGCTAAATAGAATTTCAATATAAAATGCATACAAGTTAATGTGAGATGCATCCAGGCCCGACCTTGGGCAAAGCCAGGTAGGGCACTTGCCCAGGCCCGACCTTGGGCATAATAAAATAGGGTCCATTCTCTACTCTTAGACCTTTATAAAGAGCAATAAAAGGGTTCCTATTTTGTATTATTTTGTTCTTTATGAGGACTTATTCTTGACTCTCGTAAATAACAAAAAGAAACAAAATATGAGTCAGTCTTTTCTTGCTTATAAAGGACTTAGTCTTTTTTTTAGTTTACCCAGCTCTTATAAAATGTCAGGAACGGGCCTAGATGTATCTATATTAATATATCACAATTTAGTAACATAGACAGACTTTACAGAAGGGATTATGTTAAATGGTAAAATAAATTTAGTATTTTATATTATTCATATAAGAGGTATATTGATTGTTACTTCATTTATATATATAGTTGTCGTGATCCTTACTATTATTTTTAGATTTCTTATATTGATGCCCTTGTTATAATGATAAGATTAATATATGGATATCAAATGCTAAGCTTAATATTAATCAACATTTTGATCAATACATTACATAAAATTGAGTATTTCCGTTATAGTTTTAATAATGGCGTTATTACACAACCCTTTAGTAAACACTCAAATTATAGGTAACTTGAAGATTTGTTATTTTAAAAAAATTTCCTAGACATCTTTTGTATTTTAGACTAGGTGTCTTGTCTGGAAGATTTATTGTCGCTCGCAAGATACGAGCATGTATATTAATTCATAAAAATTTCAAAATTTGATATAAGTGTAAAATTAGTGCTTTCTGTTTTTATTTTATTGGTCCTATATGACTACATATCTTACGTGTCAAATATATCTAGCTCTAGTATTAACACAATTTTAAATATTGTATAAGGATTTGACCATTTTATAATTTGAGGATAATAATTTTAACAGAGCTTAACCTTTTAGGGTTTTTTTTTTTCAATTCAGCGTCAAACTATCTAAAGTTTTTCTTTTATTAATTAAACTTTTAAAACTCCTATAACTCAAGACAAAAGGTCGTTTTTACTAATGTGACATGTCTACCAAATATCATGTGGATGTCCATAAATTAGCCATATTAACAAAACCAACATTTTGACCTTAGCTAAATAAGTTTTGGAAGTTTAGTTATTAATTAAAAACTTTAAAAGGTTGAGAATTAAAAGAAAAATTCAAAAGATCAAACACTTTTGAATTTATTATCTCTAAAGTTTAATCATTTATCATGCACTTAATGTATATTGCATTTAATTTTCAAGCATTATAAAAACTTTTAGAACCAAAGGTATATTAACCTTAAATTTTACAACATGAATTTTCAGGTTCTAAAAGTCTTCAAGATAAGTTAAAACAAAAGTATTTGCTTGTAATCTGATAACATTACAACATAGGATTTCAGTTTTGCATAAGTTTTGGCTTAACTAATTGAGCTAAAAGACAAGCCACTATCTAATTATAGGCATTAATTATAAGAACTCCAATAGGGATTTGGTCAAATGAATTAAAAAATAAAAAAAAGAAACCATGAGTAGACCAAATGAATAGGTAAAAGCCAAATTTCAATATATCAATATGCAATTATCCTCTAGCCATTGTATGCATCTCAGGGAAAGACAAGGTTCAGTCTCATTTAAATTGTAGAACATAAGGTTCAAAACTCTCATCTATATTATAACAAAGATGTGGTTTAAAGTCTCATCCAAATAACAACAATCTCAATGTTCAAAGTCTTAACCAAATTACAATAAACATATGGTTAAATATGCAATAGATTCACCTTAAACAACTTAAGATTTTTTGAAGTTGATCTTTTTTCTCTCAATTTGATCATCCTCCTATTTTAGATCATTGGCTATTCGTTTCTATTGGTAGTTACATTTTAAGAAAATTGAGTTGTATGTGCATTATTCCTTGGAGGTTTAAGTACCTAAAATTAACTTCCACATATTTATAAGTTAAAACAAAAGTATTTACTTGTAATGTGTCATCCTCGTCTTCCTTCTTAGGATAAACGTTGTAATGTTTAACCTTAATTGTCTAGGTCTACTAATTAGACTATTGCTAATATTAGATATAGATATTTGATTTTTAAGTAGCCTTCCTCAGTTTTGTTGCATTATACATGTACACTTTATTTTGAAAAATTACATGTGCACTTTATAATGAATAATCAGATGTGTCATGGTAGCAATTTTAGGATGTCTCCAAGATTGATCGTTGTTTTTGCATACTCTTTTATTGTGACCAACTTCATAACAATGTTGACATCTCATAACTATTCCTACCTTACTCAATTTGTTTGAATTTCGTGATTCTTCACCTTTATCCTTTCTTCTAACTTTTTTGGGTCTTCTAGACATCTATTTTATTAAAGGAGGTAATATGAGCTGTAGGTTTTCAATCTTAATCCAGCATTTGAATGATTAATTGGTTCTACAACATATTGATAACTGTTTAATAATATTCATGCTTCTATTATAAGCTAATATAAGCATTGATATCTTCCCTCTGAAATGATATACAAGACATTGTATACTTATATAAGATCTATATTAAATCTCAAAATCTACGCTGATAAGTTCTTGCTTATAAAACAATAATGAACTAATCTATAAAATGTGCAACTTTACTTCAAATTCCTATTAGTCTTAATGATATGATGCCTTGCATCCCATTATGCAACCTTTATTTTCTTCCTTACCCTTGGGCATATATAATTATTGAATTTGATTATCCCTTTGTTCATGGATTTGACTCATTAAGATAACTTGAATATCTTAAGCATATTGATCAAGCTCTTTTTATAGGCTTCATAAATGAATCCATTAAATGTCTCTAATATATTATTGTGAACAATTTTACACTTTGGTTTGTGCTTACAAATGCCTTCACAAAAGTCTCGAGTACCCTTACTTTGAAGTCATTGTATGTCTTCTTTAATTGTTCCATCATCTAATCTCATTCCATTTATATTGTGTAACTGATTGTTGTACAAAATAAACTCCTATATATGTGGCTTTTATATTAATTAAACCAATTTACGAAGACACGTAGGCTAGTTTTCTTTGTTAAACTTATAGGAAGATACTCTTTAATACATCCACTAAATCCTAATAGTGAAAAAATAAAGGGCAATATAATGTTATGTAAATAAAATAATTCAAAGAACAAATAGAAATGAATATAAATAGTATGAGTACTCAAAGATCACCTTTTATTGATTGCTTATGACATTTAAGCAAACCCTACTTATGTTCAGATCTTCACCAAGAAGGTTAAAAAATGACAAGATTGGTTATCTCTCTGTTAACCACAACCAAGATATAGCGAACATCTTGTTGTTTCCATCACAACCAATTATAACTAATAAAGCACCTCTAAGAAATTTCTTAAAAACGTCCATCTATCCTAATTATTTCTTTACATCCAATAAGAAAACAATACTTTAATCATCAATTCCTTTACAAAACCTCCTAAACATTGGTTATTTGGACTATTACCCTTTGTTTTCAACATGTTATAACATATGTTCATAAGATCATAACTTCATACAATAACCTTTCATAAATCCTCTTAGCATATAATAGCTTATCACTTAGCCCTATAGCATTGGAAGTTAATCATGTTATGTTTATAGAGGAAAAGGTTTTGAAATTGTATTGTATATTTGCAGAGAATGTACACAACTTTTTATAATATAATTTGGATTAGAATCGTAGGTAAAAAGTAGGAGAAGATAAGAAGAGAAGGAGAGTTAAATTTAAACACTACAATTTTGAATTAAAGTATATCTGATGAAGATTTGAAGATAGCAGCTGGACTTATGGAGATCAGATAGAGCAGAGGAGGATAAGCACATTTGCAAAAAGGAAGATTTGCATTTGAATGGATGAAGATGATGATTACCCTTAAAACCAACCACACAAATTTTATCACGGATAAGGAGAAACCTATCTCGAAGTAGGGGTTTGGTGAATATGTCAACAATTTGATCTTTGGTATTCAAGAACCGAACTTTAGCTTTACCTTTGGCAACTTGTTCCTGAACAAAGCGATAATCAAGTTCAACATGCTTGGTACACGCATGAAGAACAAGATTAGCAAACATATATATAGCACCCATATTATCACACCATAAAGTCGCGGGGTTGGAGGAGAGAAAACCAATTTCATGCAGCAAACTAGTTAACCACAGAAGTTTAGATGTAGCATTAGCGATAACCTTGTATTCACTTTCCATTGATGACCAAGCAATGGTTAGTTGTTTCTTGGCAATCTAAGAAATGAGATTCTTGCCAAGATAAATTGCATATCCACAAGTAGATCGACACTTATCAAGACAACCGCCCTAATCGTTGTCGCTAAAGCAGTAAAAATCAAGGCTGGAGTTGTGGTGGAGCTAAAGACCAAGATGAGCAGTGTGCTTAAAATACCTAAGGACTTGTTTGACCACCTTCTAGTGAGCGTCAATGGGAGCATGCATAAACTGACACAACTTATTGACAAAATAGCTAATGTTCGGTCGAGTTATAGTAACATATTGCAAGGCACCCACAATTTGGTGATACTGAGTGCCATCCGGGAGAGGAGTCCCTATAAATTTGGAGAGAATTGGGGAAGTAGTCATGGGTGTTGGACATGGCTTTGCTTCAGTCAAACCAGTGCGGGCAAGTTCATTGATATATTTGGATTGAGTGAGGAGCAACCCATTATGATCAGAGTGAACTTGGATACCCAAAAAATAATGAAGCTGACTAAGATCATAAACTAGGAATTCTGCTTTGAAGGACTGAATAGTTTTGTTGATGAGAGCTGAATTATTGCTTGTGATTATTAGGTCATCTACATAGGCAAGAAGAAATATGCCATGATGATAAATAAATAAAAAGTTGTCATCCTTGGAGTCATGGAAGTCAAGGGAAAGCAGAAATTGGAGAAGGTGCAAGAACCAAGCTCTTGGAGCTTGTTTAAGGCCATAGAGTGACTTCTGCAACCTGCAAACAAAAGATGGGTTAGAAGCGGAGACAAAGCCTTTCGGCTGCTCCATGTAAAGCTCATCGTGTAAATCGCCATGAAGGAAGGCATTGGATACATGAAGCTGGTGGATATCCTGGTTGAAAGCAGAGGCCAAAGACAGAAGTACTCAGATGATAAGTGCTTTCACCACAGGACAAAACGTTTCTTGACAGTCAAGGCCCTGTTGTTGGGTGAAACCTTGAGCCACAAACCTTGCTTTGTAGTGATCAACACTTCCATCAGGTTTTCTTTTGATATGAAATACCCATTTACTTCTAATTATATTTTTGTTCAGTGGCCTAAGGACTAAAGTCTAGGTTTTTGTTTGTTGAATAGCATTGAACTCGGCTTGCATAGTAGTTTGCCATTATGGAAAACTAAAAGCATGTTTAAATGTATGAGGTTCCATTTCAAGATAGTTGGGTTTGGGAGAGTTTTTTGCAATGAAGGCGACATGTTTTCTGATCATGGTAGAGGGGTGTAAGGTCATTTTGTGAGTACGTGTGGGGACAAAGGAGGTTGAGCAGGTGCAACATATTGAGTGAGGTCCACTGTAATGGCAAATTTGGAAGGGAGTTGGAGGTGTCGGACTAAGAGTCCTACTGAGAAGGAAAAAGGACAGGGACATTTTGAGAGGTAGGCAATGGGTTTCGGTGTCTAGGGGGAAAGGGAGAAAGGGAGCTTATAGAGGAGCCAATTATGAGCCAAGGAGTGTGAGTAGATGGTATATTAGAAGAGACGGTTGCAGGTAACCACAAATTTGACAAAGCCCCCAACACTTGGGTGGATGAGGCCGATTGAACTTTTGAGAAGGTTGAGCAAATATTTTAGTGGATGGAGTAGAGGGTCATTGAGCAACATTAGCAATTGGTGCTTCTTAAGTGCTTTTGATTAAGATTTCATGGGCAAGGGGCTGGCCATGGAGTTCATGAAAGGGAACTGATTCAGGCTTCATGTTTAGAGCAGTAATAATGCCATGGAATTTATGGCCAATGTTGCAACATATTATCATATTAAACTTTATTGGAGAAAGTTGTCTTCTGGTTGATGCAAGTTCGTCAGCTAAAGCTTTTGCTTTATAAAGAAATTGAGAGATGGAGAGGTCATTGAGTTTCAAGTCTTCTAGCTTAATATGGAATTGAAGTTGTCAATTTTGAGAGATAGATCCGAAAGCATTTGTCAAGGCATTCCATACAGCAAAGGAGGAAGGAAGCCCAATGATGTAGGGAAAAATTTTCTCAGTCAAAGATGACAGGAGCCAAGAAAGAAGCATTTGATCCCATCGAAACCAAGCAGTATACGCTTGGTTAAAAATCGCAGTGGGTGGACTGCCAGTGATGATCATTTCTGGAGGTGCAGAATCACTTCCGTTGATGAGGCCTTTGAGATTTTGGTAATTAAGGATGGGGGATAAATTGTGTTTTTCAGGCTAGGTAGTTTTCGGAATTTAATTTAATGGAGATGGGAGCAACCGTTGAAGAAACAGTGGAGAGAGAGAGTTGTTCATCATTGGAAGTCATTGCAAAGTTTCCTCCTTGTAGCTCTGATACTATGTTATGTTTATAGAGGAAAAGGTTTTGAAATTTTATTATATATTTATAGAGAATGTGTATAGCTTTTTATAATACGATTAGGATTATAATCATAGCTTAAAAGCAGGAGAAGAAAAGAAGAAAAGGAGAGCTAAATTTAAACACTACAACTTTGAATTAAAGTATATCTGATGAAGATTTGAAGATAGCAGCTGGATTTGTGCAGATGAGATAGAGCAGAGGAGGATAGCACGTCTGCAGATAGAAAGATCTGCATTTGAGCGGATGAAGATGATGATTACCCTTAACAAATCATATGTAACACACATTTTTTTGAAGATCATCCATCATCTCACTTATTAGTCAGTTTAGGTTCCTCCTAAACTTGTATGAAAAATTTATATGCTATCCATTTCTTGATATATTGCTTATTTCTTTGCAATTTATTGCAGCTATGCTTATTTTCTAATATCTATATAGCAAATATTTTTTATTTCATCCAGCCAGCTTGCATCTTAAAGTGACATTGTGGCTATAAATAGCCTCCATTCTCAGACCAAATCTTGCCATTGCAGTATCATATCTATTTGTAATTGCATAATTTCTAATTACTTCTTTGAATTGCTTCTTATCCTTAAACTTCATGTAAATTCCAAACTGAAAAATCCTCATATCCACTTTTGAATTAAACACAATACATTTATTATTTGTAGCAAATGTCTTGTACTCTCTATCATCACTATAAACCGGTGATTCAACTTCATCATTACTATCCTCATATTCATGACACCATCCATGTGGACTCTTTTTTTGTCATTGTGAATTTTCTGAATAAGCTATCTCTTAATTACAATCTTTCTTACTACTTTTATCCCCATCCACAACATCATTGCATTCAAACCATTATAAACCTTTTTGCCATATTTATTCATTTGCTCTCACAGTAATATATTTGTCATCATCGATTGCATATTATTGTCTTCAAATGAATCATTTCCATATTCACTCATCTATGTAATAAAGAAATCATTGTCATCTTGTTACACTTGAACTTGAATAACCCTTTTTCATTCACACTGATATTTTGTTACGTATTATTTTTAGTCATTGTCGACATCAAAATCAAATTCTTCACTATTTGTTGTAGGATTCTTATAAACATGTTCATAATATACTTGAACATTACGGTAGTTCACTTCTTGCATATAGTTAACCATTGACAATATGTTTTAAACATGATGTAAGCTCAACGTCTTTAAACATCTTATCGACTCTTCAAGAAATCTGTAAAACGTAGATACTTCTCTATTCTTTATCCTTCGACATTGCTTATAATACTGGCATGCTAAGTTCATCAAAATACATATTCTTCTTCCTTTTGATCTTGCCACAACATGTTTGATGTTACCATCTATTTCAAACACCACACCACAATGAATTCCAAATTTACCAATATATCAAAGGGCTTTTTTTTAGCTTAAAGCTAGATTCTATCATTTAGTAATTAGGCCGGCCATGCTCTATAGGATGAAGTGTTGGCCATCAAACAAGTGCATAGTTATAAGTTAATGGTAGGGGAGATGATAATGTATCGTTAAACGTGCAACCTTACTAGAAGAGATAAGGTCAAAAATGTAGTGGTGAGGGACCAACTAAAGGTGGATAATATTATTGAAAAATTAAGAGACACAAGGCTTAGGTGGTTTGAACATGTTACAAGGAGACACCCGGACACTTTAGTGAGAAGATGCGAGAAGATTATACGTACAGGCTATATGAGGAAAAGAGGAAGGCCTAAGAAGAGTTCGAGGGAGATGATCAAGAATGATATGACTCTATTGAAATTTAGCGAGAACATGACCCGCAATAGAAAACTTTGATGTACTAAGATACGAATAAAGGATCCCTTTGGAAAAGATCCATGTCGTTTTTATAGGTTTATTAGAAGTTTTCTCTTAGATTTAACGTAAGCTTTTCAACAAGTACTAATATTTCTCCGACTTATTAATTAATTAATAATAATATTATTATTACTACTACTATTACTACTACTACTATTGAGTACTTTATTTTTATTTTTGTTTTTAACTTTGCTTTCTTTTTTTATTTATTTCATTTTATAATTTATTTTTATTTAATTTATTATTCTTTTTTATTTTGTTGTTATTTCCTGTGAATCATTTGAAGGCAATCTCCCTACTAGTTAGGAATAAGGTTACATACATTAGACCTCTTCAGACCCATCATTTAGCAGAATTTTTTACAGGGTTGTTGTTGTATTAAAGTACGTTTTAATTTAATATATATTAATAGGTGAAAAAAGGAAAAAAGCATAACCAAGAGTTATAATTTGCTCCAGCATACCTGCCAAGAATCAAGTAAGAGTGCTATCAAGACTCGAAGGAATATTGGAGTCTCTTGTTGCTATCAAATATGGGGATTAGGAGTGACAATGAACTATATAGATTCAGAGGTTCCTCGGATTTTTCTAAGATTTGTGTTTGGCATCCTACTGTTCTAACAAAGATAAAGCCTTTTAAAGAGAAAAGATTGTGTGATATATGGCAGGAAATCAATTATCTCCAGATCCAAGTGATTACTTTGAGAATTTCACAATCGGTCAAAATGAACAGTAAAAGGTGGAAAGCATAGAACGTAAAACAAGAAAGTACTACGATTATGAAGAGTACTTGATATGTTGGTGATAAGTAGAAGATAAATGGAGGCATTGGTGGTGCTCGTTGGTGGCAACGGTGGCAGGATATTGTGGCGGCTTTGTGGTGCGTGTGGTGGCCATCTTGGTACAGGGTTGTGTGCTACTACTAAGCTTCTCTGTTAATTATGTTTTTGGGTAAAGCATATAGACGTCTCCCTTGGTCTAAGAAACTTTAGAAAACCTCGTATCTTTAAAAACTCAATTTAGGCTTGGTTTGGGGGAGCGGTGGCGGTTGATAACCTGCTAAAATCAACCTGCAGAAATAATAAGTACTTATTTTCAATAAGTGCTTATGTGTTTGGGATTGCTGTTTTGGTAACTGCTGAAACGTAAAAATAGGTGTTTGGCAAGTGCGGTTGTAGTTGCTGAAAAAAGATAAAGTGACTACAAAACCCATTGATTTAATAAACTATTAATTATTGTATAAATAATTAAAAAATATTATTAGCCATATAAATTTAATATTATAAATAAGAAAATATTAAATTAAAATAAGAAATATAAATAAAATAAATTTAGTGAATAAATATTTCAAAAAATATATTATTAGCCATATAAATTCAAATTATAAATATTAAATTATTAAATTAAAATAAGAAAATATAAATAAAATAAAATATTTCACCTTACTTAAATATTATTGGCAAAAACTTCCTTTTATTAATTAAGTAAGGACAAAATGGAAAATACTAAAATATCATGAGGTTATTATTGGAAAGTAAAATTTCCACCGCATAAGCAGTTTCCCATCGCAGCCCTCTTTCTGCTTATCTATTTCTGCGGTAGCATCGCAGTTTTCTCCAACCTGCGGTTGTCGGCAGCAAATCCAAACGTGTGACTGCGTTTGAAAACTGCGGTAGATAAGTATTTATTCCAATCGCACCGCAGATCTAGACGCAGCCTTAGTTTTCAATTTTTCAAAAAAACTTAATTTAGGTTAACAAATAAATAGACTAATCAAATGTCATTAATACGATAACTTATCTCTTGAACTCAAACTGAACCGATTAAAATTATCTTAAATGAATAAATTATTAGTTTAGATTAGATTTAAGTAGTTAGGTTTGAGTTTAAGAGCTGAATTAAATCGTGATACAAGCATCATTTGATTGATATAACTTATAAGTGTGATATTTATATTTGAGTATTTTATCATTACTTTTTAACTTAAATTTAAGAGAAGAGTTTTTTCTGGAAAACAAAAAATTAAGAGAATTTTAAAGATTAAGGTCATTGTTTTAAAAATCGGAACAGAAGTTATACTGGTAAGGCAAGAAGTTTAAGGTTTAAAAGGTTAAACGATATTAGATCGCCATAAAACTGGTTAAAGATTGAATGAAATTAAATAATATGAAAAATAATTGAAGAAGATTATCTTTATCCATAAAAAATTTAAAGTTAATTAAAAAAGATTATTAAATGAAAGTTAATCAATTTATTTTAATTTATCAAAACTGATTAGTTAATCAAACCTGGTTGATGGTTAATTAAAAAATGTTGATTAGGCAAAATTTGGGCCTTTATTTTGGGCTAAAGCCCATGTGCCTAACTAAACAAGTCTTCCAACCGATCCCTCCTAGGGTTTTTGCACACTAAAAACTCAAGACTTTGTTTGTTCTCTTTCTCCCTTTCTAAGTTGACTGCTCAATTCTCTATTTCCAGTCTCCGAATTTCTGCTTCCAATCCAATAAAGTGACCCCAACAGTTGACACTCGAAAGAAATACCCAACCGCTTTGCTATTGTCACTCTCCTGTGAGAAACCCAATTCCCCAAAACACACCTGTTAAGGCTTCACTCTCTGAACTGTTAATCTCTCTGTTTCTCTCCATCTCTTCTTTTTGAGTTCGAGGACGATTTTCACAAATCTCTCTTTCTGTTTCTGCAGACCCCATAAACCCATTTCCTTTAACGGCTTTAACTGTTTTCGCAGTTTTTCATTCCTTGAAAACGCCAACTTGGGCAAACACTGAACTCCGGTTTCTGATTCCTTTCTGCATACTTACGATTTTGAAGCTAATTGGGTACTTGATTTGTCCTTCCATTGAAGTGGGTATAAGAAAGTGTGAATCTTTAGGTAGTATCTTGCTCAAGTTGACTCCGGTCGTTTGTTGAATCGGGGTTTTAGTGCTTTTTGGGCGGGCTGTGATTGGGTTGGTGGTTATGGCGATGGCTGAAAATGAAGCAGGGGGTGATCAGAAGGAGATTAGTAGTGGGCCCAAGTCGCCTTGGAAAACTCCGATAAAAGCAGAGGCTACAGTGATGGCCTCCCAGGCCGAGTCTTGGCCGGCTCTTGCTGACGCTCACCAACAACAACGCTCTAAGAGTAACGATACAGCCGCGAATCCGCCCCCTACAGTTTCCGTAGATGGACCTGGGACTGCGTCTCCTCGACCATCTCCGACAGAGGTATGCCAACCTTCTGTTTCGGTTTGATTTTTGGATGGTCATGTAAGTTGTGTACTTATCTAATGAAGTGGCTCGTTAACTGTTATTATTCTTTTATATGTACATTGTTGAGCGCTGTCGAATGGGATTAGATTTTCATTTCTATAGGAGGCTAACGGAAAGTGTTTCTACTCTAGTTTTGTGGGTTTGTGATAGGAAGATGTTGGACCGGTAAAATTACACCCAAAGGTCGGTTGGTTTTGTGATATAGCCGTCTTCACGCTCAATGATAAGTTTCTTGTGGAGAATTATTTGTTGTCTAGTTTGAGTCAGATTTTTTAAGTTCCCTATTTATTTTTTATTTTCTTATATCTGATGTCTTTATTTTTTTAAAAATCTACTTACGTTTTTCCCATTTGGGCATGGTATTTCAGATCTACATATTTCAAGCGTTCTTTTGCTGTCCATCGGAGACAGGCAGTAGAATGATTCCTGGAATTGGATTTGTGGTTGAAATGCCAAAATTTTATACACTCGATTACTTATTGCATGCTGTTCTTATGTGAGAATCCTATTACCAAGCTAAATAATATCTGAGCAGGAAGCATACCGGTTTTTGCAATCCTTTGATATATCAACATTGCAATAAGCATTGGCAAGATAGAGAATAATGTATATGCGTTTTCTGCCTTCCAAATACTAATGCAAATACACCTTGTGTATGGGGCAATGAAATGATATACATAGGAACGGCTTTATCATGCTTTGATAATTGGTTCATGTCCTTTGGTTGTGAAGTGTTTCGGTTGCTGTTCTGATTTACATCAAACCCAATTTGAGGTCATTTATCACCTAAGTTTCCGTTTAGCTAAATCCTCCGTTGTTACATTTATAGAAATATTTTGTATGCTTTCAGCCGCATTGCTTGCTAATTTGAATTTGGTTATGAAGTCTATTGCTTGCTTACAGCTACTGGACCTGACTTTTGTTTCATTAGCCTTCCCTTATACAACTATCATAGATGTTATTGCATATTTTTACTATGGTGTCCATGTATCAAGCCATTAGGAAATAAGCCAGTTTGTAGAAACATTGAGGTTACCCATTCCTGTAAATCCTATATAGAAGCTTTTAAGTTGTCATTAGGAAGGCTGGCAGTGATTTAGCATTATGCAAAGGAATGCACCAAGTTTCAAGGTGCATCAGTATCTTGAATTTCATGATCAGTGCTTGTCATTTGGATATTTTACTTCATTTGACCTGACATCTCATTGGATTAGTATTTTGGTTTGTTACGGATAATGTTGTTTTCTTTTACTAAGCTGTTTGTGTTTTCCAGGGATCACTTGGACAACAACAGTCACATGGTTCAGGAAATTCTAATCTTTCTCATAAATTTTCATCAAGGCATCCAAAATCAGGCTCCAAACGCAACCCAAATGGGCCACCTCCTTTCCCTGTACCCTTACCTTATCCACAACCCTATATGCAGCCTGTTTTTCCTGCTGTGGTACCCCCACTGCACATTGCGATTCCTGGATATTCTTGCCCTCCTGGTCCTTCACCTTTTCCTACTGTTGAAACACATTTGTTAAAGAGTGGGACCAAGACACCCCCAATGCAGCCTTTTGTTCCCCCTGGTAATGTTCAGTCTCCAGTAAGAGGTGATGCCAATGCATATTTCTTACAATTTCCAAACAGAAGACCTAATATGGTAGATTCAGGTGGTCATATAAACCATCCATGGAATCATCAGCGACCCCTTGGTCCTGGTGATCACATCCCCTTGCAACAGGGTATGGCATCAAGGCCTGTAGTCAGGCATCCTTTCTTTGCACCAGCTCCGGGTTTTGTGGTCAGTCCAACTTTTCATGGTAATTGTTTAGTCTCATTGCTCTGTACTTAAGTTAAATATGTGCACTGATGGCTAATTTTTACCTTTGTCCACGTATTTCTCCCATCATGTTTCCTTTCTTGTTTTTTCTTTGCCTCATTTATAATTATTTTTTGGCATAAAATTGTTCAAGATTCTCCTCTATTTCTGTTTCTGTTAATGTTTATTGTTGTGCATTATTGATGTATTATGTATATCTATTTCACAGGACCACCTATATATTATTTTCCTGCCCCCCCTCCTGGTTCTTTTGGGGGACCTCATCCATCACGGTTTTACCCTATGAATCAAGGGATACATGTAGTCTCCCAAGAGACGCTAGCTTTAAAGGTTAACATAGTAAGACAAATTGAGTATTACTTCAGGTTGGTAATTGCTGGGAATAATCAGCTAATGATGTTCTGTTCTTTTTCTTCTCCTCTAGCTGCTCTGGCTACCCTTGCTCCTTCACTACTCTCTCTCTCTCTCTTGTACACACTCAGATTCACACGCACTTGGACTCTTACACACTCAATAAGGTTAAAGCCAACAGAGCTATATCCCAAATGCCATTAACACCCAGCAGTTCTAGTTTTTCTTTTATTTGGACGGAAAAATGATGTCTGTTTATCTTCTCTCATATTTGATATTGAGAAATCGGCAATCTTATGCTATTAAGACAGAATAGAAATGTAATGAGATGGCACTGCTAGATCAGTCAAAAATATTTACCTTAAATTGAAAAGTTGACTAGGTGGGAGTTAATACTCTAAACTAGGAATTGAGTGTGCTGAGCTCTACCGTTGAAACTTAATTGAGCCAATTAGTGGGGTGGGCAAACCATGGAAATCATTATAAAAATATTTGACTGAAGATGCTTCTCATTTTTGTTGTGTATTACTTATATTTGCTACTTGCTTCCTATCTCTTTATGGCAGTGATGAAAATCTGCAAACTGACCACTACCTAATATCCTTGATGGATGACCAAGGATGGGTTCCAATATCAACTATTGCCGACTTCAAAAGGGTATGAGTTCTAATGCACTCATCTTATGCTTAATCGTATAAATTATGTCTCTAGTACCTCTTCTGTTTTTGTTTTTCTTGTGCATGTTGTTAATGTGAGATTGCCCATTAACTCTTGTAAACTATTATATTTCATCACATTGTATACGCCTTCAGTTCTATTAGAAGTAATGGTTTTTCACTGCTAGCTCTTACTTGCAGCAAGCCAGCCTTGTTGAACTGGGCAAACTAAAGGGATCTAATTCTCATCTTACAGGTTAAAAAAATGACTACGGACATACCTTTTATCCTTGACGCACTACAAAGTTCTAGTTCAGTGGAAGTGCAGGTTTCTACTCCTCACTATTGATTTAGAGTCCCTAATTTGGTTATAAGCTGATTGAGATAGAGCCCTAGTTGTACTAAATTATCAGAACTCTGTTTACGTTTACTTTGATATTCCTTTAGTCAAGATGTTGTCTTAATACCGAAATTTCTGTTTCTTAACTAAAATTCATGATTCACCTTAACATAATGCCTACAAATTACTATGACATTTCTAACACTTGTGAACCACATTGTTTCGGACATGAAGTGAATTCTTTCTGTGCTTTCTTCTCTTCTTTAGACATTGGTCAGTTATCAAATTAGATATCCATTTTGTTCCTCATTTGAAATAGTTTGGAAGAAATTGCAATTGCTTATGTAAGTAAGAAAATTTGCATGTTTACTATGACATTTATTGTTTATCATGGAGCCAAACTTATATTCAGACTGCATAGTTAACAATTTGTAATTGTCTTCTCTTTTATGGCATCGATTATGATATTTCAACTCTGATTGCAGGATATCCTTGCAAGGTGTATCAAAATTTTCACGCTTTTCTTTTTTGGTGAATTGTAATGGATTTATGTATTGATAGGGTGACAAGATAAGAAAACGTGAAGATTGGTTAAAGTGGCTTCCAGTTTCCACTGAGCATAGATCATCACCAAAGGCTCAGACTTCTGAGGATCAAATTGGTGAGAAGACTAATGAAGAACAAACAAAGGGTCCAATTGAAGAAGATGCTGAAGTTTCATATCATGCCGATTTGGCTAGACAGGGATTACCAAATGATGATATTCCTGGATTCCTACAAGCGGGTAAAACAGAAGATGAAGGTGAAAACCAATCAGTTGCTGATGGATATGTAGATTCAAGTGGAATTTCTACTGAATTAAGCTCGATGTACTCAGAGCTTGGAATCAGCTACCACACTCTTCAGCCAGACCATTCAGAAGTTGATGAGCCAGCTATATATAATAATCATGTAAACAAAGGATCATCAGATGTGGCTTCCAAGAACCTTGATGATTTTTCCAATGATTTTGCCAATACGTTTATGCTTGATGAGGAGTTAGAGCTTGAGCAGAAGACAATGAAGAGTGATGACCATTTTACAGTGAGAAGGTACTCATATTCATATTGGATCTTTCATTTCCTTTTTTCACACTATTACCATACTTGTTAATCGATTTTGCTAAGAATTTGTTAACATCTTGACATGCTTCCTTTGGATGAATGTTCCAAAACTTAAGGGTGCACTCTAAAACATGTTTAAGCATTTCCAGAATTTCGTCATAAATGTGATACTTAGATTTGTGGGTGTGTTTGATTGTGGAAAATTGGAGTAATTTAAAATTTATAGGACAAAGGAAAATTGGAGATTTGTGTTGAAATGCTTTTTTGCTATAAGGAAAACTAGAAAATTTGGAAACTTATGTCATGTTAATAATAGTTGTAGTATATCTTTGAATTGATAAAGATGTTGAAAAGTTGTGTGGTAGTTGAAAACAGAAAGTATATTCTCGTAAAATATTTTTCAGGCCATTTTCTTTGTAGTCCATTTTGGAAAATATCTCATTTCCTTGGTTTTAACACTAAGTACGGCAATAATGAAAATTCGGATCTTTGAATTTTTTTACCTTTGTAACTTATCCTGGTTTCTGCGATTACTTTGTTGATCTTTCTTTCTTTAAAGTTTAAAGTGCTGGCACTAAATTTGTTGGGTAACATGCAACCTAAAAATTTAAGCAGTTGACGAGGTCCAGGATTAGATTATGTATTAAACTTAAATTGCTCTATCATATTGAAGGCACTAAACTGGAAGCAGAGAAAGCATAGGCTCATCTTTGGGGGGATGGACTTGTGACCTCTCATTGTAAAGGTTTTGATACTATGTTAAAAAACCATTCAATGGCAAATTTTACACTTTTGGTGGGCCTAGGACTGAATCTTATGTTAACTGTGACAAAATAGTCTTTGGCTTTTCTTTCATTGGGAAGCTACTTATCGGCTCTGAATGTGCCAGTGGTTCTATCCTCATTGGTTCAACCCTCAGCATATCTTCTTTCCTTCTATTCTATTACTAGACTGTCTGCTCTGATTCATTTATCAGACACATACTTTCATACTCATGGTTTTTAATGTCAATATTTTTCAAATAACAGCATACAAATCATACAATCAGATTCACTGGGCTGATTCATTTTTGCATGCAAAGTAACACGTGTAATTACACATACATGTTTTAATGTCAATACTCAATTTTTTTATGAGAGCATGCAAATGAGACAATTGGATTCTCTTAAGCTTTTTGGATATCTGAAGTAGGGCTAGTTCAATCAAGTACTTTTGGGCTTTTTCGGTGCAGTCACCACCCAAGATATGGATTTTGGTTCTACTAGTGTTAGAACTTACTAGTCTTGTGTATGATCCTTCATTTGTACGCTTATAACTTTTCAGGAAAAGGGGAAATAATATAACCTTATTTATTAAATCTTTTGTTTTTCGGAATGAGAATGTAAACTAAACATTGAAAAGATGGAACATTACAAGTTCTGTTTGATTACACTAATAAAAAATTCCATTTCAGATGAATTAACACAAAAGATTGTCCGTATACATGCTGAGTCATTCTGAATCAGTGTCACCTGCAATTAATTGCTCTAATCTATCCATGTTCCCAGACATGATGATGGTGAAGATGAGATTATCATCAGTGATCAAGATGTGCAACGACTGGTGATTGTAACCCAGGTATTATTGTTTTTAGGAAACCTGTACCTGTGAAATAATAGGTTAAATCTAATGTTTTTGACATTTGATTTTTCATGGGATTCTGTATGCCGCTACGTTTCAATGTGAAAACTGATATTTAGCTTACGTTATACATCATTGGATTAACTTGGTAAAATATATGTCTGCACTTGCTATTCTAGTCCTTTTGGCTGATTAAACATACTCTGTAACATTCTCGAGAATTAAGGGGTAATTCTGATATTGAATTGATAAGCAATCGGTACATGTTTCAATTATGGACTGTGGATCTGAATCAACAAGAATGCTTTATCATGTCTTAGATGAGACCATTGCTATAGGTATGAAATATCAACTAATTTGGTTCAGGACCTTTTGATCATTTATGACTTCCATTCTCAAGGTTGACTTCTTTCTCTAGCAATTGATGCAAAAGGGCTTCATTATCATGAGCAACTCTTTGTAGGAACTTCACTTTTAGCAACCTTTGAAAATGTGTGCTCTGTTTGGAAGTGAATGGAGGCGAATTATATTTAGCCATCTGATTTTTATGTTATGATAAAACATTGACGTTCTTGTGTTGGAGGCTATCTTTACTATGTTCAGTTATCCCCTTGAAAATTTAACCTATTTTACAATTTAACTCTATCAAGTTGGAAAGATTTGTGCTGAAATTTGCATCCTTTATCCTTCAAAAGACTAGTTTGAGGTTAACCAGTTGATCTTGCAAAAGAAGAAATGACATATCAAAATACATGTGGGGATGACATTGCTTGGTTGGCAGTGCGTAAAATATTTCATCTGGATGGAGTATAGGCAGTTTTTTACTACACATTTTATAATGCTACTGGTGAATTGAACATGTGCTTGCGTTTTCCAGATTTCTAAGAAGTTGGTTTATTTTATTAATTTATTTTTCTTTATCCACATTCTATTCGTTCGCTTTTTCATTGTCACTCTCTTTAGTATACTTGTGTGTGCATCTCAGCATAGGCATGTAATTTCACACGTGGGCATACGGTCACAGATTTTATGTATGAAAAGACCGTTGTTTATTGACATTTTTGTCACTCACGCCTGTTGTATGCAGAACAGCAAAGTGGGGGGAGCACCAAACTTGGGTGGGAAAGATTCAAAATCCATATCAAATGAACTTGCTTATGCAATAAATGATGGCCTCTATTTCTATGAGCAGGTTGAGTCTTGTTATATGGTACTAGAAACATAGTTGTTCTAGTTATTTTGTCTCTGGTCTAGCTCTATGTCTTGAAATTCTTAGAAATGTTTGAAAATAGCAGGAACTGAAAACTAAGCGATCCAATCCTCGGAAGTATAATTTTGGGAACAAGGATGGGACCCCAGGATCTAACTGCAGTGGTTCAGGAGTATTGAGTTCAAGGGGTAGTGGAAGTTGTGAAGCCAGTGGCCGTGAAGAATCTGGAAGCTCAAATAATCTGAGGAAACAAAATAAAGTTTTCTCCAAGCAGTCTCAGAAGCAGAGGTTCTTTTCCAGCAACTTTAGAAATCATGGCACTGGTCCCAGTTCCCCTGGACCCATATCAGAGAGTCCACCAAGCAATTTTGGATATTTCTTTAGTTCTACACCTCCTGAAAATCACGGGTCAGTGTGAAGTTATTTTACTGGCTTTAAGTTGGAGTCTTTTGCCAAATCCTTTACCAGTTCAACTACATGCTTTGCTTTATTTTGTATCAAAGATTTTCTAATTGATGCTCTCAGAAATTAGAAAATTTCCCAACCGACAATGCTTTGCTTTATTTTTTATCCAAGAAAATGACAACATTTTGTGTTTACTTGCTTCTTTGTGAGGGGAATCGATCTAAGACTACTGGATTTACCATCATGACTACAAAACTTTTTGACATTTGGTTTGTCTTTTGTGTTCACTAAACTAGTATGCTTCTGAATCTTAATTTTACAGTCTTAGGTGTTCAAAGTTGAGTGGTTCACCTCATGGTGTATCAGGCAGTAGTCCACCAGTGGGTTCCATGCCTAAGTCGTTCCCACCATTTCAACATCCAAGCCATCAGCTTTTAGAGGAAAATGGCTTCAAACAGCAGAAGTAAGGGATTTCCTGGTGCATAACTATGTTTGTATAATGTGTGTCTACATGCATGCAAAGCTTTTTGTGGATGTGAAAATTATTTACTTGGTTGCTCTTTCTTTCTTAGGTACCTGAAATATCATAAGCGATGTCTTAGTGAGAGGAAGAAGATGGGAATTGGTTGCAGTGAGGTGCCTTTCTTAAACTATTTCTGTTAATAGTTTGCTAGTGAAGGGGGAAAGATAATTATCCCTATTCAAAAAATTGTTCAATTACTTAAAGTTGGTATCTTTATGTAATATTTTTAAATTTTTTTGATAATCTTTCTTTTGGCTCACCTTTTTCATGCAGGAAATGAATACGTTGTATAGGTTTTGGTGTTATTTCCTGAGAGATATGTTTGTCCCTTCTATGTATAATGAGTTCCGAAAATTGGCCTTGGAAGATGCATCCGCTAACTACAACTATGGAATAGAGTGTCTTTTTAGGTTCTATAGGTATTACTGATGAGTTTTATCTCTTGATTTTTAATACATAAACCACCCCAAATTTGATATAGAATAGTTGACTATTGTGTCTTAACCTTTCTCATTAACGGAGGAATCTGATTCCATTGTTAGTACTGTTTATGTGGATGCCTAATACTTAAAATGATTAAACTGTCTCCCATTTTCAGTTACGGTCTGGAGAAAGAATTCAGGGAGGACTTGTATGAGGACTTTGAAGAGCTCACCCTTGACTTCTATCGAAAAGACAATTTTTATGGCCTTGAGAAGTATTGGTAATGCTTTTTATTCTCGTCTCAAAATACTTTTCGGTAGCATGTTGTTCCCCACGTCGAACTTTGAACAAGTCATTCCCTTCCTATCATACTTTCTTGGTGATGAGATGGTAAAACATTTTCATTGACACAGAAATGTTGTAATATATATTAGTATAGATGAAAGAAATTAGAGAAAGACGGTTATTGTAGAAGTACATCTGTGAAGGTGAATAATCATGTAAAATATTTGTTGATTGATCAGGTCATTGTTTACATTTTTTTGATAATTGAATGGGGAGTTATCGGAAAACGCGGCTGTATGAATGTTTTCTCGTCTAATGGTTGAAGTGAATGATGCTAGTTCCAACCATGTCTGCAAATATTTAGAAACTGAATGTATCATTAAGAAGTTTCTTATTTGATAACACTAAACATCCTGAACTACATTAGGGTTCTTAAACATTTCCGAGCAATGTAATGTACTGTTCAAGAAAGTTGGCTTATCATAATGGCTGCATTCATCATTGCTGCTGTATTTGGATTTTGTTTTGCATGTTATGTTAGGGCATTTCACCATTTTCGTGGAAATAAAGAACCATTGAAGAAACAGCCGGAACTGGATAGACTGCTGAGAGAGGAATATCGGACGCTGGAGGACTTCCCAATCAAGAACAAGTCAAAAAAAGAGGACAGTAGTCATTAGCAGGGATTGATGACATCCTCTCAATTTTGAAAGCCAACTTCTAACAAAGAGTCACTCATATGGGTACTGAGTGAGACAGTATATGTTGTTTATATATATATATATATATAGCTTGTACTACTACACTGGGGGAGAACTTGCATTGTGTCTCCAGGGGCTGCTGATCTCTGAGGTTTTGATTTCATCACCATTTTTTGTTATTACTGGGGTTGATGTTGGGGTTGTGGCTCACAGGTTGTTGTTAGTCCTATTTTTGGAGTTTTCTTCTCAAACTTCCCCCACTGTTGTTGTTGAAGATGTTGTTGTACATACAAGGGAAGAAGTTCATGGGAAAGGGCACAAAAAAAAAAAAAAAAAGGAAAGAGATAACGAAGCAAAACAACAGAAGAATACTGTACTGACCTGACCTGACCTTGTGGAATTGAACAATAAGATATTCAATTTTTTGAAAGCTTAAATGTTACCTGTAATCCTGTTGTGGTAGCTGATACCAAATTCTCGAAAAATGGCTTTTCTCTAGTTAGAGAACATCAAATTCCCTATAGGATGATTCAATCTTTTTTTCATGTTAGACATAATTTTCACTCACCCTAACTCAATAATATATTGCCCCTGTTTTATTTTTGTTAGGAGTAATTCGGGTTATGGACTTCTATTCGAATTAAAAATAATAAATTAATACTTTCTTCTATGAATAGATCAAAGATATTCATATAAGGAAGACAATTTCTATCATTTTTTATGAAAAGAATAAGAAGAAGATATTAATAGCAATTAATTTTAGAATATGAACATTTGGAAAAGGTAAGGTAATATTTACGAGAGCGAACTTTGAAACAACCGGTAAAGTTATATTTACAAGAGCGAATTTTGAAACAATTGGTAAGGTTATTTTTTTAAGATTTATTTGATTGGATGTCAATTAATGTAATGAAATAAAATGAATTAGAACGGAACAAAATGATTTATAATGAAATGAAAAGTAATACAGTGAAAGTTACTTGGGAGGGATGAAAGAGTTCATAATGTAATATAATGAAATTTGTTTGGAAGATAGATGAAATGAAATGTGTAATAAATGAATATTATACTTATGATAATAAAATGATTGTTCCAAGAGGTTTGACGTTACAATTTTAAAAAAGAAATCATGTCTGATTAAAAAGTCAAGTCTTAATCGTGAAAATAATTTTTTTTATATATTTTATATTTCAAAATAATAAAAAATTTATTTTATTATTAATTATTTAATAAATTTTATTCTATTAAACATGTGATAAGATTATGGACCTTAATAAATGGGTATCCGAAAAAAGGGACCAGGGTTAGAAGAAATAATTAGTATTAAAAAAAATATTAAAGGTAGATTAGGTAGTATAGATTTATTAGTTTATGTTTCATCCTAAACTTCTCTGAATTGGAGGTTTTTTATTTTCATTATTTATGATGAAATAAAACGTAATATGAAATCTTCTGCTTCCATCCTATTTTATTTCATTCCATTATAAAAATCTCAACCACATAACAAAAATATGTTACATTCTATTCTATTCCATTACCAATCGCTTAACCAAACATGCCGTCGGCATCGAAAAATCACAGGTTCGTGATTTCTACTTATTGGTTTTAAATATTTGAAAAAGGCAGCAATGATCGATAAATAAATAAAAGCATTTAAAGAATATATCAATAATTTTATAATTTATGCAATAAAAAGTTAAAAGGACGGCCAAAACCATGACAGTGTGTCAAAGCACTAGTTGAAGTTTTTGTTACAGGTGTTTCATTTGAATTTAGGGAGGGACTTGGACCCCTTCATCCTCATTGAAATGTAACTATTTCAACTTCGATTCTCCGATAGTTGCTACTGTACTGCTGCTACTCAGTGTTGAATTCATCAATCAAACATGGGTTCAGGTGCTGCGATTGCGTTATTACTTTTTCTTTTTCTTTTTCTGTTTCCCTCATCTGTATGTTAGTTTAAATCGCCATTAATTGCGAACCATAAGGGAACTCAGGAAACCCTAACTGAGGTTCAGATTATGTTTCCTGTTTTTCGATATTTGAAATGGGATTGTTTTGTTTTTCTTAATCGTAAACGGGAATAGGGTTTTGGTATTTGATACATGAGTAATTTGGGGAAAATGTGCAGATGCCGATATGGAGGATTACGGGTTCGAATACTCGGATGAGGAGCCTGAGGAACAGGATGTTGATATTGAGAACCAATACTATAATTCCAAAGGTTATTCTTTTCTTCTTAAATTTGTTTTTCTTATTGTTATATTTTTGGCATGTATTTCATGTAGATTTCCTTTCTGTAATGAACAACTGTGGAAAGGGAAAATTTTAATTGCATATATAGGTACAAGAGGTCGCTGTCTAGGTTTCTATGGTGACATAGGTGTGTATATATGTGTTGGTGCGTGATGGCAAAGAAATGCAAGTGCTATGGCCAATTTTGTTGGTGGTACTGTGGAGTCATTATTTGGATTTGATGAATGAGTTTTGCATAAGCCCATCCACTCACTGTAAGATGGAGAAGTTTGAAATGGTTTTCCCAACTTTTTTGAGCTAAATTCTTGTTAATTTGGTTTTGGCGGTTGGTCTCATTTTTCCACCTACTAGTGTCTGTATTTGTTTCCTTTCAATTTTTAAGTTTCTTTTACTCATGACAGCAGTTCAACATTACTGTACTGTTTCTCTTTTTCTTTTTTCTGGGCTTAAGTTACTTCTAGTCTTCCAAATAGAATTTTGTTCATTGACAACTTTTATGCATTTGATTCAGTTTTGAAACTCGTGCTGTTGTAATAACCATTGTATTTAATGAACCATAATTCTTAAATTTTCCGGAAAACTATCTTTCTGCGATTTCTCTCTCTCAATCAGCCTTTGTTTTCTCAAATAAGGTTCATTCTTCAACTGTTCTACTGATGTTTGAATTTATTGGGTTCTTATGTGTAAAAGGATTAGTCGAAACAGATCCTGAAGGAGCACTTGCAGGTTTTGCTGAAGTAGTCAGCATGGAACAAGAGAAAGCAGAATGGTAAGTATTACATGTTTTCACATATACTTTTGGCGAGGTAAGTTGTAGGTATGCTAGTATTAGTGTTTACATTAAAATCAGGTTTCTTTGTTTAACCTTAAGCTTGTATTTTTTAAAAACCTTTGTTATATCTTGCTCTTCATTTTTGAAGTTTGAGATGTAAGCAGACCGAGAACGAAGATTCTCTGACAAGTCAAGGGTGCATGCACAATTAACTGTTTAACTGTTTAAGCTGACGTTGTAGTGTGGTTCTTGATCTTAATTTGCAGGGATAGATATGTTCTTTGCAAGTTCTGCTAACATTACTTTAGCCTAGTGGTAACCTTAAACTAATGGCATATGGTTAACATGCAGGTTTTGAATATTTTGTTTCTTTCAATTAGGAATTTGTGGCTGTGAATTCCTTTAGGTTTTGGGCAAGTGGAATACAAAACAAAGAGTTTCTTGCTCCTAATTGATGGGTTCACTGGAAATATTTTTTACATTTTTCAGGATATTCTTCTCAAAATTGTCCTAGGGAGTTTTCATTACATGTTAGCAGGAGATTTCCTGTGAAGAATGGTAAAAATTGGATTTTCCATGATCAGCAATGTAATACTTGTTTCTTCACATAGCAAAGGCATTTTCTGTAACGACATGTGGGAAATTTTAATTTTAGAGAATGGTTAGGAGGTGGACTGAAGTGGAGTGCTGAACCTCTTTCCCTTCCTCATTTTACTAATATAAAGTAATTTATGTGTTTAAACATATCATGCATTTTAAGAAATGTAATTGAAATGGGTAATGTATCATGTCCTGAACTTTCCGAAATTATGATTCAGTAAAGTGTTTTGGGAGACTGCTTTCACTCTGTTTTTGAAGCTACTGGCATAGAAACTTTTGTTTTAAGCAACTGTTACATACTCAATTTTTCTTGTTATCAGGGGGTTTAAAGCACTTAAACAAACAGTTAAGCTTTATTACCGGTTAGGGAGGTATAGAGCGATGATGGATGCTTATAGGGAGATGTTATCATACATCAAATCAGCAGTAACTCGAAATTACAGTGAGAAATGCATAAACAATATCATGGATTTTGTTTCTGGATCAGCTAGTCAGAACTTTGGTCTCCTGCAAGAATTTTATCAGACGACTTTGAAGGCCCTTGAGGAGGCAAAGAATGAGGTCAGATTCTCCATTGTATTGGTGCTCTTTAGGTCATTATGTTAATGCAGTAATTTTTTTCACCGACAAACCAATGAAGGGTTTTGTCTCCCTTGGTGGATGTTAGAACTAGGTGAGGCCCTTGTTTCATCCATGAGCTGCATGGATGTTACTCAGAGTTTTAATGTCAGTCAGATTCTTGAACTACTGGGATGGCTAGAATCAAACAACTGCAGCCTGAAAGGAAAATATTATAGACTAATTCCCGTTAGTACTAACCCCTACAGGCCTTCTTCAAGATCTTACTTCTAAATAACTGTAGCTATATGTTGCGACCAAGATTAACCACAAGCTTTCATCCCCTTTTTTAAAAAGGTATCCTTTGCAGTTTTTATTGACTTCAGTTTATGTTCTGTAGAGACTTTGGTTCAAGACGAATCTTAAGCTTTGCAAGATTTGGTTTGATATGGGAGAATATGGGCGGATGAGTAAGGTATATCTTCTACTCATTGATTTTGGCTACTTATGCAGTCGCTGTAGGGTATTAGTTATCTCATTAATTTGGTTCACTTGGCCAGATATTGAAGGAACTCCACAAGTCTTGTCAAAGAGAAGATGGTTCAGATGATCAAAAGAAGGGTAGTCAGCTACTCGAGGTCTATGCAATTGAGATCCAAATGTATACGGAAACAAAGAATAACAAAAAGCTTAAGGTGAGAATTCTGCAGTATTTGGTGTCTCAAACTCGTCTTGCCAGTATAACTTTCATATTCTAATCTTTTTAGTTTTGGTTTTTTATCATCTCCCTTTCAATGATAATGCCAAAAGTTTGGAATGTTATTGAGATTGAAACCTGAGTAAATGAGTCAAATGGAGAAAAGGTTCCTTGAAAAGATTTGACGTTTTATTAGCTAAACCTGCTTATATTAGCCATAACATTCACTTCCTCATGTTGTCTAATTTGGGGTTAATCCATAAGCAAATTAGATGTAATATTAAAGGTGCTCTTGATACGCTAAACAAGATCTTTTAGATCTGAAAGTCTGCATTCTTTAGTTGTAAGACTACTAGATATCCACGTGACATGTAATTCTTGTCTATGTTTAAGAATGACCTCTCATTTGTATTGGTAATTTGGTAGATTGAAATGAAGATGGAGTAGTTTAGCCTCTGTCTATATGCCATTTTGTGATCATTACCATGGAGCATGAAATTCTTTCTTAACTTTGTTTAGTAATTTCTTCATGATATTTTTACATGGCTTTGTTCACCAGCAATTATACCAAAAGGCACTTGCTATCAAATCAGCTATTCCACATCCAAGGATAATGGGGATAATTCGAGAATGTGGTGGAAAGATGCACATGGCAGAGCGTCAGTGGGCTGAGGCTGCAACAGATTTCTTTGAAGCTTTCAAAAATTATGATGAAGCTGGTAACCAAAGACGTATCCAATGCTTAAAGTAATTCCCCATTTCCTTTCAAGTTTACTCTTTTTCTTATCTGTTTGTCTTCTCTTCTATTTGAATTTGTTTGCATGGTTCTCACTTCAAAGGCATCTAGAAAGCCTTCCATGCTGCATGAAATGATCAAGATCCAATGCAGGAATGCATGTTAGTCATTCTTAGATTGTGTCTCTTTGCTTCTGGAAGCTAGTTTCTCTCCATTTCTCCTTGGAAGTTTGTTGCTCTAGCAAATCAAGACTTTCATTTTCATGTTAATAGAAAAAAAATATATTGAAAATTGACTTCGTTGGACTAGAAGGAGATATCATATCAGCGGAAAAGGAGATTATTAAAGAACACTTCATAGTTGGCAATACTATTTGAATAATGAGAAGCACCATCATGATGTGCTGAACATTTAGATTCAGTAACACAGAAATTGAGTTCTGGGTGTGAGCGCAGTTATATGAACATTATGATGGTGATATTTAACTGTTCATGTGTTTGTTTATACCCTTTTGCGTCACCAACTTTAATAACCGAGATTGACAGATACCTGGTTCTGGCTAATATGCTGATGGAATCTGAAGTTAATCCATTTGATGGTCAAGAGGCAAAGCCGTAAGTGTTTAACACAGAAACTGTGTTGCAACTTTAGGATATTATTTTCTTCTTTCTCTTAACTTGTGTGCAAACTTGCATTTGATATTTGCAGATATAAAAATGATCCTGAGATTTTGGCAATGACTAATCTCATAGCAGCATATCAACGAAATGAGATACTAGAGTTTGAGAAAATCCTCAAGGTATAGTTACAATTTTGATTGTCTTCAAATGTCAAATGTAGTTATCATTGCATTGATAGTTGGAATTACAGAGTAACCGAAGGACGATTATGGATGATCCATTCATTCGGAATTATATTGAAGATCTACTGAAGAATGTCAGAACTCAGGTGCTGCTTAAGCTTATCAAACCTTACACAAGAATTCGGATTCCTTTTATATCCAAGGTGAAGCCCCACTTTATTTACATGAAGTAGTTACCCCTGATAACTAGCGCAGAAAACTTATTAGAATTGTCCCGTTGGGATGCTGTGCTCAATACTGGAATTTGCTTTAGCCATGAATATTGACAAACTTCTTTTTATATGTTGTTCGACTTGCAGGAACTCAATGTCCCAGAAAAAGATGTGGAGCAACTCTTGGTGTCATTGATATTGGATAACCGCATTGACGGCCATATTGACCAAGTAAACAAACTATTAGAGCGTGGTGACAGGTAGAAGTTTCTTCTCCTTTAACTACTTTAAATGTACTGCTGATGGTTGAATTTCAAAGTTTAGTTTTACAGACTATTGTCCTCCACCGCAGCTGTTGTAATGCCTATTTTCCAAATGCCATGCAGGTCAAAAGGAATGAAGAAGTACACAGCCATTGAGAAATGGAACACACAGCTTAAGTCTCTTTCTCAGACTATCAGCAATCGTGTATACTGAGATTGTTTACAGGTGACTTGCGGTGGTTATCAACTACAAGATAAAAATTCGTTTCCCATTTGTTAGGCGCCAGTATTTAGAAAAAGCTGCTGTGCAAAGTGACGGTTATAATCGTTCTTAGGAATTTTGATATGAGAGAATCCAAAGCCTAAAGACGAACCATTTGCCTAGTTTGTATGTTTTAGCTCTGTTCAAAGGGAGTGACTGGGTACTTGTTCATGTGTGAAAGAAACTATAGACAGAATCCTTACCTTGTTTCACTCCTTTAAACATCAAAAGGGTGAGAAAAGGAAAGAAAAAGCTTATCAGCAGTAATCATGGATTCTATTCGGAGTCGTGTCTAGTTCAAAGTGATTCTTGGGGTAAAATTGGAATTTTGAATCTTTTTCTTTATTTATGCTTGCATAGGGGCATATGCCTTTGCATTGGGGCTGAGACCATAGGCATGGGATATTGCCGAATCGTCTAAAAGAACTAAAAGGCAAAATAGCCGTAAGAACTATTGTTGGAAACCTAACGAACTACTTATTTTGGGGATTAGATTTTCTTCACCGATTATAATGTTTTTTTTACCGTAGATAAGATTTAATAAAATAAAATTAAAATTAAAAAGATTAATGAGATTTTTTCTTTTTTTTTAGCTTTAAGCGAAAAATAACCCATCCTCTCCTAAAGTCGGTTATCGTGACAGATTCTTTTTATTCTTATTTTGTATTCTTTCTGATGGGACCTACTGCAATTATTCCTTTAGACTTGTACTTTGCCGTGTCTTACCAAACATCATAAGGAATATTACTTAATTATGAGGTTGGAAGCTAAATAACTATGGAACTAGGATCGTAGTATATTAACTTCTCCTTTGTTCCAATATTATTTTATTAAATCTTATGCATATATTTATGTAAAGTTAATGTAAATATATAGATAAAATTTAATAAAATATGATAAGAATATTATAATTGAAGTAGGAGATCCGATCATGTAACGTTAGAATGAGATAATAAATTACAAATTGTTTACTCCAATCATGATGGGTTGACCCGGAATTAGAAATGAAATGATTAAATGATTTAATCTTCAAGAGAAGGGAAGCTAACCATGATCAAACTGGTAGGCTTAGCTATATTGTGAATTTGTTACTAAATTAACAAAGTGATGTGGATGGATATAGACTTTCTAAGCAAATTTCGTTTTCATTCTTTTCGAAATGGTTGTGATATTGTACAAAAATAGGGATTAATTTGTTATATCACTTAGTTTGACCCACAACAAAAGTGTAGCTTTCTTTTTATTAAACCGAAAACATGCAACTTGTCACATATAGCATATTTGAGTAGGTAAGGTGGCCCAAGGTCTTGATGCTACTAAACCTATTAATTTCAATTTAATACATAATTCGATTAATGATTGATTACTTAAAAGTTTCAATTAGTTCACAAATTATATGTTTCAAACAAATTATTTAATAAATTAATAATTTATAATTAAGCAACATGCTAGGTTTAAATATAAAGTTTTATATGTTTATTTCTGATTTACAGTAATCATCTATTAGTAACAAAATTTGTTACATAGAATTGTAATATCCTTTCGTCGTTATAAAATTGTCTCCTCCACATCAAAACATATTTTATGAAAAGAGACGATTAATTACTTGTGCCACTTGATTGTCCATGACTTCCAGCATGACAAAAATGTGCATATTTCTCTTTATCAAACAAAAACGTGTGATAAAATACGGTTGATGTGAATGGTCCAATACTCTCATTCTTTAACTAGAAGCTATGAGTTTGAGTCTTGAGAATGGAAAAATCTGTTTGGCCAATACTTTATCTCTTACGAGTTGATCTCTTGTGAGTAGGAATTAGTCTAGATATGGATGATTTAGTTGGGACCATCCTAAAATACCTCATGGGTTAACAAACAAATAAAAACTCTTGACTTTTAATTAATACTTATGTGAGTGGGTGAGGTTGTCCAAACTCTTGATGCTATTAAACATATTAATTTCAGTTTAATACATAGTTTGGTAGACTCTTGTAATTTAAGTAATAATTACTTATTCAAAGTTTCAATTTTACATACGAGTAAAACTATATATATATATTTTGGTTAGCCTACGAGGTATTTTAGGAGGGTCTCAATTACAAAAAGATATTTTTAAGTCATCCACACTTAAACTAGTCTTTGCTCGTACAGGGTGAAACTATATTTATTATTCCTTGTATGCACTAGTCTATAAAGCTCTCTAATTTATAAAAATATGAGCACCTTACACTTAAAAGTATCAGCTCTTCTCCAGTCAGCAATAAACTTAGCAGATAGATGGGCGTAAAGAATCTTCGATTTCAATAAATAATTATTATATCCCATCTTAATATGATAAGGCCAAGACAGATCAAAACATTGGATTAGGATACTGTAACATGAAAGAGACAGATAAGAGTTTGTTTGTCTTCTTCCTCGGCTACATTTTTACATGCAAGAAATGGGTGATTGACGACAAAGCTCCGCAGCCTCAATCTAGAACACATGGACCAAGTTGTGTCTGTAAGCCATGAATCATTCCTAAATGACATTAATTACTGTGGAACCCGAGAAGAATGTTTAGTTAGCTTGATTTTACTTGATCATGTTTAGAATTTACTTAAAGAACTATTTCGGTTACTTGTTGGGAAGCCAGGAGGAGGAAATAATCATTGCCCGAGTTTGAATTGACAGTGGTTAAATGGATTCAAAGACACAAGCAAGTAGTGGTGGACACGGAGTAGAAGCTGTTAAACAGGTTTTTTAACGACTTTTGTCGGGTTGCAGTGAAGGAATTAGCAAGAAAGATTTGATCTTTTTCTACAAAATGGGTCGCAGAACTCATCGGAGTTGATACTAATCGACTCGTGCCCTTTTGCACGGATCAAAAGGCAATCATAAAGACCAACCTTTTTCTTCTTATCTTCGCGCTTCTACTCGTCATTACAAAAGGGTTCTAACAAGTATATCCTCTTTGTCCACTCTTTGTCCTTTACGTAGTTTTCTTTTCCATTTCGTACGGTTATACTCATCTTTATGCTAGATTCTGAAAGTCTTCATCTTTGACTGTTGTCTCGATCCAAAATTCTCATTTTATTTTGTGATTTTGTATAGATTTCCTTGGGATTTGGGAAGCGTAAGATGTTTATCTTCTTCATCTTTTCATGCAAAATTTGATTTGGGTTTCTGTTTCTAGAACGAGACTTTGTGATAACCAAAAATTTATGCCTTTTCTCAAAGTTTCTGAGCTCCAACTTAATTATCTTCCTAAGTTTCTTGTTCTACGTCTTTTGTAGTTTTATAAGTGAATATTGAAAGGGCACTCCTTGAGCTCATGGTAAACGCAAAGACAACAATAATAAGAATCTTTGAATTTTGAATTTTCTGACTACCAGTCTTCTCTTCGATACAGGAGCCAGTGTATTGGACTTAAATCTGCTTTGAATTTCAGTTTTGTACTGTGCAGATCAATTTCGAGGTTAATGCACTTACTAAATTTCTTTTATGAGCCTTCCTGGTGTGTGCATGTGATCTTTTTGATTTTTTTCCCCCCATCTCTTCCTAATTTTGATTCGCTTCAAAACTTAAACTGTATTCCTGTATCTCTACTTCTAGGAGACTTTATTGCTGTAAGTAAGTTTATTAATTTATTGATCAGGATTTTCCTGGCTTCTTGTTGGATATTATGACACGATAGAACATTTGTACTAGCTTTCCCGTTTCTGTATATTGCTTCTTGTCTTGCTTCATTATCAGTGTAAGCCATAGGAAGTGATCATTCGGTATGGCTATTACCATGATTTTGGTGTAAGGAGATGGGGTTAGGATCTTCAATAGGCTTCTAAATGTAATGTACTTGTTAACATATTATCACAGATTGATGCTGAAATTATTTGACTTTATAATTACTTATTGTCGGAATTCATTTGCTTTGAACTTTGAAATCTGAATACAACTTTAATGTTTTACATGATTCAGGAAGAGTTTTTCAGTTTCTTAAGTGTGAGGAGAAGAAAGTTTAAGTTTGAAAAGAGTATGAGTCAACCTAAAATTAAGCGTAGAGTGGGTAAATATGAGGTGGGGAGAACAATTGGTGAGGGGACATTTGCGAAAGTTAAATTCGCCAGAAACTCTGAGACAGGGCAACATGTGGCTCTGAAGATCCTCGATAAAGAGAAAGTTCTCAAGCACAAGATGGCTGAGCAGGTCTGGTTAGTCATGTTTCCTTTTCTGTTGATCATTTCTGTTTCTCTATACTGTTTTGCTTCTTTGCAAATTCTGTTTGTTTACTAGTTTAAAGCAACTCTTTAGCTCTGGGGTTGTCCAAGACAATTGCTACTACTTTTTGCTATACTTTTCTCTTCTTCTTTCTCAAATTTCAACAGTATCTAGGTACATCCCGGCAATCGCAAAATTACGTGTAGAATTACCATACGTAACTTTATCAGGTTTCTTGGATCTGTTATGTTTGTGTATGGTTGCAGATCAGGAGGGAGATAGCAACAATGAAACGCATAAAACATCCTAATGTTGTTCGTCTGCATGAGGTATCTCTCTTTCTCTCTCCTCTTTAGCCTGATTATATACCTTTTAACTCAAGTTCTTCTTGACTATATTCTTATGCTCTGAATTTTTTTCTCTTCATGTCATGGAACTAAATTTAGTTTCAGCATCTGTTTTACTATACTTAAGGTATAGATGTCTATCATGTCCCAGACCAGTGTTTATTAACATGCACTAGGATTTAGATGGGTACCTCATAAGCATTCAGTGTATTCATTCATGTAGGGTGAAAAACATGGATAAATTTTGTGCAAATCAAGGAACTTTGAAAAATCAACTATTAATATGGTTTATAAGTACCATACGTGACACTTAATGGAAACTCAACAAGTACAAATAACTAATTGTATTCAACACTCTGCTTGGATGGAGAAGTAAGCAGGAGCTAGGAAATTGTGTTCAATCAATTCTTCAATAAAATTTAAGTTTTATTATTGAAACATAAATCGCAAGAGTTTTAGAAAAATACAAAGAGCGCAAGTAATGGAAAGGGCTGAACTTGAGAAAAGAAGAGGTAGTTTTAGCAAAATGGTAAGCGCCTCTACCCTCAATCAACTATGCTGGGGATTTGTCTCATTCCTTGGATGGTGTAGGTCCAGGTATTAAAATGCTTTCTGATGAACCAAATGAAAAAAAAGACGGGAAGACTTATGTGAACTTTTGTCCATATATTAGATGATATACATAAATTCTCAAAGACATTCTTACCAAATAGATCTTTGAAAACCATTACTCGAATCAATAATCTGATAAGATCTCCGATTTATTCAAGATTCTTTCGGTTCTTTTTGTGTCTTTACACAATCACCTTGGTAATGGATATTAATTTAAGAGCATGTAAAGGAGGTACAAAATTGATGGCATAATTTTAGTATATATTATTGATCAAATAATGCTATTTATCTCCAATTAGAAAACAATCCTGTTGGTCCCTCTTCTTATGATCATATTGGACTCATTTTACCATAGTGCTATTTATCTCCAATTAGAGAGCAATCCCAATGTTCCTTCTTCTTATGATCATATTGGACTTATGTTACCATAGGATTTCATGTTTGCCTATTATATTTAACTGCTCCAAAGCCAATCAAGTTATTAACTGTTTCACTTGGTGTGAGATTTACCAAATTATTTTGATCATTTTTAGGTAATGGGAAGCAAGACAAAGATATTTATAATTTTGGAGTTTGTTACTGGGGGAGAACTTTTTGACAAAATTGTAAGTTGCTATACTCTTGTTGAAGCCTATTTGGTAGCTGATTGCTTCACCATCATGAGCTAAATATATTTGATGAAGAAGATAACTGTTGGATTCCATGACTATGGCATATAGTAATTCAAACAATGCTTACACAATAACTTTTCTGTTTCTATTGAAACAAGTAGTGCAGCTCCATGTCAGTTACAGCCTGCCTTTAAGTAATGATTTTTGTTATGAAGGTAAACCATGGGCGGATGAGAGAGGATGAAGCCCGTCGATATTTCCAGCAACTTATTAATGCTGTTGATTATTGCCATAGCAGGGGTGTCTATCACAGAGATCTAAAGGTACTTTTAGTTTATGACTTGTGATCTGTATGTAGTATTCATTACATACTTTTCTAGGAGACCCATACAATTTCATGTCACCCGCCTTCTAATCTGTCTCGTTTCTCTTACAGCCTGAAAATCTTCTTTTGGATGATCGTGGAAACCTCAAAGTTTCTGATTTTGGATTGAGTGCACTGTCTCAACAAGTCAGGGTAATTGTAATAAATTGTTATCACCTTCCTTTTCTCTCCAAGTGGTTTTGTCACCTACAAGGGGTACCCTTGTTGTTTCAACTTGACTACTCCCGTGGAGCTTCTTTCTTGGTTTCTGTGTGCTTATGTAGATGTTTATTTGGATTTTGGCAGGATGATGGCCTCCTTCATACTGCCTGTGGAACTCCAAATTATGTTGCTCCTGAGGTTTCGATGACTATTTGAGTTACCAAAACCACCTCACCATGTGGATCACTGTCCTTAATAATTTTTCCTTTGACCTTAAATATTGTTGTGTATCAGGTTCTTAATGATAGAGGTTACGATGGAGCCACTGCAGACTTGTGGTCATGTGGAGTTATACTCTTTGTATTGCTTGCAGGATATTTGCCTTTCGATGAATCTAATGTAATCAACCTGTACAAAAAGGTGAGTGTTTTGTGGATTTTGCATCACCGCTTTCATTTTTTTTCTTGTCCTCTAGTTGTCATTTCATTTTTTCCATTGGCAGATTTCAGAGGCTGAATTCACTTGTCCCCCCTGGCTATCATTTGGTGCCATGAAATTAATTGTTCGAATTTTAGATCCCAACCCTATGACTGTAAGTAGTTTCCCTTATCTGAGATGATTTGATCAACTTTGTTCATTGGTTCTTCATCTCTTAGACGAAAAGGAAGAAGTAAAATGGCTAGTCTTAAATAAATTTGGTTGACAATTCTACTTTTTGTAAGGTTAAAGAGATAATATCTCCAATTTGATGTTAAAGATATCAACTTGATTAAGCCTCAGTAGTCAGTACCTGTCAGTGATCAGCAGCATACTTGCGAACAAAAATATTTATTTTGAAATCTTAGGTTCAAGTGGTGACTTTTGTTGCTCATTGTGAGGGATAATCCCAATAATGGAGTTGGGAAAATAGAGACCTTGGCCTCTGCAATGCTACACTGCATATTATGCCTAAGCATGTGGATGCAGCTTGATAGTTGGACCACCCAGAGTTTGTGATGTAAGAAGAATTTGACTGTCACATTGTTTCTGCAGTAGAGGATATTGGAGTGCCTAGAGAACAAATTAACTCGTTCATCTTTAATTGTTAATTGCGTCTCATTTAGGTAGAATAATATGATTGTCGAGGCCTAGATGTGTCCTCTACTTCTCTGATATGTTTGCTCTTCAAACAATTTCTTGGTCATTGTGAAGTAGCAATTAGTTGACTTTGATGATATAGACTTCCAGGAATTGATCAAAGTAATTTTTTTCAACAGAAAAAGAAACTGAAAGCTTATGTTGTTTAAGCTATAATTAAGCATAATAGACATTCTTTTTACATGTATGAAGGCGTCACATAATATGATGTCTTATTGTTACCTGAAGAAGCTCGTAAAGCTCTTATCTTACCTGCTTGCCTCATATTATGTATGTACCACTTATTTGGCTACAACAAAAAAATACATGCGGTTAGACTTGTTGCTGAGTGTATACAAGTTTTTCTACCCAGCATTGGCCTTCCCAAGTTATTATTGACTATAAGCATTTTGCATTGCTTAGTTGATGTTTTTCTCATAATATCAAGAAATATTATGCAATTTGTAAGAATCAAATCAAAGAATTAAGTTTTTACCTTCAATTTTGAGTGATTTTGAATATATTTTTGTCAAATGTGTCTCTTATTCCTCCCTCTACGACCCTATGTACAATATATTACACACAAGTTTGATGAAGACAGATATAACCCTTGTGTGTCTTTGTATCTGTTTATGTAGGTCAAACCACAAATTTCTCTCATGTTACTTTCACGTTATTTTATTTCAAACCACAAATTTCTCTCATGTTACTTTCACGTTATTTTATTTTAACATTTTTTATTGGCTTTTATTGCAGCGTATCACCATACCAGAAATCTTGGAAGACGAATGGTTTAAGAAAGATTATAAGCCTCCTGTCTTTAAGGAGGAAGAAAACACCAACTCAGATGATGTTGAAGCTGTTTTTAAGGACTCCGAAGTAAGTTTAAAATGAGTTTGCAACGAATTTTAAGAAGTTTAAGTGAATCTATGTGGAGACACAATTTCTTGTACTTGGTGGGACTCTCTTTTGATATGCATTACCAACTTAACAGGAGCACCATGTCACAGAGAAGAAGGAAGAACAACCAACTGCTATGAATGCATTTGAGTTGATTTCTATGTCAAAAGGACTGAATCTAGGGAATTTGTTTGACGTGGAGCAGGTTCACTTATTTAATGCTTCTTTTATATTAAATTTTCTTTTCTTGCTCAAGTGTGCAGTTGGATGGAAGATCAAAACATCTTCTGCATGCTTCTAGCTTTTTTAGAGTAATTGGACCAACTTAGCACACATATGTGGATGATCTTGTGTTTCCATGTTGAAAGTTGCATGCATGCTTTTCCTTATTCCCCAATCTTTCAAGTTTTCCGGATATGTCAACTTGCAAAGCTAATGAGAAAGAATTTGCGAATATATTAAAAAATCATTTTACACAAAAATCAAGGATCATTTGAATGTTTTAGGCTGACTATCATTGGCTTTCCCATGAACATCC
This sequence comes from Erythroxylum suave, assembly GCA_027563595.1. Lineage (NCBI taxonomy): Eukaryota > Viridiplantae > Streptophyta > Magnoliopsida > Malpighiales > Erythroxylaceae > Erythroxylum > Erythroxylum suave. Next base: position 6,732,580 of record JAOSBN010000008.1, on the reverse strand, counting down.
AAATGTTTTATGATGGACATATTACTGTTGGGTTATAAAAGAATACTGAAACTCATGCTATCCCCTGATTTTGATTTGATGACTTAAGATCAACTACAGGGCTTTAAACGGGAAACAAGGTTCGCATCTAGATGTCCTGCCAATGAGATAGTTCACAAGATTGAAGAAGCTGTAAAACCGCTTGGTTTTGATGTTCACAAGAAAAACTACAAGGTCAGTGATACCTTCGGAGGATAATTGTTATTCTTGTTTAGCTGAAGCAGGAGGGTTGGAACTGATCTTTAATTTTCACTTGTTTTTGTTAGATGAGGCTTGAAAACATGAAAGCAGGAAGAAAGGGAAACCTTAACATTGCCACTGAGGTCTGTGACTTGGAAAGAAATTCTATTGTCATTGTGAAGTCTGGTAGTTTCTCTTTCTATTTATTTCCCTCTTTCTTATATGTCTACAGATATTTCAAGTGGCCCCCTCTGTTCATATGGTTGAAGTGAGAAAAGCCAAAGGAGATACTTTGGAGTTCCATAAGGTATCCTTCCTTTTAGAATCTGGTTTCTCCTACTCTAATGAATATAAATCATATACAAATGATACTTATACTCCTCTTCGGAAGCTTAGGGATGACTAGTTGGTTAGCTGGTGCAATATGACCTAAAGGTTGGCCAGTTAAACTTAAATGATTTGGTGATCGCGTGAGAGAAATTTTAACTAGTAACACCTAGAGTTAAAACATATTTGATGATTGAGAAATATTCTTGCACAATACATTACTGGTCAAGATGCTGCTTCGTAAAACATGGTTCGTGGACGTGGAGGAGATGATGTAAAATAGAAGTGGTGAATTAGCTGGTAATTGTTGGAAAGAACCTAAGAACGATAGAACTTTGCTGAGAGAGAAATAGTAGAAGTCTTCCAGTTTCAGCCAAATGACATATCTGCATCATGTAAGTACCACAAAGAAAATTTAAAAACATGGGTAGGAACTTGCAATGCAGACTGATGGTGGTTTTTGATGTGTTGATTGTCCTGTAAATGTTACGAATCCAGAACTTACCTGCATATGTTGAAAGACAACAGTAATCGAAGAAATCAATGATTATGTCATTCCAATTTCTTACTAAAAAAAATTGGACTAGATTGCATGAAAATCACTGTTTTAGCTTCTGTTTATGATTGTCTGCTGCCTAATGAAAATCATTAACAAGGAAACCATTTACCTGATTGCTCGATAATTGACTGTGGTGAATGGATGATATGGACTTGACATGAGTGTTGCTGTTGGTGCAAGTTGGATTGCTTATTTTCTTCTTTCTTTGATGCAGTTCTACAAGAAGCTGTCAACTTGTCTTGAGGATGTTGTATGGAGAACTGAAGATGACATGCAAGAAGTGGAGAAGGAACACGCAGTGCCTGCCCGTGTGTGATTTACTAAATGAAATACCATATTGTTGGATATCTTAATTCTTTACTTCTTCTTTCTGTTTCCTGTATGTACATTGAGACACATGAACATTGATTGATTTGTGTCAGTAGAAACAGTGTTTGTTTGTGGCAAGTTCTTTTGTTTTTTAATTGCTTGTGAAGTGTCCTAAGTGAATTCCATCTATAGAAAGGTACCTTTAAGTTATCTATACTTAGATTAATCTTCGCTCGAGTCGGGTAGTTTCCTTGTAGGAGGTAAAGCTCTGATCTCAAGTTTTAAACAGCTGCATACATGAGAGGAAGGGGGGAGGAGTTTGAACCCGCGAACTCCCTCAAGCCAAGAAAACCCTTTACCAACTCATTTGTACCCAAGAGTTTTTGTACCAAGTTCTTTGAACATCGCTCAATGCTGAGCCTCCTGGAAATCAGATACTATTTCTTAGAAGCAATAGGAAGGGGTGTTATGTCTTTTTCTTCTTATTATATAAAAATATAAATAATTATTAATTAAAATTTTCTTTTATTTTTTAAATTTTTAGTTTAAATTTTAAATTAATTTTTAATAATCAATCCAATATTAAATTTAAAAAACCTACCATTAAAGAAGAAGAAAGGAAAAGAATTAAATTGGAAGTCAAATAGAGGAATACTAGAGAGCGGAAGGAAGTTACTGAGAAGAAAACCGGAAGATCGAAGTAGTTGATCTCTTGTAGCCTTTCAATCTCTTTTCACAATTCACAGTACTTCCAAGTCTTCCATGCTCCGTTGTTATTGCTCGTTTCTTCATTCTCGGGAGTAGCTGAATATCCCGCGCTAGATCATGGTACAAGCTTTGATCCTTTTCTGAGGTTTTGATTTCGGGTTTACTTCTAATGATTGATTGGTTTTTTGGTTGTTATAGAATTTCCTTGTAGGGGCTTTCAAGACACCATGTAGCATTTCAATCACTTTAGCTGATGGAAGAAGTCGCAAGCAGGTATTGTTTGGAATCCGCTTTTTCAATTTGTCCTCTTTAACCCATCATGCAAATTAAGTCTCATGAAACATAGATCTTGTTGTTCATATTCTTTGTTGACCTTTCTCTATATTTCACGTCTGCTTCCTTTGTTGCTAATCCATTTTATCGTTTTTAACCTCTGCTTCCTTTGTTGGCAATACATTTTAGCGTTATAAGGGAATTTATATTCCGGTTTTTGGGCGAGAGTTCAATCTTTACGCCTTGCTAGTTAACTAAACATTGACAGCACAATTTTTGTCTTGAGATCGGATCTTCTAATTTCTTATGATGATGGCTTAGCTGAATTAAACAATCTGCCTTTCGTATGATTATTGCATCTGAAAACAAAATTTTAAGTGAACTTTGTCATACCATTTGTGTGTCTCTATGAAGGTTCCTTTGAAGAAGGAAAATGGCAAAACAGCTATGGTTCCCCTCTTCCAAAGTCAAGAAAATATTATCGGAGAGGTACTATTTTATGTTCAGATCTGCACTTTAGATGCGAGTAAAGAACTTGTTAATGATACCTTTTTAAGTTCCTTTTTTATAAGTTCCAAGTGTGACTTAACTCTGTTGCATAATACTTAGGTAGTTATAGAACCAGTACAAGGGAAGAAAGTCGAACATAATGGCATCAAAATTGAGCTACTTGGTCAGATAGGTGAGTTGAGCTTACATTAGATCTTAGTCTAATGTGAAGATGATTATGTATTTGCTACTATGCTTCCGTTTATTTACTTTTAATTAAGACTACAGTTTAGATGCAAATGACAATAAGTAAATTTTTAAGCTTTGGAAACGAGTTATTTAAATACATCATTTTAGGAATTTCATTTAAGTTATTGTATAAACATGACTCGTACTTCTGACAATCAGAAGAGAAGTGAAATATGGCTGCAATTTTAAAATGTTTGTCATTTAAATAACTAAGCAGAGGCTAATCCCTGTGATACAGCACCGATGGATTTGTGGAGAAAATAACATATTGATGCTTTTCTTTCGTAAAGTTAGTAACAAGTTTGGTGAATATTTTGGCTCCTCAATGACACTGCTTGTGTGACAGACTTCCAAACGTGTCTATGATATACTGGTAGTTAAAACTGTCACTTACCTTATTTGATTGACTTCATCTTTCCGCATTCGATCTTGTTGTTAATTATTGGTTGGCTTACTTAATTTTCTGTTTAATAAAATGGGGAAAATACATAGTGTTAGTTTATTATTTGAACCAGGAACTTATTAGATCATGACATGTCTCTTCCCTTTGTGCAGAACTGTACTTTGATCGAGGCAATTTCTATGATTTTACTTCTCTTGGTAAGTATATGGTATATTTATGCTTCGTTTTTAACAAAAACTTAATGACTTACTATGAAGAGTGTAGGTAATTTCTAATCTCAGTAGTTCAATTTTAGTTTGTTATACAGAATTGGCGTATTAATCTTTGCTAACGCTATTTGGCTTGCTTATTAGTCTCATATGACTTGGCTTTCAGTAACTGAATATGTCTAAATTGGCTGAGCTCTACTTGTTGTTCTTATGCAGTGCGTGAACTTGATGTCCCTGGTGAATTGTATGAAAGGAAAGCATATCCCTTTGAATTTTCCACTGTTGAAATGCCATATGAGTCTTACAATGGAGTCAATGTGAGGCTTAGGTAGGCAACATTTTTGTTAATAATTTTGCATGTATAGCTGTCTAAATGAGTGAATCACACTTTTCAGAAAGTTTTGATAACTCCTCCAATCCCACTTCGCCTGCTATTTAATCTCATTCCTAGCGTAGCATCTATATATAAAAGTTTTGTTCTGTTTCAATACTGTTATTAGATCTTTTTAAGCTAGACTAAAAACTTGGAATGTATAGTTACTTCATTCTGTTTTGAACAGTTATATCTCCTGGTGCTGTCCCTTAAAACATGTTTTATTTAACCTGCTTGTATTGTCTAGAGTCCTGAATTGGAGTCTAAAGTTTTTTCTTTGAAAAGTAAAAATGGCCACTTCTCAAGCTGGTTGCTACTTGCAGGTATGTGTTGAAAGTGACAGTCGGCAGAAACTTCATCAGCAATATTGTAGAATACCAAGATTTTGTGGTAATTCATTTTCGCTTCTACTTTATTTTGATATTGCAGGCCATATTACAGTACTTGCTGATACACAATTCTATTTTCTTCTCTTTCCTCCTTTCCCTTTTGTTTCATTTTCTTGACTTCGCCAGAAGTTAATCCTATATACTTTTCATATCTAATCAACAGGTTATCAGCAAAAAATTAACTTTTTACATTCATTTCTTAGAACTATTCGTATTGCTTCTACAGATTATCAGGATTAGATGAGTTGTACCTTTGTTTTGTGACCTTATTGTGGATCTGCTTTGCCATGTATGTGCATATGATTTGATAGGGTGCACAGTAACTTCAATCTCATTGCTTTGACTTTTACATATCTGCCAGGTACAGAACTACACTCCGCTCCCATCAATCAATAACAGCATTAAGGTGCGGAAAATATATTCTTACAATCATTTTTATGGAAAATTAGTTTGTTGGTTCAGTTATAGTTGGCATTAGTTATTCGGTTGTCCTCCTAGCTTCTTAGGCAAAATTGACCCATATTTTCCATTTGTTACAAAAATTGTGCTATTGTTTTGGATGAGAAAAGAACCCTTTGAGAGAAAATAAGGTGGAACATAACAATTAACTGCTCAACAGCAGTTACAATTTCAACATTCTTCCACCATTAATGATCTGTATTTACAAGTATGATACGCAACCAATGCAGTAATGAAGTCTGGAAATAAATTAATTAAAATTCATATCATTTTCATTATTAGTTCAATGTCTTGTGCTTTATCAATGCATGGTCCAAGATGATTTAATTTTAACTTAGTTTCTAAAAAGTTGGTTATTTCTGTGCTTCATGATGCCCTTTGCAGATAGTTTCTAAAAAGTTAGTTATTTCTTTACTTCATGGTGCCCTTTGCAGATAGTTTCTAAAAATTGGTTATTTCTTTGCTTCATGATACCCTTTGCAGATGGAAGTTGGAATTGAAGATTGTCTTCACATTGAATTTGAATATAGCAAAAGCAAGTAAGTTATAGACAACCTGTCAAGCTTACCTAATATAAGTTGCAAAAGGCATTGTTTCCCCTTATTGGTTATTTTAATTCAGGTATCATCTGAAGGATGTCATTATTGGCAAAATATATTTTCTTCTGGTGAGAATCAAGATTAAAAACATGGAGCTCGAGATTAGACGACGTGAGTCAACAGGATCAGGGCCTAATACATATGTTGAGACAGAGACACTAGCAAAATTTGAGTTGATGGATGGGGCTCCTGTTAGAGGTATGTTGTCTCGTACTGTATATAATTGTGTTTAGTGTCTTTAAATAGTGAAAAGGAGTACTTTCCAAAATTGCAAGTCTCTCGCTGAAACATGGTATGGGAAAGTAACATGTCAGAGGATCCAATGTCCTAGGATATAGACATGAAAACCAAGCCTTATTTGCTTGTCTATATACACAACAGCCACAAAATAAGGAAACAAGGGATGCATGCTTGTGTCATCAGCTAAAAGAACTTACAATTTCCGTGTCAAAAACAAGCACTTCTATACGAGGGCCGAAGCTTAGGATGTAATGAGAATAATATAGCTTGAGTCCTTAAAAGTTAATTCATGCTTCAAAACTTAGATCTCCTGCTTTTGCCATGTCTATCTAGGAATATCAATATGGTTTGTGTCACATTTACTTGCATAAAATCTTTTTCTTGGTTATGATATGCTTCAAGGTTCACGAAGATAATACATGATTTATTCCCATACAGGAGAATCAATACCCATCAGACTGTTTTTAAGTCCATATGAGTTGACACCAACATATCGCAACATCAATAACAAGTTCAGTGTAAAATATTACTTGAATCTTGTCCTAGTTGATGAGGAGGACCGGCGGTACTTCAAGCAGCAAGAAATCACAGTTTATCGGCTACTTGAAACATCATAAGCTCAAGTCCCATGTCAGGAATCAACTGTTTTCACATGGTAGAAATGAACTGGGTGTTTGTGGTGGGATTTTGAGGATGTTTGCTTATTTCACAACATGTTTCAAAGGACTAGGGTGGGAGCTGTTTCATAATTTCACAACATGTTTCAAAGGACTAGGGTGGGAGCTGTTTCATCTGTGCAGTGAATCGAAGTTCTTGATAGTGAAGCGAAGGCCCATATGAAATGACAGAAACCTTGCATGCGCATGAAATAACCCAAAAATCTACCACATCCTTTCGACTTCCCCAGGATTACCAACTACTTATACCTTATCACATATTATTTGCAGCAGGAATTTATGGCCATTAAGTTTGATGAGAATGAGCGGATAACTTGTGTTTTTGGAAAGTATTTGATGATTCAACACCCTGATTTTGACATAATAAAGGACAGCAAAGATCCTTTTTTTTTTTGCTGAAGTCAGAGAATCAGTCCATCTTATGGTTATAAGCTGCAATGAATCATTCAATTATTCACTCCATTCTTAAAATTACATTCAACCATGCTTTTTATTTATAAGAGATAGAAATGCTACTTTTAATAGTATCTAGATGCACTATTTTTGTTCATATATCTAATCAATTTATAATAGAACTCCAAAGTGTGTTTTCATCGGATATGTTCTGAATAAAAAAGACTATTCATACTACAAATCGTAAAAAAAAAAAAATTACAGGTAAAAGTGAATGTCTCATTTGTGCAAGATCAATCATTTTTTTCAAAAACTATTTTTTATGGAAAGAAAAGAATGAAAGAAAGGAAAACAAGTTTAGATCCCTTGCCATATCTTATTCTCTTTTCACCATTTCTTTTTATAAATAAATAGTTATCCTATATTCCTATGATAAATTGCTCAATGGTCATAGAGTATTTACTTCAAAGATATTTAACTTGCTTGTTACTAAAATACAAGGCGGGTGTTTTTGTCACTTAACACAAGTATACATTAGACTTGCTTCATGAAATGAGTTCAAATCCTAAGTATATGTCTTGTTTCAATCATCTGGGGATGTTCACTCATAATAATTGAAAAGATCTAAAATCTTGCCAAGGACATTCCAAACATCTTCACCTTGATCTGACACAAATAAGAACTTTACATTTAAACATTACATTTAGTGATTATTTAGAATAGTATTAAGAATAGAGTGACTAATTGAATCATTCATTTCAGCGTATAATCATACATAATCTCAAGTTTTTAACAAGTTTTAAAAAGGGCCATTACAAACAGAAATGATGATAGTTGAAACCTTCATCATCACAGCAACCAGTAACCTCCGAGGGAGAGAATATGAAAATGCAACCTCCGAACAAAGGAACAAGCATAACCAAAGCTTCTTGCGTCATTTTTTAGACCTCAGCTTAAAAATGTTCTCTTTGTAGTATTTGAGCTCCCTTATACTTTCTCTAATATCATCCATGGCTCTATGTTTGTTTTCCTTTTGAGGTGCCTTCCTGTGATCTGTGAAACAAGCAATGATCATCATTCCTTAATAAAGAAACAACTCAATGAAATCGTACATAAGCGTGTTCCCATCCAAAAAATCAAATGAACGAGCAGTAACTTGTATAAATAGAGAATTAGTATCGGGATTGTAAAAAAAAAATAGTCAACAAAGAAGTTAGATCAAAATTTTAATTTAGCATATTTGTTCCTTTCTAAATTTCCTGAGAAAGAAACAGTTGGAAATGAGGAAAAATTTAGTTGTCTAGGCAAAGTAGAAATTGACGATTTCATGAAGGCATACAATATGCTTCTGTTGCCAGTTTCACTTCAATTTTTAATATGCACTTCTTAAATCAAAGATAGAAATGCATTGTTTTCTCCACTCATCATCCAAACTTATTTGTTCATCAATACGCGGTAGATGAGTTTGGTAAGTCATAACTTTCAATTTATTTTTATAGTAGCTATGAGAATAAAGTTTTCAGTTACAAATATTGATTTTTATAAAATAAAATATTGTCAGGGTTAAGCCACAAAAAGACAAAGGGCCCAAGAAGAGACGGCATTAAGTGGTGATTGTTATATCCGTACAAAGCTAGGATCAGTCCGAATGAAGCATATGCAAGGTGGGTGAAAATGAATAGACATGCCACTAATCATCTTTTTCAATGCAGCAATTGTGTATAAAGAACTAAATTTCAGTATTTAGAAGTGAAGTAAAATATTTACCTCTTGGAAACCAACGAATACACAAAGCTTTAACACTGCTCACATCAACAACAATATGAGAGAACATACCAGCCAGATCCGGCATGTATTTCTGAAAAGAAAATACAAATATATATGGAGAATAAGAGGAATTAGAAGGTTGTTAACAAGGGAGATAATCAGATCAATTAGTGTTGTCATTCAACGTATATAGTGTGTAGAATGTGTCACTATGAATGTCCATGGCAATCCACAAAAATTATAAGCAATAAGCAAAACTGAAAAGATATAGCGGGTGGAAAGAAAGAAAAATGAAAATCTCTTACCTTTAGGAAAAGAAAGTCCATATATACAGAATTTCCTGCTAAAAGAGGTGTGTAGGTACCAATGTGGCTCTTCACAAATTGTATAACCTGCATTATTAACAAATGCAACCGTTAAGAAGAGGGGAAGAGAGAGAGAGAGAATGAGAAAGAGCGAAGATGGCTGAGAAGGAACGGATCAAAGCATTCAAGCATTGTTCTCACTACATATAAAGAAACCATTAGTAAAGCACAGACCTTAAATCTTTAGTAAGAGGCATAAATGGGCTCTGAATTTTATAGATAGTGCAAAAAACAAATTTGCTTTAATCTCTTGAACTATTATTGAGTAACTAGATCAATGGTATTTTGAGGGTAAATTTCATGTACACCCCTTGTCATTAAGACCATTTTACATCCCTTTTGGCCTCAATTTGGTGAAGGACATCCCTCCTGTCTCAAATCTTTCCATCCACTCTCTCCTGTTAATAAAACATTGGATACCTTTCAGTCAAAAGTTCACCAATGTTTACTATGAATGAGATTACTACCTAATTATTTGAGTTTAGTGAGAAACCCCTGAAACTCAAAATCCATGGAAGTTAAAAATAACACAAACTACATATTACCATTACTAGCATCAATATTGTCACTAGCCACATTATTCATTTATTCTTGTTATGACAACATTGAGTTTCTAATTAGTGAAAGAGTCCAATATTTTAAAACCTAAGGAAATTCTAACATTATATTACAACCAAAAGCCAAGTTGTAAAGCCAGAGGATGTTGATGAAACTTTTTCCTTCTATGTTAAGGTGTATATAGAACTTAGGAACCCAAAGGGTCATGTAATAAATCACAGATGTGGTACACCCAACCACTAGAAAAAGTTGTCATTTTTCATTGTGTGGTTTTAAAATTGTATCATATCAAGATTTTGCCAGCTCTTGGCCCACATATTGAGGGGCACATAGTTTTGAATGCCTGGTCTTTGGTAGTTTATGTTTAAACAACTCTCAAACATGAGTCTTCAATTAAAAACTTGCTTGGAATTTCTACTGTTAGGTCCTCGGAAGTTAACCTTACATGCATTTCACTAATAAGATATGTTTAACATGGCTAAGAAATATCATCAACAGTACATAAAATCCCAAATAGAGAAAAAGAACTCCACAAAATTAACTCTTACAAACCTGCTTTTCAGCTTCTCTTTCGCTAACTGTACTTTGGATAGCTTTCTTTGTCAAACCTAGAATAATTGGACCAAATCAGCTAAATAACTAAAAAAACAATCTGAGAATGCAAAAATTGTATCAAGCTAGTAGTTCCTACCACTAGCTGCATGATGAGTTTGACACCATTCTCCCATCTGATCTAAGCACTCTTTAGTTTGATGGATTACTATGTCAGGACCCTATAGAAGAGACCTTAAAAGATTACATGCATATCCATTTGTACTTGGATATCGAAAAAAGAATGTGGTGCATGATAGACATGATTACAACCAATGGGAAAAAATGCCCATGTTCAGACAGGTGAATATTAATATCTACCAATTGCATATCTTATAAGATATGTACGAACAACCTCCTAGTCATTTTCTCAAATGCACATTACTAAACGCTAAGAAAAACTTTTGCAATGAGTCATAATTCTAAGCCATGGTGACCCTAAGCAACACAAGGTTAAAAAAAGCAAAGCATTTCACAACCAAGCCACCAAACTACAACTGAAAGAATATCCATTATTAATATAACACATAGTATATTAGAAGAATAAAGAAACTCCTTGCTTTTTTTATATTGTACAAACTCAACCCCTGCTGCAGTCAAGTATACAATAAAGCACAGAAAGTCCCCCTAGATCCGTTTTGATACATTCTGGTGTAACCACTTCTCAATTCGCACATGCTTAGTAATCAGCTGCTTTCCACTGTAACCTCATTATTCCACCCACCAGTTTCTTATCCACTTCTACAATACAAGCAGATATAAGACAAAGAGACCAGCTACCTATAAAAAGCAGAAGAAACTAATACCTAAAAGGATGGAACGAATGCAACTAGCAGTCTAAGTTCAAAAGAATTATGCAGGTAACCAGCAGAACAATTTCATATCTAAGCCATTCAAGAAGACATAAAGAAGAGAGACTGGTATACATAATAAGTAATCACCAAAAGCTTAGTGACACAAATAAAACAGAAATAAATGTAAAATAACTAAAGAAATAAACAAGATCATGAATCAAGTAGGAAATTTTGTCAAAAAATTGCAATTTACCTCCACTGACTTGGTCATATTACCATCGGTAATTATACAAGCAATCTCCAGTATTCTATCAACTTCAATATTTAATCCTAAAAGAAGCAAAAGTATAGAATGAGAAACTGAAATAAGCAGTTAAAATAGAGATAAACAAACATGAATGGAAGAGCAGAAGCTCCCCTCATCATGACAAACAGGCAGCTAAACTACCTTTGGTAGCACAAAGAACAGCTAGAGCATTACCAGTAAATGAACAATTAGGGTTATCCATACAAACTATCCATCTCAAGGCATACTGAAAATGGGAACATTATTTCCGTTCCACTGTGTATAAGCAATGCCTCTCTACACTTGCAAATTCTAGATATATGGATCACAATTTCCCATTTTGTCGTGATGAAAAAATTATATTTCTACTGCCCATCCCATAAACCACTGGCCTATTTAAAGATTTTTTATAATAAGTCAGGATTTTCTTATCATCATTTCTTTGCGATTGTGTCACCATATAATAAAAACTTCTTATACTACATACTATCACATCTTTAACTCTTTACTCAGAGATAATGTACTCCCACTAACCCCCAATCCAACCAACATAGCAGCAAAAAGTAAATGGGTAATTTTACCAGTCATTTCCATGTCAATCCACACAAGGGGCATTTTGTACTGTTCCGTATTCCTCACTACATCATCAACATTCTCATTGTCACTTTTTGCTACCTGGATAGAACCATTGTCCCTCTTCTCGCTTTTTCCTGCCCCCAAGAAACAAATATTGCTTAGCAGTTAATCACATCACCGTCATCAACAACTACAACCGTTGTTGCTCCAGAAAATAGCGTTCTTTCTGATTAAACAAGAAGGCAGTATCTCCTGATATTAGTACGGTTATTAAGGATTCTTTCACATCAAACGTCTGCAGACAAAACAACAAGAATAAATTTCTTCATGGTTTTTCCTTTTTCCAAAGAACCAAACACAAAGACAAGGAAAGAAAACGTATTTGGGATCTTTAGAAACCATACAACCGTCAAAAAAAAAAACAGGACCGACAGTGACACAAATAAGACCGAAGAACTGAAAATTTTATGAAACTGAAACGAACGGCACGTAACTTGCCCAAGTGGATCAGAGGGACAAAAGCCCCTAAAACGAGTGGCACGTGCTTAGGGTATACCTGTAGTGGTAAGTACGGAGGAATAAGATGAAGAAGAAGAGGAGGAGGAGGAAGCGACGGTGGGTGCAGCGTCATCGGCGTCAAGGGCCAGAAGGGAGAAGGTGTTGGAAAGGAGGTCCATATGAATGGAGCCACGAACTACTGCTACGACTACTATTTAAGCTGATGAATTCCCAAAGCCCTAAAACTGATTTCTTCCCAAATTCACAGTAACTCTGGGTTCCCACTTTCCTACGCTTTCCTCCCGCTCAAGTAGAAGTGGAAGTGGAAGCGAACGCGATGACAGAGTAAGAGCTCAATTCGTTCTTGAGAATGTTGGGCCACTCGAATTAAGCATCTTAAACTGTTAATTAGGCCCAAAGCCCATCAACCCAATTAACCTTATTATTTACTTAGAGATGACAATATGCCAGCCCGTTTCGCCCCTCCAATTTCTTTAAATTAAATGTGTAAAACAATGATTAACTCTTCTTAGCAAATCGTAGAAGAATTGAACCTCAGGACCTCAGGTTGGTGTAAGGCCCTCTTTGATTAAATGTTAATTATTGAAACGAAATGAATGAGATGGTTTATAATAAAATGAAATATAATATAATGAAAAGTTATTTATAAGGAATGAAATGGTTTATAATATAATATACTGAAATCTTATGTGGAAGATTAATGGAATAAAATGTAATGTATAATAAATGATTATTATATCCCTGGTATTAAAATAGTTGTTGCACGATATTTAACGCTATGATTTTAAAACAGAAATCATGTCATTAAAAAGTCACGGTTGTGACTTGTCACAACTGTGATAAATTATTTTATTATTAATTATGTACAACTTATTATTAATTATATAAAAATATTATTATTAATTATTTAATAAATTTTATTCTATTATATGTGATTTATATTTAAAATTTATTTATTTATATTTTTATTTACACATAAATATATACAAAAAATTAAAGAATAATATTTATATATTTTCTATTTTTCATTAATAAAAATTTATTAAAATTTTATATTTTATTATTAATTATATACATTTTTATTAAGAATATAAAAATATTATAATTAGGGTAAGGAGAAATAATTAGTGTTAAAAAAATTATTGAGGGTATATTAAGTAATATGCATTTATTAATTTACGTTTCGTCCTATTTTTACTGTTTAGCATGGAATAAAACGTAACATGAAACTCTCCGCTTTCATCTCATTTAGTTCCATTCTATTGTGAAATCCTAAACTAAACAATAGAAGTGTGTTACATTCTATTCCGTTCTATTATCATCCCTTCAATTAAACAAGGCCTTAAGTTTAAGCTTGAATCGTTAAAAATACTAAAATTTACATTATAAAAGGATTTATAATGTAATATACTGAAATGCTATTTAGAAGATTAATGGAATAGAATGTAATGTATAATAAATGATTATTATACCCCTAGTATTAAAATAGTTGTTGCACGATATTTAACGCTATAATTTTAAAACAGAAATCAAGTCCAGTTAAAAAGTCACGATTGTGACTTGTTCACAACTGTGATAAATAATTTTTTTACTTTTTTAAATTAATAAATTTTTATTATTTTATTATTAATTATGTACAATTTATTATTAATTATATAAAAATACTATTATTAATTATTTAATAAATTTTATTCTATTATATGTGATTTATATTTAAAATTTATTTATTTATATTTTTATTTATACACAAATATATACAAAAAATTAAAGAATAATTTTTATATATTTTCCCTTTTTCATTAATAAAAATTTATTAAATTTTTGTATTTTATTATTAATTATATACATTTTTATTAAGAATATAAAAATATTATTATTAGGGAAAGGAGAAATAATTGGTGTTAAGAAAAATTATTGAGGGTATATTAAGTAGTATGCATTTATTAATTTACGTTTCATCCAAAATTTCTAAATTGAAGGTTTCTTATTTTTATTGTTTAGCATGGAACAAAGAGTAACATGAAACTCTCCGCTTTTATCTCATTCAGTTCCATTTCATTGTGAAATCCTAAACCAAATGATAAAAGTGCGTTATATTTTATTCCGTTCTATTATCATCCCCTCAATTAAACAAGGCCTTAAGTTTAAGCTTGAACCGTTAAAAATACTTAAATTTACACTGATAGATGAGCCTATTGTAATCCATATGTAGATAGGACAGGAGGGATAATTTAGAGCAGGAGTCTGTCTTGGTTGCTAATTACATAATAATTGTTTACAACAGAATCTTATTGTTTATTTAATGAAAATAGACTAGACTTCAGAGGAGGAAGCAATCCTTAATCTTGCCTTTCTTGCCACGTTTCTTTCCACCGTTTCCACCGCGTCCACCTCCGCCTTCTTCACGCCTCCTCGCTCTTCGTCTGTGTATGTAATATAATATAAAATAAAAGCAATTGTCAATTTCTTGTTTATGCATGTACATTTACAACACTATTACGTACCACAAACGCAACAGTTGCTCCTTTCTTTCTCTTTAATTCTCATCTTAATTTGTACCAATAAAGATTAAAGAGGATGTAAGAACGAAGCATTACGGCTTCTTAATCACAAAAGTTTGTTCTTGCTTTATGACTCAAATGTCTCCCAAATTTACCATCCCTAATCTGATTGACTTGTTTTCTTTTTTTATTCTTTTTGTAACAAACCCTTTTTTCTTCTTTTCCTCTTCACATAGCCTGAATTGTTTTGTAAAATCATGAGATGGACCCACTTACCGAGTAACCCTTATTAGAGAAACAACGAATCTATGCAAAGCCTTGCAATCCCTATCCCACTATATTCCAATTCCATACGCCTTACTTTCTCCCTAAAGGTGCGAACAGACACCAAATGCTCACAAAAAGACTAGTGTACCATTCAGTTGTGGAGGCAGAACTGGATACCTCTCTTTATATAAAAGTGTACCCAAATACCATATCATCTCTACGGAATCCTAAGACTTTGCACATTCGCTGTGGCACCAAATCAAAGGACAGGACCACGTAAAGATATGACCTCAAACCTTGGAGACGTAGACCTTCACAATAGCTGCCGACGCAAGGATAGGAAGATATATACAAAATATCTACAAAAGATATCTTTGGAAATAGTGGAGCCCATGACAACTACAAGAAGGATGGAGACGCTTCGCAGTTCCTACGTTTCAGATAACTCCAATCTACTCTTAATAAAATTAAGAAGCAAGAGGACAAAGCGAGTTTAAATAAATTCCAAGTGGTTGGCCAAATATCTTGTGACTTGAAAACCAATTATGCTTATTCATCGAATAAAGGGAGTCTAGTCTAGGAGTGGGAACGTGCATCCGTCTTTTACTGAAAAAGAAAACAGCTTTGACTACTGATACTAAATATCCATTTCCTTTTAGTGGAAATCTAATGCAACTTAAATTAGTACATAAAGAAAAGTCAACTTAAATAGGATATACAGGAAAACAGGTTGTATGTATCAACTGCAAAACGAGAAATCTTAGTGTTGATTGCATCTCTGAAATGAATATGATAAATTCCGGAAAAGCATTGCCTTTATAAATAAGCAAATCAGCACTAAGATTCGAGAAATGACTTGCAGAACTTAGGCCAAAACACGTCAAACTAAGGTTTTTCAGTTAAAACAAATTATTCAAGAAGATTAGAGACACATTAAGCATCAGAACAGTAGGGACCCTAAAGTTTTGGAATATTAACAAATTAGTCATCCATAAGCAAAACATCCAGTTCTCCCCAACAGTTCTAGGTTCATAAAACCAAAGGAGAAAAGAAAAATACCCAACATAATAGATACTAACAAACAAAGCTACTGAAGAAGAAACAGCGCAAACAAGTCGATATTGAAGAAACAAACCACAAAATAATGCAAACAAGAGAACGGATAGCCCAAACAAAACCTAATAACACCGAATGAAGATGTCCTACTGGGAAATAAAATTCTCATCAAACTTATCTGCCCTGTTCCCCCTTTTTTTTTAAATGCATTTAGACTTTTTATTTCGGATGAGTGGTCCTCACTTGGCCATCATGACTTTAACAAACTCCTCATAGTTGATCTGCCCATCGCCGTCCACATCAGCCTCACGGATCATCTCATCAACCTCCTCGTCAGTGAGCTTCTCACCAAGATTTGTCATGACATGACGGAGCTCAGCAGCAGAAATGAAGCCATTTTGGTCTTTGTCAAATACCCGGAATGCTTCCTTCAGCTCCTCCTCAGAATCTGTGTCCTTCATCTTGCGGGCCATCAGGTTAAGGAACTCTGGGAAGTCAATGGTTCCATTACCATCAGCATCGACCTCATTTATCATGTCCTGAAGCTCTGCCTCTGTGGGATTCTGTCCCAGTGAACGCATCACAGTCCCAAGTTCCTTAGTAGTAATGCAGCCTGCAAGATAGGTAGGTATAAACATCAGTATTAGTATTACAGTTAAACAAGTTATAATAAGGTAAAAGCAAACTCAAACTTCCATGAAGAATGTGGAACAGTTTGAGGACAGATAAACTATAGTGCCCAAGAACACAAAAGGAAAGAGGATGTAGAATGATAGCTGAAAATGCGATAATATAATCAAAACACATAAATGGACAAAACAAGGGGAGAGCAAAACTCAAAATTTTAACCGCGTATGATTGTTCATCACAGGAACTAACAAAAAAATAATGACCCCGAGTCCATTCTTGCCAAATTGAGAATAAAGATTGATGCAATCTGTCTGAAAAATGCAACATACTACTAGAAAAACAAAGTTTTCTGAACTTGGGTTCTGGAACTAAGTGTCAGAACTGCACTGTACAAAATACTTCGCTTCACTCTTTGTTTCTTTTGTAAAATTCATGCATCTAAGAACATCTCCATCTCCATAAGGAATAACGTCCTACATCTACCAATGACACCCAATTTAAAGTCCGAAAGTCCCGATTGCGTCCCCTAAACAATATATCTGCACGTCTCGAATTCGATCAAACGGAATTCTTAATTGATGGACCTAAATTTCTCTGACTCTAATCGTATTCATCGCAGTCATCCAAGCAAAGCGAAAGTAGCGTGGAAAGCATCATGGTCAAATGAAGCAGATCATAATTAATACGTGGTGATGACGTCCAATAGCAATCTGTAAATCAAGTCATTATCTGATCTCATCACTAATACAATACTATAAGCTCCCACCTCTAACCCAACCCCGAACAAACTGAGAGACCAATAAATTCAGTCTTAAGACTCTCAAACCAGAAAGCAAAGCAGCACTCCAAAAACACTGACAGGCATTAATCACAAAGCAAAACTTGAACGTCCACTGAAATACCCATCCTTCTCCACGCAATCAACACGCAAACACCAATCTAATCAAAAATTCCGACCAAAGGAAAATCAAAACGAAAAAATGAACAAACAGCACAGATCAAGCAACAGCACGAAATCAAAAAAGAGAAAGCAAAAATAGTAACAAAAGGTAAGAGCAGAAGAACATAAGATCTGAGAAGAGAGCAGAGATCTAAGAAAAAAGACCATCTCCGTCCTTGTCGAAGAGGCTGAAGGCCTCCTTGAACTCAGAGATCTGGTCGTCAGTGAGCTGATCGGCCATAGCTATTTCGTTTTCCCGGTGTGGTTTGGCAGAGAGAAAATGAAGCAGCAGAAGATTGAGACGAAAGCGATTATGAATGTGGAAATAAATAAACGGTGGTGATTGGGCCTTTAAGAATCAAAGTGGACCCATTATCCGACCCAAAGTCTAAAGTAAGGCACCTCATTCTCTCCCCATCCACAAAGTCATTATTCTTGCTTTTTTGCTTTTCTTTTATTATTTATCTTCAATAACATTTTTACAAGATTGATAAGGAAGGTATCTAATATTCCGAGACCTACAA
This sequence comes from Erythroxylum suave, assembly GCA_027563595.1. Taxonomy (NCBI): domain Eukaryota; kingdom Viridiplantae; phylum Streptophyta; class Magnoliopsida; order Malpighiales; family Erythroxylaceae; genus Erythroxylum; species Erythroxylum suave. Next base: position 6,714,331 of record JAOSBN010000008.1, on the reverse strand, counting down.
AAGAGCTCGCATATGTTTTTAGTCTCACTGTTATATTCAAGTTTTATGTATAACAAGGTTTTGATTATGGTATTTTTACCACTGTCTAATTGTCTCAACTTTTTTACTACATACGTTCCAACTATTATTTAATTTGTTATTATTGTATATCTCTTTCTTCTGCCTGTTTGTTAGATTTGATTTGTATGTAATTCTCCGGCCGTGTACATCTAGTTAATCAACTAGGCATCTGTTTGATCAGCTAATCGGGCCTTTCTTCTTTTTTATTATTATTCTTATTGTATTTATTATTATTATTATTATTATTATTATTATTATTTTCTCAATATTTATCTTATTATTATTATTATTATTTTTATTTTTTTAACTCTTCATATCACATTTATCTCTAAGTCTATAAAAAACTGACTCTGTACTTTATTATCATATCTTCCTGAATTTTGCGTTGGTGGAGGTTTCAACTGTGTAATGATGATGATAAATAGGAACGTAGTCTTACACAAATTTGTCTATTTTCATTAGTTAATTTATTCTAATATTAAATTTAGCTCAAATAGATTAAATTTTAAACTAACTTCATACAAATCAAAAGAATTAGCTAACAAAATTTATATCGAAACTATAAATTATTCGTCAAAATAATTTTTATAATAATAAAGTTGTGTCCGTCACGTCTTTTTGATATATATTTTTTAAATAATTTATAAACATCATTTTATTTTCGTAATGTATAAATTTATAGTATTTTAAATTTATCAAATTTTATTAATGTACTTGTATATATTTTTTATAATTAACGTACCCAATGCATAAAATTCTCCGCTTTACAGAGATTTGAGAAAGGTTATAATACACCTTTATATTTTTTTTATAACTTGAATTTGTGACCTTATTTTTTTATAACTAGTATAATCAAAATAAGTCACTCACACACTTATAAATCAAATTTAAATTTAAAAAATTTTATTAAAAAGTATAAAATGAAAATCAATGCTTTAAGTTAAATCATATTTAAATTTAAAATTTTCAAGAATAAAATTCATAAATTCAAAAGCTATTCAATCTATGCACAGGTGTAATATAGACTAGATATTAACTAGTTTTAGTCATTTTAACAATAATTGACCCAAATTTAATTCTAGTAAATGGGCTGTACACTCTACTTTTATTAAAAATTCTACCCTCTAGGGGGTAGTTGAATTGGTGGAGTAGGAGGGCACGGAACTAAAAGGTCCTGTATTCGAATCTCCTTACCTACACTCAATTGAATTTAACGTACAGAATTTGTTTAGTACGGAGTATCCAGTTGGCATAATTTATAGACTATTATGTCAGTCCTAAAATTTATCCAGTACGCATCCAACAGATAAAGACTGCAGATTCCTCCATTTAAAAAAAAAAGTAATATCAATAACGGTTGGGTTAGTTTTGACTTGTGAACTTAAAGTACATTATTTGTTTTTAAGAGAACTTAAAGTACATTATGTCGTTTCTTTATTTGAACTTATAATACTAATATGGAGCGCAAATTTATTAAACTATTAAATAAACAATAGTCTTATATTAATATAATCTTTATCATAATCATATAATTGCATGATTAGATTTATAATTACTAAAAGTGGTCTTCCTTGCTTTGTATATTGGAAACTCAATCCTAACGTCGTGTCGAAATTGCTGAGAAACGTAACTAGAAAATGACATTTTCAAACGTATTGTTAACGAACTTATGGTTAGTTGAATTTAAGAGGTAAGAAAATGACAATTAAGGAGTACGACAATCCTTTTAATAATCTTGAACTACACGACCAATTGGAGTCACTTATGCATAATTATGTCTTTATGTATTCGTATATTGATATAACTTTGTGTTATTATTAAAATATATATAGAATTAACGAGAATCAGTCTTTATTAATATTATAAATAATAAAATATATAATTTCAAAATGTTTTTATTTAGTTAAGAATGATATTGGGTTAGCCCATCAATTATACCTACCAATTTTTTTAAAATCATTTTCTTGAAATTAAAAGTATAAAACAACTTCTTTTTTCTTTTATTGAATCCGAGCTTGAACCTAACCCACGAGTTGGTTCATTAAAGACACCCGAATCTAACCTATGGGACTAAAAAGTATGGGGCCTAACACGGTGCTCCAAAGACAACCTAGGAAAGTTCACTTGCACCACCACCCGTCGGCATTGTGGAATGTGGCGGAGTAGGCGGTGTCCCACCAGCATCATTAGTAGAGTTAATCATAGCATTTAATTGTGACGAAGATCACTACATTAATGTTAGCCTCGTCGACGGCCTTGACCTACCACTTGGAATAACCCCACAAGGAGGTGCTCCTGGTTGTAAACCTACAGCTTTTCCATAGCTGAAAATAATCTACTTCCTAATCTTGTCTTTTTTCTGTAATGAGTTTATTTAAGATTATCATTTTTATATACAATCATTGGGTTTGTGTTTTTCTTAAGATATGATAAGATCCAACCTTATCAATATCATCACAAAATGTGTATAAATACAAATATATTCACTTATGCAAGCTTGCGTTACTTCTTTATATTTTTTATATGGTGTCAGAGATAAATTCAATTTTTTTTAACCCTATTTCACACGTAATTTCATTACTCAACACCATTTCAATACCCTATTTCACACACCAAAATCCTCAATTCATAAAGCATTCTAAATCTACTGCACCATCAATCACCAACATAACAAATTTTATCACCACAAATCAAGACAAGAGAAACCAAATATAAGTTATCTTACTTACCTATGCCTTGATTGGCTACATCGACGATGCCATCAACCCACCACCAAAGTACTATAATACCATTGACAGCTCTTCCACTCCTTTAATAGAATTCTTACATTAGCAAAAAAAAGGACAAACTTGTGTGTTGTTTTTTTCGTCACCACACTCACCTCCATTGCAAATCCTTGGTTCTCGACCGTGACACTACTCGGAACCTTTACCTTTAACTCGAAACTCACTTCCTTCAACAAACAACAACTCTATGGTCTCTCCTTTGCCACTAACTTCTCACCAATAGAAAAGAAGACTGCACCATCACCATTTACTTCACGACCGTCAATTCCACCACTGAAGACCTTAATATAATTAGAGATCCTATCTCGTTCGATTTGGTCCTCTTTCACCATTAATGTATTCCCTCCCAGCTACAAGTCTTTCGTCACTGTCATGGAGAATTGAGAAATGTCACTGCCTTTTGTTGAATTGTGAGCTAGACTTCTTCATGAACAATGTTTACTTTTCACTCCATCAAGCTCCATCAAAAACAAAATTTATGGCATCACAATGTCGTCGTGTCTCTATCCACAAAGGTGATTCATAGGTCGGGTTACTTAATCCTCCTCATGGATCATCTTTGGTCTAACTAAACACACACCTAGCCCATAACTCGCCCAACTAGCTCACCTATAACTTGCTCAATCCAAACCCAAAATCATAACCTACCCATTCTAAACTCTTATGGCCCAACGCAATATCCCTCTTCCACTCCACCTTGGAACTTTAATTTCTTATCCAACTTCAATCCCCAATCCTAAAATACCAAATTTGCAAAAAAAATTAGACACGTAGTTGTTATTTGTCACTTCAAGTATATGCAATCCTATGGACAATTTTTCCAACCCTCCAACACATCTCCAACATGCCTTCTCTACCTTAAACATTGAACTCTCCCCAAATTCATCACCCTATTGTTAGAGATGAGAATAAAGCATACACATGTCTATTATAATAAAAATAGAAAATACCTCCTGCTATTAACATTGAGATTCGAATGGGTGTGAGGACTTTTCTAAGCTTTTAGCAAACGCAATCAGATGGTGTATGAAGAAATAATGCCAAGCTTAGGGAATCAATACCATTTACCATATTTTTATACTCCTCATTGTCTTCCCATCAAAACAAAAGAAGGAGACGTTTGACAATGGACGAACGTGAGGTTTCACAAATAAACTCAACAAATATGAGCCATCGCAACAAAGAAACTGCTGGGTAACTACCTACAAACAACATTCTCCCACTTAGGTCAGATATTTTATCTAAAAGTCATGAAACCTCTACTCAATTAAATAAATCAAATGTACGAATCATGACGATGAGTCCTCTAAATGTGAATATTAACTTCCATATATCACGATTCATCTTATTTCTTATTCTACTTTAATTGGATGAATAAACCTTTATATTTATTCTAGGCCTATAGTAATTGTTATTCTCAAAATAAAAATGCATGCACCAGAATGAGAAAACAACAAAATTAATAAGAGTTTTGTGAAAGTACATACAATAAATCACATGATGAAACCGAGTCCCATTTTAACAACATGATCCTTAAAACTCTTTGATGGCATGCTTTTTGTTAAAGGATCAACAATCATTAATTCATTGCTAATGTGTTCAATGACCACTTTGTTCTCTTTGACACATTCCCTAATGACCAAATACTTAATGTTGATGTGCTTACTTTGACTACCATTCTTGTTGTTTTTGGCTAAGAAAACTGCAATTAAATTGTCACAGTGCATTCTTAATGGCTTAGAAATGGATTCCTTAATTATAAGTTCAAATATAAAACTCTTCAACTACATACTATGAGGTAGCCTCAAAATAAGAAACGAACTCATCCTCTATGGTAGAAGTAGCGGTTAAAGTCTACTTTGAACTCCTTCAGGATACGGCTCCACTAGCGAACATAAGCACATATCTAGATGGTGACTTTCATGAATCAATATAACCAGCAAAGTTTGAATCCGAGTAGCCAACTACCTCGAGATTATTAGTTCACCTATACATAAGCATATAATCTTTGGTCCCTTGAAGGTACCTCATCACCTTTTTGGCAGCTCTCCAATGGTTTCTAGATGGATTACTCTGATATTTTCCTCATATTCCAACATTAAATGCAATGTCAGGTCTTGTACGAGCCTGAGCATAAATTAGGCTCCCTACTGTAGAAGCATATGAAATATTTTCATTTGTTTCATTTTAAGCTCTTTTTCCAGGCACTGGTTCAAATGGAACCTATCACCCTTCACAATAGGTGCTATACTCGATGAACAATCTTTCATCCTAAATCTCTCTAAGGCCTTATTGATATAGGTTTCTTAAGATAGACCTAAAATGTATTGAGATCTGTCCCTGTGGATCTTAATGTTAATGACATAAGATGTCTCACTTATATCCTTCATATCAAAATTCTTAGAAAGATATTGTTTCACCTCATATAGCAAACCTTTATCATTGGTGGCAAATAGAATATCATCGACGTAGAAAACAAGAAAACAAGTTTTACTCCCACTAATTTTTTGATATATGCATTGATTCATGATATTCTCTACAAAACCAAATGAAAAGATGATATCATGGGAAATACCACTAATGGGAGGCTTGTTTCAATCCGTATATAGATTTCTTAAGCTTGCACACCAAATGTTCATCATCACTAGAGGAGAATCCATCTAGTTGTTTCATATAAACCTCTTCCTCTAGGCCTCCAACTAGGAACATTGTTGTCATATCCGTTTGATATAGTTCTAAATCAAAATGGGCAATCAATGTCATAATCATTCGTAAGGAATCCTTCTCAGATACAAGAGAAAAGCTCTCTATGTAATTGATTCCCTCTTGTTGAGAAAATTTTTGGCAACAAGTCTAGCTTTTAATCTTTCAATGTTACTTAATAAGTCCCTTTTTGTCTTGAAAACCCATTTACATAGAATGGCCTTTGCACCATTAGGCAACTAGACAAGATTCCAGACATTGTTAGATGCCATAGAATTCATCTCATCTACCATGACATTGTACCATACTTGAGATTCATTGCAATTCATGGCTTGTGAAAACATTTTAGGGTCATTTTCAGCTCCAATATTATAGTCAACTTCTTGTATATACACAATATAATCATAGGTATTATTGATTTCTTATCTCTAGTGGATCTTGTTAATGTTGTATTAGTGCCCTCTTGAGGAGGAGCTTGTAGAACTAGTTGCTTCACAACCTCTGGTGATTGCTAAATAATCGAATCTACTACATTGTCATCAGTAGCTTTTGGAACTTTAATGATTAGTTGTTTAACACCCGTTTAACTTTGGGGGATGTTATGAATGACAATCAACCTATTATTTAAAGTAGGAGTTTGTATTTCACAATGATCCTTCTCAAGAACTAAGCCTGAGATTGATCACTCTCAATGATCAAGTCATTCTTTAATTCCACAAACCAAGTACTATGAGATGGACATACAATAAAATCTATAACCTTTGGACCTTTCAGCATATCTAATGAAACACCCATTTATAGTCCTTAAATTTAATTTCTTTTCTTATCAGTTATAAACTCTTACTTCAAATGGGCATTCCTAAACGTGTATATGTCGCAAACTCGATTTCCAACATTTTCATAACGTAAGTGGTGTTTTTTTGAAATAACCTTTGTTGGAACTCGATTTAATATATACATTGTCGTTTTAAGAGCTTAAGTCCATAAGGATTTAGGAAGCTTAGAATTGCTAAGCATACTTAGGGATGTCAACGGACCGGCCTAGGCCTTGGCCGGTGATAGCCTGGCCCGGCCCGTTGAAAAATATTGTTGGGCGGGCCGCAAAAGGCTGACCCGTGGCCCGACCCATGCTGGTCGAAATAATCCGTGGGTCGTGGGCGGTCCGCCGATGGATGGCCTGCGGAGAGGCTCGTGGCCCAGCCTATCTAGCCCGCCCAGGCCATGGGCTGCCTGTCGGACTGTTGTTGGCCCGAACTTTTAATAGATTTTTTAATTTTTTAAAAATAAATTTAAAAATTGTTGTTTTATTTTTTAAAATTAATAAATTATAAACTTTTTTGTTTTATTTTTCGTATTTACAACATATGTATATTATGCATATATGTATTTAAGCTTTTAAACTTTTTATTTTATTTTTCATATTTACATAATATATACATTATGCATATATATATTTATATTAATCTTAAA
>JAOSBN010000008.1:6690465-6707212 GCA_027563595.1 Erythroxylum suave | reverse complement strand
TCATATAATTAATAAAATCATTTTACCTTTTTCTTGTTTTAATTTATGTATTATGTGACAACTTTAAATTATAACAACATATAATTAATCAATTATGATATTACAAATTTACATCAAAAGTTAATAAGTTATTAAATTAATAGTTAATTATTTATAGTTAAAATTATTTTTATGTTTTTCCCAAATTTATTATGTATTTTTGTTTATTGTCAATATTTGGAATGTTTTAAATATATAATATATGCATATGGATTTAATAATATATGCATATGGATTTAGTATGTATTTTTTTCACGTTAAAGTTTGAACAAAAATTATTGAATTGCATTTGTTTTTAAATTTACCCTTTTTTTAATAAGATATGGGTTATTTTGTTTTTTATAATATAATTTTATTATTAAATAATTAGAACTAATATAATTTAATTATTTAAGTGATTATTTTTGTTAAATTGAAGCAAAAATAACCCGTAACTAATAATCCATTTACTAAATTCATGTTTCATATAATTAATAAATTCATGTTACAAAAAAAGATACAATACAAAGTCAACTGCTACATTGAAGAGTAGATTGGAGACTGATTTTAATTGATTAAGTGTACTTATTGGTAAGGTTGTCAACAATTTGGCTCCGATCATCTGCATGAACAAACATTACATTTAGTAATATAATACTTAAAATAAAAACAACATTTAATAATGTAATATTATATAAAAAGAAAATTAAAATTACCTCCATCTCTATCTTCATATATTTGATCAAAATAGCCTTCCATTGGTCGATTGCTTTCATCAATCCCCTCTGCATTAATACCTGTGACAATAAGGAAAAAAAACAACATTAAGTAAGATAATACAAAAGTAAATAAAATAAATATAATAAAAAAAGAATTTATCATCAATATGTTCATTTTTTAACCAATTTTGAGTACACATAAGAGCTTCCACAGTCTGACATTTTTTTAACCAACTTTGAGCACACATAAGAGCTTCCACAGTGCGATAATAAAGTCGACTATGATGAGGAGTAATGACCCGAACACTAGTACTAAATGCAGACTCTGAAGCAATAGTCGATGATGGAATAGCTAATAAGTCCCATGCTATGGCTTGAATGATCAGATACTTATCTCCAAACGTCTTCCACCATAACAATATATTGAATAACTCACCTTCAGTTTCAGGAACACGCTCGTAAAAAATATATTTGTCGAACTCCATCGTACCATAAGATATCCTAGCCCTTTTCTTTGTCATATAATTTGAAAGACAATCTGACGATAATGGGATAGAAAGTGTTGAACTTAAAACTGAAGTATGAGTTGAACTTGAACTGCTTGCATCTCGATGATGAGATTGTTGCATTTTGGCTTCATAATGATGAAACAATTGATACCATAATTGTTTCATGGTATGTATATGCTCTCAAGCTTCACCATTGTACAATATATTACAAATATATTCAACACTATCCATCTTGTATCTTGGGTCCAACAAATATAAACTGCAACAGTATCTCCAACCTTAGACCAATAAGAATTAAAATTCTCCATCATCCGTTACCCCATCGTCCGAATCACTTCATTAGAGTCAAACATCCACAATCCCAAAACATGCTTTATGATGGTTATAATGCTAAAGATAAGGTGTGATGTTGGATATTTTGTTCCTAAAAATGATTCAGTCCACCTATTGAATAATTCCAACTTCATACAAAGTTCTCTAGCCAACTCCCACTGATCCTCTGATGGTATGGAGGTATACTGAGGATCCCTTTCAGCTAATCTAGTAAATAACTGAGCATATGGAATTGCCGACTCCAACATCTTAAAGGTTGAGTTCCGTCTCGTAGGACAATCTAAAACCAACTTCTTTGTGCAGGGAATGCATAAAATCTGTGCAACATTTTCAAAAGACTTAACTCTTTTAGTAGTTGCACTCCAATATAAAACACTACTCCGAATACACTCAATTGATTCATTTATCGTCTCCAACCCAACCTTCACAATCAAGTTAAGAATATGTGCAAAACAACGCATATAAAATAACTTACCTCCAGCCAATAAACTCCCAACTCGCATCTTACCCTTCAAGTTCTCAATCATAGCATCATTTGTGCTACAATTATTGGCTGTGATACAAGAAACTTAGTCGTCGATGTTCACACCCATAAAGCAATCTTTCAACACGTTTGCCAATTTTTCACTTATATGCGGTGTTGGCACATAAATAAACCTATCATAAAAAAACATAACAATATAAATCACAAATTCATAAAATAATGAAATTAAGTAAATGAGAATAATATTAAAGAATATAAATTACCTCAAAAGTCTATTGCATAGCTTCCAATCATTATCAATATAATGTACCGTCACCACCATGTAACCCTTCTGTTGGTTATCGACTGTCCACATGTTCGTTGTTATGGCAATTTCCTCCTTCAACACTCGACAATACTCTTAATGTTTCTCTCTTCTTTTCCTCATAAATTTTAAAATTTTAACTTCTCAATGTATTCCGACTTGGAACCTTGAAATTCGGTTGGAGTGAATTAAGAAATATCCTAAACAACCATAGCCAATGCATGTTCATCTCCAACAATCATATTAGCCAACAAAATTCTTAATCTCTTATTATCAAAAGTTGTTACGATTATTTTGTTATTTCCCTTCATAAGGTTAGGGGTCAAAAATGATTGACCTCTTAAAACCATCTTCTTTCTGGTATATGATTCGGTATGTATCTTTAAATGAGACGTTCCACCTTTCGAACCACTTGAGTACAACTTATGACAATAATTGCATTCTGCTTTTTCAATTCTCTCAATCGATGTAGTCTTCTTAAAGTGATTCCAAACATCACTTTTAACTTGACTTACTTGAGTTTTAATTGAACTTCTATCATCACTCAGTGTTGGAATAGAAGTTTCCACTACAACCTCCAGTATCGGATTAGAACTCTCAATTGAAGGAATAATATGTTCATCCATCTGATCTGACAAATCAACCATGAACCACTAGAGTTAAAATAAAATGTAAGCTACATTAAGTACCAATTCTTATAAAAAGCTAACATTATATCAAAATACAAGTAATATAACGTCGTAATAACAGTAGGCACATATTCTTCACATTGAAAATGCAAGTACATGTCAACATTATTGAAGAGCTAAGTCTTAGCTACTAAATCTGAGGCCGGTTTTGATCAGAAAGGAAAAATGAAAAACATATGGTTTATTAAAGCAATATAAAAACAGAAACCCACAAAAGAACGGGAAAAATGAAAAGAAAAAGCATACAATAGCATGCGGCACATATTAAAAAGACACATGTAAATGCTCACTCGTTACAAAAGAGTAATTGAAATATGAAATATCAACAGAAAAGGAAACAAAAAAAAGCAAGTGACAAGGAGGCAGGAAGAATTTAGACACCAGCTTAATTGAGCAGAGTGCTTCTTCTTTCAAAAAGGTAGCAAAATCCTCTTGATTAAGTAAGCTCAAGCATAGACAACTCAACAGCTAGATACGGGGAACACTAGTTTTTTGAAGGTAATAGCCACAAGGCAAAGAGAATTAACGCAAAACAACTCCTTTGTGTTTGACTAAATTTGTTATTTTTCATACTAGTTAATTACATATAGTAATAGATTTTCAGGGTGCTAGGAGCTGCTGCTCTTCAAAAGTATATTGGATTTGGTTGATTTTCCTGTTTTGGTCAATGTAAAAGTTAGAGAAAGCTTTAATGATAAGGTTATAATAGCAGGAAATAAAACCAAAGTTTCAATTGGACAAAAGATTAAAGGATGAACTAAGATATAGTAGACAGTGGATTGTTTTTTTTTTGTCTCTTGACTTAGCAGTAGAAAAATTTGGACCCAAGATATGAAATACGTATTATCTATCATTTGATAGAGCATGATTTTATGTGGTTTTGACTTTTTGGGGGTAAGCGAATGAATGACAAGGCGATATGGGATTGGAATCTGCCGGTGGGTTTTTGGAGTTGTCAACTGAAAATCAATTTGGTAATCTAACAGGGCGCTACAATCAGTGATCAATCCCGAGTTGTTTAGGCTGTTTGTTGAAATACCCAATGAAGCAATTGGGCAAAAGAGCTTGATTGCTGGATTTTTGTTTTTATTTTTTCTTCTGATTTGGTAATCGATGGATGAGGCAACTACTAATGAGACGCAAATTATCTATCATTTGATAGAGCATATGATATATGGAGTTAAACAGAGGAGCAAAAGAACAAAAGAAAGAAGGTTTCTTAAATGCAAATACAAATAATTTATGCTCAGGACAAGGAAGAACCGAAGAATGCTGAGAGAAGCATTTTATCAATCACTTGGAGAGGATAACAAAACTGAAGACATATAATAAGAAGGAGAACATAGTTGAGGCAACTTATCATGAGAGAAACAAAACCAAATGAACAATAGAACAAGTCAAATTGATTTTATCATCCAAGTCCCAACAACATTGCAACAGAACAAGTCGAATTGTTTAAACAGGCAGTCGGCACACTTGGAACAAGAAATGGAAATAACCAGTCTACACTTTGACCCTAACTCTCAATAATGAAATCAACAATGTTGCAATGTGTGTAGTTGGGTTTAAGTATGTGTGTGTTAAACATTAAAGGAACCTTATTAAGCAGATGTTATTAAGCAGACGTAAAAAAAATAAAAACTTACCTTATTAAGTAGACGTTGGCTGGTTATTGGTAGCGGGAGTGACGACGGCAAGGCGAGACAAGGCGGGAGTGACGGCGACAAGGCGAGAGTGATGGAGAGGGACGTACTCTATATAGGGGGAGACGACAGTTGGGAGAGTGGAGATGGAGCGTGCAGGAGGAGGGGACGTTATTTTTCTCTTGGAAAAACGACATCATTTCTCTAATAATTTGCAAACGTCTAACTAGAAAACGACGTCGTTTTACTCTTAAAGCAAAACGACGTCATTTCACAACATTTTAGAAATAACATATCACACATAAAACAACATCATTTTATTAATGCACAAAACGATGTCATTTTATATGGGCAAGCCATGGGCCACCAGTTGGGTTGGTCCAACCAACCTGCAGTTCGGCTTGTCCAAGCAGTCTGCGAGCCGTGGACAGCCGCTGCCCGTGCCCTCTAGGCCCGTGGCCCTTGATGCACAAGCTGTGGCCCGGCTTGTCATTATACGAGCCTTTTTTCCTTTAGGCCAGTTTGACCGGACCAAATGTGTTGACTTTGGGCTGGGCCGGGTAATTATTGACATTCTTAAGCATGCTCTGCAACATGTCTAATAATGCTTGATTTCTTCTTTTTGCTACATCATTTTGGTCCGAGGACCAAGCAGGCATGATATATTGATCTATTATCCCACACTCATGAAGAAACTTCGCAAATAGACCAGGGGCTCCTCCATCTTAAGTGTATCTACCATAAAAATTTCCACCTCTATCTGATCTCACTATCTTTATTTGCTTACCTCATTGTCTCTCTACTTCCATTTTAAATACCTTAAAGGCATCTAATGCTTCTTTCTCGTTATGAAGCAAGTAAAGGTACATATATCGCGAGTAATCATCTATAAATGAGACGAAGTATTTCTGACCATATGAGTTCATTTTTGAACTACAAATGTCTGTATGTATGATCTATAATATTCCTGAACTCCTCTTGGCACCTTTCTTTGTCATGTTCATGTGCTTTCCCTTTATGCAATTCACACAAACATCAAAGTCAGTAAAATCTAGTATTAACTACTCCATCATTTACTAATTTTTTAATTCTTTCAAGGGAAATATGTCCCAAGCTTCTGTGCCATAACATAGAGTGTTCATTTATAATACATCTTTTAATACCAACATTATCATGGACATGCATTGTATTGTGGAAAAAATTTTATTGTGCCATTCCCAACAAGATTAGATCCATGGTATAAACCAAATGATGTATTTGAAAAGTTAAAGGAATATCCCAAAGGTACAAGTCTTGAAACTAAAATCAAATTTATAGAGAAACTTGGAATATAAAATGTTCTTTCCAAATTCAAAATAAAACCAAAATTCAAAACTAATTTGCATATCCAAACAGCTTCCATATGTGAACACATCTTGTTGCCTAAATAAATGTACTGTTCACTACCCACTGGCTTCCTGTGGTTTAGAAAACCTTGCAAAGTATTGAAAATATGGATTGTAGAACTAGAATCAATCCACCAAGTGTTATAACAAATATCAACCATATTAGATTCATAACAAACAAGTGAAATCGAAATACCTTTCTTCATAAGCCAAGCCTTAAATTTGGCACAATCCTTCTTTATATGCCCTTTCTTTTTGTAGAAGTGACACTTGGGATTGCAATTCTTTTTTTATCTCAGTATAGACTGGTATTTTACCCTTTCCTTTTGTCTAGTTTGCTCTCTATTCCTTCCTTCTGTGGCCATATGTGTATTTTCACCCAATTCCATTACCAACCTCCTTCCCTTTTGAAAACACATGGTTAGCATTTCATTAATAGACCATTTATCCTTAAGTGTGTTGTAAGAGATTTTAAAGGGTCCATATTGAGGTGGAATGGAATTCAAGTATATAATACACAAGGAAAGACTCAGACATCTCAACCTTAAGAGACCTTAGTTGAGCCGCCTCATTTGCATGATGTGCTCACGCACACCTCTAACACTTGTGAGCTTCATTGATGATAACTTGGTCATTAAGGTGTTGGCTAGGACCTTATCTGAAGGCTCAAACAACTCAAATTGTTCATCAATAGCCTTCAATAGATCCTTAAAATGATCACAGTCTCTAATAGAAACACAAATAATAACATGAATTTTGGTCTTTATGTACATCATGTTAAGACGATTACTTTACTCCCAATATTCATAAAGAGCAATTTCAATTCGAGTACTAGTTTCAGTAGGTGCAGGTGGTTCGTCTTTCCAGGTAGCATAATCAATGTCCATCCACCCTAATTGGAGGAGAATCTTCTCTTTCTATATTTATAGTTATCACCATTCGATTCAAGAATATCACATTGAATATCATAAAAATTCATAGGTTGAATAACTGCACAAAATTCAAATAAACATGTTTATTTCACTAAATTTTTGAAGCGAATAAACATATATCATGTTTTACCAATGTTAAAACATGCAATCATATTTCTTATGTGAATCATATAACAATTAAAACGTCCTATGGATAAGTTTTAATTAAAAAGATTTGTACATAACCTTTATGATGAAGCTGTCAAATTATATTTCTTTTCTTAATACTTGTGGGTAAATTAAGAAAAAGATAATTTGCTATTTCATCCTAATTAACGAAGTAAACAAAATAAATATTCCTGTGGGATAAAATTTATTATATTTGGATATGATTAATTACAATTTATGGATGTGATTTAGAGCGCTTAATATACAATTTCTCTTAATTAAAGATGATGTGGCTAATCTTCAACTAATTAAAATTATATTGATCATATGACACCTCATTTTATACAAAATATTAATAATAAAGATTCTACATACTCCTTTAAAACTAATTAATCATGCATCAATATCATATGTTTGCATAAAAAAAACATATACACAAATTTAAATCAAACAATGATTTAAATCATGCAATTCAACAAAAGTTTAGTAATATGTCAAAACTAAAATATTTATGGGTCCAATATGTAAATACAATATAAAGATTGACCACTTTCTGGCCAATGCAGTAAATAATTAAAAGAAAAATATGTCTAGAAAATTGTTACGGAACTCGTATTCAACAAAAATGAAAAATGTTGTTCATCATCTTCAACTTCAGCTGGGTCAACTCGACCCGGATCTGCCCCATTATATAAATCCTTCTATATCTTGGCTTTTAAAACTCCGTTCTTTATTATTCAAAAGTCATTTTAATCATAACTGGAGTTCCTCATATATGCAAAAGCCATTTCACAATATATTGACTCTAACAACAACAATATTTGCAATAGAAAAGTCACTCATCTATACACATAATCACAAAAATTCAACTATATTAAGGCAGGTAAATTAGTTCTAATACCAACTGTTAGAAATGAAAATAAACCATATACATGTCTATTAAAAATGAAAATCCGGAATTTTAATCTCATACCCCTACCATTGATGTTGAGATTCGAATGGGTTTGAGGACTCTTATAAGCTTTTAGCGTATGCACTCAGATGGTGTATGCAAAAATAATGCCAAACTTAGGGACCTGATACATTTATACTCCCTATTGTGTTCCCATTAAAACAACAAAAGCAGATGTTTGGCAGTGGACGAATGTGAGGTTTCGCAAGTAAACTCAACAGATACAACCCACCACGATAGGGAAACTACTGGGTAACCACCTACAGACAACACCTACTCCCCGAGTGAAATCATGAAATGGCTTATAGATGTTGTAGCCTCTTCCCACATGACACCAAGTATCACCATTCTTGACTTCGTTCAACCATATCGTAATCCTGATCAAGTGATCATTGCAAATGGTAATCCTGATCGAGAAATCTTATGGATACGTTGTGAAGAATCTTTTCAACAAGATTGCGTTACTTGCAGGAACATCATAACAATCTCTATCCTCTGAAGATTTCTCGATCATCCATGTAGTAACACCTTTTTAAAATTATTTTCATCACTTCAAAAGTCTCGTACTAGTTCAATTGTACCTCATATCTTTGAGGCGAACATAGTTGTCTTCGTTTTTCAACTTCTGCATGAGTATATTCTAAACCCCTTGAACTTATTCACTATGATGTCTAGGAATCGTCACCACATTTATCCATTTCTATATCACGATAATATTTTATAACTATTGTTCATAATTTTAGTCATTACATTAGAATTTTCCTTCTTGAAATTAAGTTTCAAGTATTACAAAAATTCCAATTATTCAAAACCATTTTGGAAAATTTATTCTCCAACAAAATTAAAATGTTGCAATGTGACTGAGCTTTTGAACTCACCAAATGATCATTTGCTCATTTTCTTACTACTCATGAAATTATCTTACATATCTCCAATACCCCAGATTAAAATAGTGTTGTTGAACACAAATCTGTCACCTTACCGAAACCAGTGTTACCATTCTCACTCCCTGCTCTCTTCCTAAACATTTATGGTTTGATGTCTTTTCAACTGTTGTTTACCTCGTCAACCTTTTACCATCATCTGTTCTTTTTTTTTTTTAAATACAAGAGGATTAACAAAACTAAGGAAGATCTAAACGCAGGGATCTGCGGTAAAGCATGCTAGACATGTCCTTCTGAACCAGTTCCTTGGTCACGGGCAGAGGTGTCTTGAGGATGTGGACTCCCGGTTGAGATTGGGACGCCAATTTTGTCAGGCTATCTGCACTCTAGTTGCTCTCGCGATATACATGTTGAAGCTGAACCTCCCAAGGACGTCGCAATAAGGCCCTGATGTCCTGCACCAAAGAAAAACCTTCTATTAGCTGAAAGGGAGATGAAGAAAGAATGTTAATAACCTGGAAAGAGTCCACTTCTAGGACCACCTTGCGAAAACCGAGGTCCCAAGCCAAAGTTAGTCCCAAGTGGACTCCCCATAGTTCAGTTGTAGTGGGAGGATAGCTTCCAATGTTGTGCAGAAACCCTCCACACCATAAGCCATTGGAGTCCCGTATTATGCCGCCTGTCGTGGCACTGTTTGCGCCCGAGTTCACTGCTCCATCAGTGTTGACTTTAATCCAGCCCTCAGCTGGTAGAGTCCATCTGACCATCATTATCAAAGGGAGCCCTTGGGAGATATGCGCCCGCCCTTTGATAGCATATCTCCTAGTAATCTAACCCACATAGTCTAAGACGATTTTGGGGCCTGTTGTCGGCCAAGTGGAGCCGTCTTAAAAAATATCCTGATTCTGCCATTTCCATATGCACCAACACGCTACCCCAAAAATGGTAGTCCATTTTGTTCTTTGGATTTGCAATCGTTTGGCCAGGTTGGAACTCCACCAGGTCTTCTCCTTTTGGTGAAAAAATTCAAAATTTAGCACGTTGGGGGAAAATTAAACCCAAAAGGATCAGACCCGAGGACAATCCCTTAACGCGTGTAAGATCGTCTCTGTGTGGCCACAGAAGCTACGGCTGACATCCCTGGTGAAATGTCTCGTAACTCGCTGCTGATTAGTCAGCGAACACTGCTTCGCTAGTAACCATAGATATGTCCGCATCTGCTGAAAACCTGGCCGCTGTCATCGTCTATTCTTAATTTCAAACCTCCGCATGAACTTTTGTTCCATTCACCTCCTAACCTTGATCGTCTTTGAATTTTTGGTCGTACTTAGCTTTTCCTTTCTTGATCAAAATTGAACTGATATACTCCTACTAAAATATGTTCAATGTACCTTCCTTGACTATGCTCCCAATTACTAAGGATATTGCTATTTTCATCCTTCCTCAAACAAAATCTACACCTCGCATAAATATTAAATATCTTGAAGCCCGATTCCTGAATTTACTACACATCTCTCCCTCTTCTCCTGCCACTTCTTTACCTTCGGTTCAATTTTTCCTACCACCTGCTACTTCCCATACTATATCAACTGTTTCTACTACTCCTGACCCACCCACTCCGTTCACCACTTCCTGACTTCACCACCCAGCACTCCGCCACCCTCATCATCCCCTCATCCCTTGATTATTCGTAATCAGATTTGCACTCGTAAATTGAAAATATTCCCTGATCACATTGTTTACACCACATCAACTTCAAACCCAGATGGTATGTTATTGGTTGCATGAGTTCATGTTTTGCACTTAACCAGCGGCATTCTTTTGGAGCTATTAAGTGCATATTTTGCAAACTGTAATATGTTCCTTTTTTCCTTTGAAAGAAAGAAAGAAAGAAAACGAGATAATGTGCATTTTGTTATCTTTATACAATGAATAATGTTCTTAGTAACCGTTCTTTCTGAATTATTCTTTGTTCATAACATAGAAAAAAGATCAATAATGTGAATATACTAAGAAGAGACCCGGAAGATAGAGAACAGATTATCTTTTCCTGATATTTTATGTTCTATTTATGATGCTAATAGAACGACAGGTCTGATATGAACTGCATTTTCTTGTTATATTAATAAACAAGATAGAGATTGATGTGGATTTACCCGAAAATTATTTTGCAGGCGCAAGATATTCATTCGTGTTAAATGGCTGTCTTTTCCAAGGCATCACACAGAGCCTACTTATTCGCCGCCTGTAACAAATCTTACCTGATATACTGAGAATAGATTCATAGAACCAAATCTCCATAACTAAATATCAAAGATCCCTGAAAACTAATGTCTGGACAGTGGACATTGGGCAACAGTAGAACTCTCCACCTATGATTCTTTTAAAAGGTCTGTCATCAGTTTAAGGATATTTATTAGAGCTTCAATGACAAGAGTTGCAAGACCTCCCAATGCAGGAATGGACACAAAATTCCGAAATCAATGTAGCATCTTAAGGGACTCTTCGAACTAAAAAGTTCCTTCTATGCCATGATCACAGAGTACCAAACTAACAATGACAGGATCCGTTAACCTTGAAAAGACACTTCTTTGTGGCTCAAATTGGTGGGGTTTACGGCCCCACCGTTTTAGCCAGGAAGTTTGTAGATTGCTTGGTGTAACAGTGAATCCTTTTCAAAATTTATGCATCTGTTTCCTATCAGCTCACTGGAAGGTACGACGAAAGACAAGAGTTCAGGGTCTGATCATACACTAACTGGAACATTAGTATCTTTCTTCCCACTGCAAGTACATTTTTATGGAAACGAGTTTGAACAGAAGAAAACTTAAAAAAGTGAACGCATGTCAACTACAGACAAAACTATTAGAATACATTAGTACAGTTACATGAAATAGACAAAGTTTGCTTAACAAAGACAAACAGAAAAAGTGGGAGGGTGCTACCTTTTGCGTGGTTTATAAAGAACAACCGTCACATATTTGGATTGGAACCTATGAGTCATTCCCAAAGCAATTAGAGACTGCGATGCGCATCCTTTCTCAATAAAAAGGTGGTTAAGTACAACATGCTGCTGTTTCGAAGAAGAAGCTTCATCTGGATTATCCATATCAAGCACAGTTAGATGCAGCTGTGGTGGAACTACTACAGGCTCCTTTGCAAAATCTTCCTCAACTGGAAGAGTCTGACTGTAGCTGTTGTCTGGAGATGGCGGAGCCTCAAACTGTGTTACGCTGTCCAGATTTTCTGGCACGTAGTCCTACATGAAAAATCAAAACTCCTTCAGAAACTAGGATGTTTATGCCCATAACAGTGGGCGTTGAATATTTCCGGCACTTATCTATGAAAGAATTGGTTGCACACGCATCCATGTTGCCAGCTCTTTTGTCATAGAAGTGATTATAAATTCTTAAGCAATAGTAGCATGTAAAGAATAAAGATGCAGCTAATCAAGCAAGAACTTTATGACAGTTGAATTCTGGAGAAGTACCACCTACACATACGTAGAAAATCTAAAACAAAAGATAATAAAAATACTCCCTGCCTCTGAGCCCACTACAATAGGAACAGAAAGGGCCAAACGTGTCAAATGAAGTAAGAATGTTTAACTAAAAGTTTCGTTCTGCACTATTCAAACTCCCAAAATGCATTAGGGACAATGCAACCCCTCTGCAAGTGGAGGTGAAAATCTAGGTGCGTTTCCCCGTGTTATTGCAAATGTTGAATATGGTCTGTCTTCACTATCTTTCCCATCTACCTTATGATATCTCAGAAGGAAGAACAAGCTCAAGAACCATAATGAAAGAATACAAGCTCATAGCTAAGGTGCCTCAAATGCCAGCCAGTGCCAAACAACGATGCTTACATTAACGTCAAGAAGATTACAGAAACGACCCACTTCATCGGCCACATAAGGAAGATCTGGAATATATCTCCACTCTCCGTCCACAATGAACTTGTAATGGTATACACCTTTTGGGAGGACTAAAAGAATAGAATGATCTTTACCAGATCTTTGTAATTGCTTCCTGCAACCACAGAAAGTATCCCCAATCATTACACGCTGATTGATAGTCATAAGTCTCGACTATATTCACAAAAAATTAATCAGTTGAAAGTTGCCTTGATGCCCAGTTGTCCCAAGATCCCTCCACATACACATCAGAGCCACCATAATTCCAGGTAATAATGATAGGGATTCCTTGTTCAGTGGTATAATCAACCATTCCGTGAGACTCATTTCCCCACATTTGATTAAGGTGAGTGGGGCCATCAATCCTTTGTAAGGGAGCAGCAGGAACCTGCAAACGCACAAATGAAATACAGCAAATCACGTATAAGGCAAATTACTCAGGGCGATGTAGACAAGATCTTTAAGTCATAACCATCTGAATAACATTCAGTTTACCACCAAATTCCTCGGTGATCCGTAGATCTAGAATTCCTTGCATATATATTTTTCTCCAAGGATCTCCTCATTCCAAAAGAAGAATCTGATTCATCAGATTATATTCCAAAAATAGTGGCAGGGAGTAGAAATACCTAAAAGGGCTTCCATCCTCCCCACCTGTCCAATTAGTCATTCACACGCACAATGCAATGAATTAGAGATGATGGAACTCATCTAATGCAACTTTGACATGTTTTTAACAGTAGCAAAATCACCAATGAATTAGCAGACGATACACACTGAGACAAGCGTTGTATATTTCAAAGAACTCTAAATATTTCATTATGTGAGATAAAGGAACTCAGAAGAAAAAGATTTTGAAATCTAGGCTCCCTGCAGTTAAAGACCTTTGATGGTAACTAACCAGAACAAACCTTGCATACAACAAAAATTCATACAACCAGAAAGAGTAGGTGCACCGGCACAATAGTCAAGACAAAAAACTTGTCATATGAAAGAAATAAACTACCTTAAAAACAAGGCTGATAAGTTCCTTATTTTAATACAAGTCAGGAGTGCATTTTTTACAACCTTTCCCTAGTCAAGCACATTGAACCTATTGAAACTTTCCAACTCTTTGAATTTGCATGAACAGATAAATTGACAAACCCAAGAGTCGGGTTGGATAGAAATCCAATGTGGAAAAATGAGTCCAAGATTCCAACACATCTCACAATCATTTTCATGTTATCTAGTAGCTCGAACTATGCCAACCCTAAAAGGCCAAACATCACTTTCCAACAGTCAGTCTCCTCATTTGTTTTCATCTAATGTAAAGGATCTTAGCATCCCCAAGTCAAACAATGTATAAGCTCATCTCCTCAATAATTTTACAAAGATCAGAACAGAATTATCCCTCTCTAGCTACATAGAACCCATCAACCAAGTCAATTACCACTTGCAAGCTTCAAGTCAACTCTTAGAAATAAAAGCACAAAGCCCAGATTGTCATCATCATTTTCGAAATAATAGCCAAATACCCTTAATTGGTATATTCCAAGTTGGAAAGCAACCACAAGGAAAATAAGCATAAGAGTGAATTATGAACGCATACTTGTAAAATCAAGTCAACACTTAAATCGGAGTTTGCCACATGTTCAATTCTATATGGAGTGCTGAACGAATACCCTTGAATAATGTTTTTACGTAAGAGTGGTGGGATGCAATTAGAATGGGAATCAAGGTAGAAAAGTTAAGTATGAGATCAAGGCGATTGTCATCTTTGTAGAAGTTATCGCAGCAGTTTGCTTGAAAATGCATTCAAATACCTAGCTGGTTTTCAAGTCAAATATAAGCATGACACGAGCACTTAAGAATACTAAGATTAAACAGTACTTCAATCTCTATTAGTAGTCAGATGTAAGGAATGAATCAGAAGTCAAAACTATGGCATGAGATCAAAATAAAATATGAAAACGCAAAACACTTGATTTAAAGAAGACGGATAATACTTTTAACAATGTAAGAGAACATTTTAACCAGGCAACCAATTCATAAATTCATTCAACCAAAGGAACAGCATGTCTGCTGCAAAGATTTCACATAATTGTTTGCTTAATCATGGACTTATCTTCTAATTTTCTTTTCCAACTCTTTCAACAGCAATCCAGTGAAGTTAACATAGTCAGCAACATGCCAATAAGTATTCAAATCCTTTTGTTATTAACCCATGTACAAGAAACAAAATGGCTAATTTGTCAACACCAGGGAAAACAGAAAAAGAAACAAACAATTCAAGCTCCTAATTCCTAAACAAAGAGGTGACGCCCCTAATCTCAGATATCGAAACAAGCACCAAAAATCAACAGACCTTGATCCAATTACAGTTCAAAAACAATGAATTGAATACTAGCTTAACTTGTTCATACCAAACCAATTAATTAATCACCAAAAAGAAAAAGATATTAACCTGAGGAGCGAACAAGAGAGGGGAATTAGAACGAGCAGGGCTATGTGGAGGATTAACACTGGCAGACATGGACTCTAAAGTCGCTACACTCCGACCACCGTTGTGCAAGATGCCAACTTGCTGGGATTCATCTCTGAATCCATCTTCTTCTCTCCCATTCGCATTTCCCATCCCTTTTCCTTCCTCAGAACAACAATAGCCTTTGGCAAAACACGCTTCAAAACTGAAACTTCCAAGTCTTCTACTTCTTTCAATCAACGTAGGTATCTTCTCTCTATCTCTCTCACATATATATTTATATACGCACATACATACACAGACAGATCTAAGCCAAAGCCAAGGTACATGAAATGAAGATATTTACGGTTTCATAATCTTCTTGTACGTTTAATACGAAAAGAAAATGATGATGATTGCAGGTACAGAACATTGGATAAGAAGAAAAGACGTGTGTTGTGACTGATTAGATGTTGACCTCTCTTCTGCTTCTCATTCTTTTCTTTTTTTCCTACTGCTTGCCTTTTTATATTACTGCAAAGCAAAGCTTGCCATTTTAATTTTATAGGTGAGAAAGGCCGATTGGATAAGATGAGGAGGAGTGATCAAGGTGGGCCCATGTAAACGTGGGTCCCTTTTTGAACAGATGAAATTTTTTATTTTTATTTATTTATTAGAATAGAGGAATTTGTAATTATTATTTTTTAGATGTGAATTAAGTAAATATTTAGATTAATGCAGTATTTTGTGTCAAGTAAGTCCTATATAACAGGTTTGATTAAGAGAATGTAAGTAAAGAAATTTGAATATAAGACCTTTTGATCCTATGCCTTTCACTCTACTAACTTGACCACCCCTTGGCAAAGTCCTCCATATCTTTAATCTAATTTCAACCTTATTCTCCTTATTTTGATCCATATATTTATGTAAGACCTTCACAAATGTGTGAATGAAAATCGGTAAAATAAGGTTAGCATTGAGTTACCTTGTTCTCCATTTAAAAGGTGCAACCTTCACTCAAATTGATTTATAAACGAGTTAATATAATTAAAAATGCCTAAAATTTTAATATTATTATAATTTTAAAAAAATTAATCAATTAATTTTAAATCTTAAATCTTTAAATATTAAATTAAAATTTTTGAAAAAATATATTTTTTATTATTAACAAATCTATCTTTTTCACATGAGATCATCTCAACTATTTAATTTTATCCACATATTTATATCAATCTAATATAAACACCTGAATAAGATTTAATGAATCATGTTAATAACTATTTGACAAGATCCGGTCCATCTTTTTTTCGCTCCTTAGCATGATTACTGAATTTGATGCGATCTTCTGACGTGGAATGCTTGAAAATAAATGTCGCATATTGCAGGGGTCCA
>JAOSBN010000008.1:6642809-6673262 GCA_027563595.1 Erythroxylum suave | reverse complement strand
CATAGTGGGTTGAGCAGAGAGTATGGGGGATTGGCTATTCAAACTTTTCATAAGAAACTATGTAAATGCAAAAGCTTGTTGCCTTTTCTTTCTTGAGCTTCAGATTCACCTCCCTAGACGTGAAATTACTCACCAACCCCGTTATGATAAGCCTATGCAATCTCCTCGCCCCTCCCCCCCCCCCCCCACAAAGATCAGTTCAAATTAAGGGACGTTGGTCCAAAATGGCAATGTTATAGAAGATATAGAAGTTGGTAAAAAAGAAAAGTCACCTGCTTTCTGGCTTTAGAACGGGCAGCAGATTCCCTGTTCTTAATTTTTCTCCTCAGCTTCCTCTCATTGTTCTTCTCAAGTGCCTCCGGGGCATCCTTTTTCCGCTTGGAGTTGTTGTGTCTGATAATGTGCCAATAGAAGAGGAAGGAGACAAAGCCATTCTCTGGGGAAAACTCTGGGCTCATTGCATCAATAGTGCCCAATTCCATGGAAGGACTTAAAGTTAATTCTGCAAAAAGACCTGCTTATTCCAAGAAGTCCTCCGAAGTTATTCCAAAAAGGACGATTCCCTGTTTTACCCTTTCATCTCCTCCCCGAAGCTCTTCTTCTGCCCTTGTTGAATTTCCTGCCAAACCTGATCCACAGTCTTCCCACTCAATTTCCTGGCCAAAGTCAAGCTGGCCTGGCGTTGGAGAGGTGAAGCAGAGGAAGTAGTTTCCATGTCATGGACTCAGTTACATCTGTGCTCCATACATTCTTGAGAAGCTCGTCAAGGTTCATGCTCCCCAAGGGTTTCCCTAGATTTCCCAATTGATTCTCAACTTCATCGAGAGTGAGGCGTGAGCCTTGCCTCATCAATTTAGTGCATTTTGATGAGATTGCTTTTCATTATTCTGAGATTCCAGGTTTGAACTCCCATTCCCCAAAATCCTAATATTGATTCAAACAATAAAATCCCCAAATCATCACAACAACCCAGAAAACCTAGGGGAGAGACACCCCGCAGAAGTACCACAGAAACCCCAAAATTCAAAAACTTGGAGGAAACATCCATGAGCCCAGCAGCTAATTATACTTATTGACAACGACTGACTCCCATCCCACCACCAAAAATCACAAAAACTATCAACAGTTTATAAAATTCCTAAATCTACTCGACAAAACCCCGAAAAGATCAATCTTGTAAATCATGCATGGGCTGGGAGCTCCGTAATCAAAATTCGATTAAATCGACAGAAAAAAGAAATTCAAAATAGCACCGGCGTCTTTTATTAAAGATTTTAGATTAATAGATATCACGACTTTAGGAGGGGTTTTTGGAAATTTGGTTGGAAATTTTGAATTGAATTTATTAATGAATTTAATTTAATTTATAACAATTTCATTAATATTATAATTGAATTCAATTACACTGTTTGAAACACAATAAAAATGAATTCAATTATTTCATATGACATATTTACCCTAATTAAAAAATAATTTTATTAACAAATAAACATTCACACTTATATAGAGCAACTTATAAACATTAATTTTATTATAAGTAATATCATCAAAAAAGTTCATTATTAAAATGAAAAAATTGATTGCAAATGACATTAGGCTAGACCGAGCTACGATGATAATAAAAAACTATTATAATTTAAAACTCTAAAAATTCATGAACAAGCAATGGTTCTTTTGCATAGATAACTACAAGGTACTATCAATTTTTGAAATTTCACCCCAAATTACATATATATCATAGCAAGTTTAACATATCTTTCAATAATAAGAAGATATAAGATCGTTACATCAGAAAACTAAATAAAAAATATTCATAGTTAGCATATAACAAGTTACATCATTCATAAAACTCCTCCCGTAGATGCGAACTAAAACTCAAACTTTAATTGAACTCCAGCAAAAAACTAGACAGAAGAACTCAAACTTTAATTGAACTCCAGCAAAAAATTAGTCAGAAGAAAATGTTGCTAAAGTTGAAGCAAAAAAAATAACTCCAATAGATGGAATAAAATTGAGAGATAAGAAAAGAAAATAGAGGTGGTATTTCGTGAACGAAAGGAAGGTTGCTCTTGTGTCGTTTGCTGTGGCGTTGTCTGCTAGTGCGTGGGTCTACTATTGGGAAAAGAGATAAGAGTGGCATTGTCTGCTATTGTGAGGTGGGTGGGTCTGCTATTGGGAGAAGAGAGAAGAGTGGCAGAGATTGAGAATGGTTATTGTGTTGCAGCGTGAGTAGGGTATTATTAGATTTCAACATTATAAGAAAAGACTTATACTTTTGGAATTGAATTCACGTGATTCATAGCGTAAATTGAATTTAAAAAGGGTGTGAAGTTCAAATCCACACATAAATTCAATTCATATCTTTTTATTGTTTAAAACAGGTGAAATTAAATTCAATTAGTTGAAATTGAACTCAATCTTATAATTGAATTAAATTCGCCGTGTTCCAAACGGCACGTAGTTTTGCATTTTTCTTAAATTTGTAGTTTATAATTTATTAACAAGAGCCATTGCATGACGCGTGGCAGCATTTCTGTTGACTTACATGACAACTAGCACTACAAGACCGTACGGAATGGCGAATCTCACAAACAAAACATATGGTTGAATTGGTACTTGAATCTTAGACAAGGAGCCTTTAATTTATCTGGAAGAGAAAGTAACGATACCGTTGGAGACGGTGAGGAGAATATGGGGATCCGATCTCATATATAGGTTATGGTATTTTTTTTCATATTTTATTTAATCTCATTTATATATTTATGTAAATTATATATATATATAAGGATAAAATTTAATAAAATAAAATATTTACATATTTATGTAGATTTTATATAAACATATGGATAAAATTTAATAAAATCGGATATTTACATATTTACTTAAATCCCATATAAATATATAGGTGAGATTTAATATAATAAAATTATAACAAAATAAGTAAAATAGATGATTTGATGAGTATAAAATAACAGGCGCGAGTACATTATTTTTTTATTTGAGTTGTTTTTTAATAATACTTATCTTATTATTCACCTCTCTTCTAAAATAAATGTTTTATTTTCAAAGGTAAGGGATAAATAGGGATTATAAATTTGACCTGACTGTTTGGCCCGATTTTAGTCCAAGTTGATTGTTCCATAAGTTAAAATAGTTCAGCTCAATTAAGTCACAAGTTGATCGAAACAATAAAAACGACGTTACTTTTATCGTTATTTTGTAATTTTTAAAAAATATAATTATGAATCGGGTCGGCCCATAAGTCATCCAACTAAAGGTCCGATGGGGTCAGGTTAAGAATGACCTGAGTCTGATCTGACCGATTAACATCTCTAAGAAGAAGCATACGTTAATTTGATTTTTATTTGTAATATTATATTCAAAATAAAACTTTTTAGTATCTTACACATTTTAGTTTGGATAAGGAGGTTGGAAGGTTAGAACAAAACAAGTGATTATCATGTAATTACATATATTCTATGTTTGTTTTTATGATCTGTATATCTTAATTAACGACAGCTACAGTTAGCTGTCGTTAGTTAAAAGCAGTGGGCCACACGCACACCACATCCTTCTGTCAGAAAGACATTGGATAGAGTGGTAATGGGACCCCGGTAAGACTCTCAAAGGTTTTTAGTGAATGTGGAAGGTAAACATGCTCTTTCAGTAATAAGTTTGCCAATTTCATGCCAAGTATGGTCCATTTGGGAAAAGCCAAAGGCTAGTACCATACCCACCATCTCCTACTTTTCATTTTCCATATTCCAACTTTCCCTGTTCTCACAGCTTCAGAAGTCTCTCCGTTGTCTCTTGATAAAAGGGAAAGATATCACATCAATCAATAGCTTGCTAGCATTGGCATCTGATCCAAGATTTTGGAAGAATCCTCAATCCCAACTTCTACTTTGATACATTTTTCATTTTTTCTTGACCTGTAAGTCCAAGTTCTCCGTTTCTTTCTGTTTTCTGGGTCTCCTTTCTTAATTTTTTCTTTTGGTCCTTGAACTTGCGATTTTAACTTGCATTTGGAAGAGGATTAGGGTTTCTTTTCTGTATGTTCAGCTTTGACTTCGAAAGTTTCCAACTTTTTAGTATTTGCTACTCCTTTGCATGCTCATTTTAATGGTACTTCATGGTTTGTAGTCAAGCATTTTTGGGTCGTGAAAATTTCCTTTATATTTTTCTTTTCCTGATCTTGTTGTTCTCTTCGTGGTAGGTTGTTTGTTGAGAGAACTGATCAAAGTTGGATCCTTATTGCATTTGTTAGAGACTTGAAAATTTCCCCTCTTGGGCTGTTTAACTATGTTTTTAGCTTATTGAGTGAATTCAGTTGGTAAAATAGTGACCCACATTTCGCTTTAGGTTGAGGAGTCCTTTTAGAACTGACCAAAGTATGCATCTTTATTGCATTTGTTAGAGACTTAAGAATTTGTCCTCTTGGACTGTTTACTATGTTTTTAACTTATTGAGTGAATTTAGTTGGTAAAATACTGACCCACATTTTGGTTTAGGTTGAGGAGTCCTTTTAGAACTGACCAAAGTACGCATCTTTATTGCATTTGTTAGAGACTTGAAATTTTCTCATCTTGTGCTGTTTAACTTTGTTTTTAGCTAATTGAGTGAATTCAGTTGGTAAAATAATGACCCACATTTTGCTTTAGGTTGAGAAGTCCTTTAAGAATATGTTAATCTTTACTTTTTGATTGTAAAACAGGGTTGTTAATGTGAAATCATGACAAGGGTCATCCGTGAGTTTGGAGATACAATGCAGAAAAATGCCGTCCCTGGGGTGTCGGCCGATGTTGTGTTTGCATCAAGTAGGTTTCCTCATTATAGAATTGGGGTTAACAATCAGATTATGGATGCAAAAAATGACCCAAAAGTGCTCTCCATGAAAGAGGCTGTTGCCCGTGAGACTGCACAGCTTTTGGAGCAGCAGAAACGCCTTTCGGTGCGTGACCTTGCCAGCAAATTTGAGAAGGGTCTGGCTGCAGCTGCTAAGTTGTCTGAAGAAGTAAGATTGATAAAATTTTTTGTAGTTGTTTGTGTTTGCTTCTGGAAACTTGATTTGTTATGCTACTTTGATTGTTTTGTTGAAAACTCTGGTTTAGGTTCTTGTTTATTGGGATATACACAAATTGATTGGTGATATAGATAAACTGTAAGAACAGACGCCAAAATGTGCTTTTAACTTAGTCATTTGTGTATTGTAGGCTAGACTCAGGGAGGCAGCTTCACTGGAGAAACATGTTCTTTTGAAGAAGCTTAGAGATGCTCTAGAATCATTAAGAGGACGTGTGGCTGGTAGAAACAAAGATGATGTCGAGGAAGCTATTATTATGGTAGCTCTTTCTTGATTGCTCTCTCGGATTTTAATCATTCTAAAAGTGTTTTAGATGTGACTTGATGACAGGGTTTCTGTTACCATATTATGACAGAATTTCACTTTTATGCTTGGATGTAAAGTGTTAAATTAATCTCTGAGACCGATTTGATTTTGCCTGGGTTAGGTTGGAGGTTTCATAGTTGACCTCTACGAATTCAGTTGTCAGGTTGAGGAACATGCGTTTGTCAATGTTTTTCATTGTTATTCGCTTCCATAAGAATGAAGCCCAACGATTTTGGACCCAGCAACCATTTGGTTAATTTATGACGGTTTCATAAGTCTATCATAAAACTGAGATTTTATTAGGAACTTTACTTTAGATCACTATTATCTTCTACGAGGAAAATACAAGGGCTCTCTGTTTAGTATATTTTCTTTCATTTCATAGTTGTACGTTGTAGAATGTTTCTAACTGCTAGCATTTGTTTGATTTGCTGCTGATCTGCTTTTGCCTCTGCTATCTTTCAAGTGAAAAAGTAACCATTCCCAACTTAAATGATTCTTTTTTAAAATTCCAGGTAGAAGCATTAGCAGTTCAGCTTACTCAAAGGGAAGGAGAGCTCATTCAAGAAAAAACAGAAGTGAAGAAGTTGGCAAATTTTCTTAAGCAGGTAATGCAATTAACAAGTCCGTAACTGTCATCTTCTCCCTTTTTTTATCTTTCTTTCTCCTTTTTTTGATGTATTTATGAAGTAAAAATAGACTTTACATTTGTTGTAATCTTGGTCAAGTAGATTCAGAGTTTAGCAACTGACTACTGCCCGTTGTTTATGTACCTATGAACTTTCAGGAGATCAATTAATCGTTTAACTTTTTCATCTTGGTTCCTTTAGTTTTCCACTTTTCTTATGCAGTTATTCTTATGTTCATTTATCTCTTCCCTATCTTCATCCTGGATCAAATAGGAAGACATAAATCCCAATAGCTTTTACTCTCTGTACTGATTTCTCCTTTAGTATATATACATAAGTTGTAGTCAGTATCTGCTGATCTGTGTTGAGCATTACTACCCCTTTTAGGCCTCAGAACATGCCAAGAAACTAGTTGATGAGGAGCGAGCCTTTGCTCGTGCTGAGATTGAGAGTGCCAGAGCAGCTGTGCAGAGGGTTGAAGAGGCTCTTCAAGAACATGAACGAACGTCTCAAGCTTCCGGGAAGCAGGTTAATGTTCTTCGTTTTTTGCTTTAAAGGGAATGTTATTAATTACTGTTCTTTGTTCTTGTTTCTTACAACATATTGGTAGTTGTAAGAAATTTAGATACAAATTGGAGCCTTGTGTCCTCTAATTTTTGTTGTGGGTTATAATTGCTTCCCGTTTTTCTGTTGTTGTTTATTGGATTAGCTGTTGACTGTTATCTCCAGTAGTGTGGCCATTAAAAGCATGAATTCTGGAATGGTCGTGGCGGCTGCATATCCTTTTTCATGTTCTCCTTTATGGGTCTAATCTTTGGAATTGTATGAAGCTTGTTTCATATCACTTGACAAATTATTTGGTGTGGCTATTAGGAGTTGGAAGAATTAATGAGGGAGGTTCAAGAGGCGAGAAGGATCAAAATGCTGCACCAACCAAGCAAGGTATTTATTGGTGCTTTGTTCAAGTTTCCTCCACTGAATTATGATATTTAGTCCTTGAGTCAAAATTGATGCTTGTTCCTTGAACTTGAAAAGACCTTAGAGCTCTATCTCTCTATGTCTCCAGTTTAATTTTATTATGACTCTATTATGCTTAAAAAACGTTATAGAGCATATCTTTGTCCATTGTAGCCGAGGAAAACATTATGTATTAGTATTGGCATGATGGTCAATATTTATCAGGGTTGGAACTATTTGTTTTCTTCTAGAATTTTCAATTGATATCTGATATTAGAAGTTTATAATAGTATCTGAACACAAGTTTCTTTCAATTTTTTTATTGGTTAATCGATAAAACTTTGCAGGTGATGGACATGGAACATGAATTGCGAGCATTGAGGGTTCAACTTGTTGAGAAGTCTAAACGATCACTTCAGCTTCAAAAAGAGGTATACTTATGGTTCCATTTTGGTGTGTAACGATTGGGTATATAGTCCATCCGGGACCTCTGTAGTTTTCAGATGCTATGCATCTGTCATTTATTCTTCTTCAGCTTCTTACTGATTTCTGCTTTGACCAAGGATAAGGTTATGGGTTGCAATGTTTGTGGTATTCTGCTCACCTTTGATAATTCTTACCTTTATCCGGAATTTTTCCACGAGTCTGAATTTCTGTAACTTGCTTCCAAAAACATCTTAAAGTGAAAATTGAGACTCAATTGTGTACGTCTTTGTGGAATTTGGTGGTAACTTGGAAGCTTCTCAGAATATCCAAGTTCTTAAGAATTTGGACTGTTCTGCAAAATGGAAATCTTGACTCGCACAAAGACACTTTTTTTTGAGAAATCGTCTTGTAAAGAATATTTTATGGACTTTTATTTCCATGTATAGCTTCTGAATAACTGCCTGGACTTTTCAATATTCTTTTTCTATGACTTGATGTAATGGCAATAAGAATGGTTCAGCTATGTCCTTGATTGCCACTATCATGAACTATTGGACTTTATTTTTTATTTTTGATAACCTGTTATTGACTCCTTGCATGTTCTACTTTTCATTTATCTCCTCCAGCTAGTGATGAGTAAGAGAAGGGAGAAGAATATTTCCCAATTTTATGAGTTTGATGGATCTGAAGCTTTAGGTTCTTATTTGCGGATCAAGCCTAGCTGTGATAATGCTCCAGAACTTTCTAAGTGTTCGATCCAATGGTACCGTGTGTCATTTGAAGGCGGCAAGAAGGAGCTTATATCAGGTAGTGGCAAGAAGGAGCTAAGTCAGCAAATTCGGTTTCTGTCCATTCCTTTCTCGATTTGATGGGGTTTTGGGGGTGGTAGTGTAGGGAATACAAGAAAGTTTCTGTTGTTGGTGGATTTAGAGTCAGTTGACAACAGAATAATCTGTTGTTGATGGATTTAGAGGTCACAATTGACAACAGAATATCATTTGTGAATGATTATTAGATTCATTGATTAGAAGACGATATTTTCATCTCAGCTGCTCCTGATGATATCTTTTATGGATAACAAAGTTAACCTGCGACTAATTGGCATCTATTGATACAGGAGCTACAAAATCAGTTTATGCTCCAGAGCCTTTTGATGTTGGGCGAGTCTTGCAAGCTGAAATTGTATGTAATGATCGGCATATCACATTGTCTACAACTGGTTCCATTGATCCAGGTATTCACTTCTACTACTTTTCTGGTTTAATTTGGTGTGCTAATGCTGGTTTCATGACAACAAATTTTCTCAAAATTTTCATTTCAAGATTGTCCTTTTGCAAGTACATGAGTCTTTCATGTTTACTATACGTAATATACAGAATTCAAATCTGACCTAATTCTTTGCTTAGCTGCTGGTCTGGGTAGCTATGTAGAGGCACTTGTTCGAAAACATGACGTTGAGTTTAATGTAAGTGTTCCTTGAACTATTTAAGCATTTCCCAAATTAGTTAATGATGCATTAGGTTGATTTACTTGAGAGTTGTTCATTTTCAAAGTATTCTAGTATTACACATGTGCCTCATCGTGATGGTCACTCACTCTCTCTAGCTTGTCCACGTGCTAGATGGACCAAAGAGCTGTTTAGGCAAATCATTGATGCTGTTCATATTTTTCTCAATTTCCATCTATATTAATTATAGTAGTTTTTGTTTGAGTTGAAATATTTGTTAGCTATTTTTTCTAATCCAGATATACCCTGATTTTGTACTTGGTTTTAACTATATTTTTCTTAGGTGGTTATTACCCAAATGAGTGGTGCTGACCATGTATCCGAATCTATTCATCTGCTTCACGTGGGGAAGATGAGAATGAAGCTTTGTAAAGGAAGGTCTACAGTCACTAAGGAATACTACTCCACTTCAATGCGGGTATATCAGATTGGAAAACTTTCCTCTTTACAAAGGATGGTTTGATGTTGGATTAACATTTTTAGCAACCATGTTTGACACTGTTATCTCATGCTTTAGTTGTGTGGAGTTAGAGGTGGTGGCAATGCTGCTGCTCAGGCATTGTTCTGGCAAGCAAAGAAAGGTGTTTCCTTTATCTTAGCCTTTGAATCCGAGAGAGACAGAAATGCAGCTATTATGCTCGCAAGGAGGTTTGCTTTTGACTGCAATGTAAGCGCTCCTCTCACAATTTTCTTCAGACTCGTCCATATTGATGAATCTGTTTATGTATGCTTTTCTTCAACTATTTTTGATTGTTCTCAGCTGATAAAAACTTCAATTGTTCTGATTTTTGTCCCTCAAAATACACTTAATTATGATTTTGTCTAATGCATTTTCTCATGTCTGATAATATTTGCTGAAAATGTGTATAATCAATATATTTTTTCCTTATCCTACGATTGAATTTTATAACCATTGACGACTTACTTTATGTTTGCAAATTCTTGCAATACCAGATCGTACTAGCTGGGCCAGATGACAGGGAACCTTTAGAAAGTTAAGGAACCTCCATGCAAATCCACTCACTAATTGTAATTATATAGAGTTCTTACTTGTAATATACGTTTGTGGGGCTAGGATTTGGCTTTTACAGTCTGATTTTTCTCCGGGTTTCTGAAATTTTCTGTCCAGAGCCGAGGCATGTTTTAGTTTGCCTTTTGAATGCTAGATATTCAAGTATGCTTGCTAGTGACAGATTTTCGGATTGATTTCAGCTATTCTTTGAATTTGTTGAACATAACTTAAGACGGTGAGTAAGGTTATTTGTGATGACAAATATGTGATTGATTTCTATAAGAGAGTATATACTTTATTGATCGACGGCTGCTTAGTTATTTCCTCTGAATCATTTTGTTATTTCTTTTTTACTGGTTCTGAGATATGTATAAAACAACTGTATGTTGTATATGAAAATAGTAGAAGATGACTCTTACATAAAATCTATGTACTGGAAGAACCAACTGTAGTGTAATCCTCGAAACCTATAGTTTCACTCATTTATGATAACTTTATATTCAACTTCAGATCTTTCTTCTAACCTAAACAAACACCTAAAACTTCCTGTTTGTACGTAAAACCATCGTCATCATGCCTGGAAAATATCAACAAACACAACAAGTCTTGAGTAGTGGTAAGAAAGATGGACTAAAAGCTTTGAATCCTTCGAATCTGCTTTTGGACACAAATAGCATCTTTTCGACGTTGAATAAGAAATAGCAATAATAGCATGGGGTGGGATGGGATTGGACGGCACGGGACTAGAATCCAATGCTGAAGCCAGAAAAATAAGGCCATTCAACATGCACCATAATTCATGTCAAAGGGTAGATTAGATTTAGATATCAAATGAAAGCTAAGCCTAGGACATGGACCTACACCGAAAACAGAGCTCTTTCCCTCTTTTCGTTGTCGTGAATGCAAATCAAAAGCCTCGCTTGTCTCCTACCATAACGACAAACTCCTCTCTCAACATTCTACACTCACGCAAGCCGCGCGTCGGATCACCTCTGGCAAATCTGGCCCTCTGCTCCACTCCGCTCCCACCGTATCGTATACCAATACCAGCCCTTCTCTCATCCCCCTCACACTCCTCCCACTCCTCCTCAACAAATCGTCTATGCACCCGTTCACTTGTACTACCACGACCTTTTCTTCCGACGCCACGCAGCTGAACCTCACCGTACTGTCCACCCTCACCTGAGGAGGCAAAGGTGGACTCTTTATTCTACTCCACTCTCCGAACCCACCACCCCCGTTTTGTCTCCGCCCGTCGAACCTCCAGAAGGACATCTCCACTGCATGGCTGGCTAGTACATACACGAACCCAGCTGCCGTCGCGCAAGCCGCCACCGCGCAACCGCCGCCGGGCACCGTTCGGCTCCTCAGCCACGCACGCGTCTTCACGTCGTACAGGTCCATTGTGCTCGCGTACTCTGTTCCTGTCGCTGCTGCCCTCGGGACTTCGTTCTCCGAGACGCCTCCGATTTTGAGTCCTCCGATCACGTAGAACACGCCATCGACGGCTGCTCCGATGCACCCGAATCTCCTCCTCGGCGCGTGCGCTACCACGCTCCAAGTGTCTCTTTCCGGGTCGTACTCTTCCACCAGCGCCGCAGGAGCGCGAGAGCCGCCGCCCCCGGCGACATAAATTTTAGATGATACCACGGCGCAAGCAAACTTCTTTCGCGGGAAGTTCATTGAAGATCGTAGAGTAAGTGAATGGGTCCACGTGTCATAGCATAAGACTCCGTGGCGCTCGACGATATAGATTCTGGGTCCGATCGAAGACAAGCGAGCGTGACTAAGGTTGTCGATTAACGAAGGTGCTTGTAATGTGATAAAGGTGGAAACTTTCCAATCTCCGAGGATGTTGGAATCATCATGGGTGGTGGAGTGGTCATTGTGTTTGAAGTTAAGGGAGGCAGTGAAGAGGACGGAGTCGGAGGAGGAGAGGGCGAACAGGGTGGAGGAGTGGAAGTGGCGGATGCGGCGGAGGGAGAGGAAGGGGGATGAGTGGACAATGTGGGACCATCGTCGGCAGACGAGGGACAGGGAGGGGAGGGAGGAGGAGGGGACGCGGGAGAGGCATTCTAAGAGGAGGTCATCTGGGAGGGCTGAGAGAGTGGTGGGGGTTGTGGTGGTGGGGCTGTGGAGGGGAATGGGGCTGAGGGCATTGGTGGTGTCTTGTGAGTTGGGAAGGCATGACTTGACCAGCCACGAGAAGTGGCGAGAGTTGCAGCTTTCGGACATGAACGAAAGAGTTGGATAAAAGATAAGAGATGGAGTGAGAGTGGCTAATAAGTTTATGTCTATTCCAAGACTAATCAATGAAGTAGCCTAGTAGGAGTTAACCTCCTCTTTAATTAACAACAACATCTGAAAGGGCTGAAAGGTAAATTTCTTCCTGGAAAATTCAACTTTTAAGATCTGCATAATAACAATCAAGGCAAATGTTCATCCCCTAAGAATCAAGGATCCATCGTCTATACAAGACGAGATCATAACAGGAACATGATCGTGAGTGACTTATGGCTTCCCTAAGAAAACTAGTGGCAGCAAAACCACGGAGACGCCAGCCCTGTCACGGTGATTTGGCCACAAGGCTTTTGGCAGGGGAGTGAAGAGCTACAGATCCCCTGTCTACACCTAAAAACTTCTTGTGCATTGCCCTGAGCTTACTATCTGCTGCTGTAGAATGGGATTTCACCAATAACTTCGCACATTCTCTGTCACATTTCGCAGACAACTCAATTAGTACGGTAACGATAAAGTATGAGACAGAAACGACTTACACACAGCCTCGTGAACCAAATAAATGTACATCAGTGCATCTTCACTGTAGCCCGTGTGGTGCTTTAGAGTTTCAGTCCAGAATGGCCGCTTGTCAAGGGTATTTCGAGCAGCATATACAGCTGAAGCAGCTATCAGCGAGGGACAATACAAAATGACAATCGGATATTGAATCAGACCAAGTTCGGCCAGGAAAAATGTCATCTTCTCCAACTGCATCATTCATTGTCAAACTGATTAATGTGGTTGCATCTTAAACAAGGTTAGGTTCGACACAACATAAGATTAAATTCGATTCGATTAAATTCAGATTTGGAACTAAACTTAAACTTAGACCTCAATAGGCAGCTTAAGATCGGACTGACCCTGCCAATTTCCATCGCTACACAAGAGGTTGGAATATAAAAGGAAAGGTATTAAAACTTTAAAGGCTATCAGCTTACCTCCCTGTCAAATGGAATAGAGGCTTTGACGTATCTGACTAGAAAAACATATGGTGTAGGGACTGTCAGGTACCAATCCAACTTCTCCAAGATAGCCTCCTCCATTGCCAGAACATGTTCTTTGATATAGGCACTCTCTGATATGTGAACAAAGTCGTTAACCTGCAAATTTTAACTCAAGATTTAATACGAAAATGACAAATTTAGTGACAGTTGCAGCAAATTTGAAGATATTGACCTGTGGTGCCCATATCTCTTCATACTTGCAAGCTATAAGCATTGCGCTGATTCCAACCAATTGAAGTTCCCTACTCCGTACGACCTTAACTGCCAGATATCGGTCAAGGATATTGATACTAAGATAAATTGTTTCTGGCATCAATTCAAATTTTCGATGAACTTCAATTAGCCAGCCCACAAGGATAGCTCTCATATTGACATTGATTTCTGGCTGCAACTGCATATAGTCATGTAGCCTACCATCAACCTGCATTAAGGCCTCTGATGAGAAAGACAGAAACAGAGCAAACCAAGATTAAAAGACTTCATTACTTCTGCGAGTTTGTAGAACTTGTAGATATCATCAGCATACTCAACAACTGCCAAATCATTATCAGCATCTTCTGCATCAATGTTGAGTTGTAAATCCACCTCCTTGAGTTTATTGCTAAGACCACAAACAGCCTAACACAGTCAACAAAAGTAAAAAAGTAAGAACATACATGAGAAAAATTAAGTGTCTTGTAACTATCTGAATTACCTTGCTCCGAGCAGTGAGGATTGGCGTGAGGGTCTTCATTTCCTTCCTTGAAATTCTTGCCCTAGATGTTCTTCTGCTAACTGATTGACACTCTTCACTTCCAGTGGACCTTATCTCTATGGCTTCCTCAGGCTTACACTTCTGAAAGACATTCCTAATGGCAGCTGCTGCAGGGTTTGTTGGAACTGGGCCCCTTCTCCATCTAGCCACATTACCAATAACTTCATTATCTACAGAAAATACGATTGGTTTCTGCGAAATTGATAGGGAAGTACATCACATAAGTCAGCTTCTGATATCTAAAACTTTGTTTAGAAAATGCTAAGAAGACCTCGTTAAATGCTTACCTTCCCTTGCACCGCATGATCTATCACTAAATTACCAATGTCTTGAAGTACTCTTCTGTTCCTTCCATCTTCAGCTACCAAGTTCTTCTGCTTAACTTCCTCTGGAAAGCAGAAACTAAGAAAAATGAACAACACTTCTCTTCCAGAAAGAAAACTTGCCGATAGGGACTGCCTCAAGGAGACAAGGAAGTTATAAAGAAGCAAAGTTTAACCCTAGCATAAGGAAAGATAAGTTTACGATACAAAGCTCGGAAGGGACGGAACAAAGAGTGATGAATGAAATAGACCGAACCAGTTAAAGATTGGACAAGACCAAATAGGATCACATCTATTCAAGATCAAGCGGAATGTTTTCAACGAGGACTAAATCTCATAGAATTTTTAAATGCAGAAACCAAGATAACCAACAGCATTTCACATCAAATAAGAACATTAAAAAAAAAAAGAAACTAACATTTCTAGGATACAGAAGATGACCAGAATAAAGCTCAGTTATTTGATTAGGAATCCTTAAAAGAAATATTTGAACAACTACTGCAATACAGTACACAAAAGATACACAAACCCCAAAGAAACAATTATGCATAACATTAATCCATAACAAATCAAGGAAGACCCAGAAAAGAACCACCCTGAAAGTGAAGAACCAATGGTACCTCTAGGTTGTCGGTAAGGAACGACAGCTCTGGAATCCATTTCGTGATGTTCTTTTTCTTCCTCTTCTTCGGTATCTTCTGGCCCTTGGCTCTGACCAAAGACTCTCGCAAATAGTGATGACAAAAACTCTTGGAGAAGACTATTGCGCGTCTCTCCTCCTTCAAACTCTACGGTCGCCACCTTTTCTCTCTCTAAATCCCTCTATGCAAAATTGCAAATTCTTTGTTTGGTTTCTTCGCGTTGGCTGCAAAATCGATTTGCGTTTACATGAGACTGGAAAAAAAAAAAGAGTGACATGAACTTTAAGTCCAAATTTAAAGTGACGCGGGCCTCTAACGGTCTGATCTTTTTATCGTGTTTTGAATGATATTTCCCATTTAATTCGTGTTTTTGATTCAGTAGCCGTTAGTGCAATGGTAACTTTTAAAGATTAGGATTGGCGTTGGGATGGCAAAAACATCTAGCCCGGTCTGTTTTTGACCCATGACTCATCAATTTTTTTCAAAACAATGTTGTTTTATTTAAAATGATGTTGTTTTGAAATTTTTTGTTTTAAAAAATAAATCGGCCTGATCCGGCCAAGCTCATGGACATGCTTAAGTAAGGTGGAGGATCCACTTTTCGTTTCCCTTTATTATTTGAAATACTTCATGAGCCATGTTATAGAAAAATTATAAAAGATGAAGCAAGACAAATGCTCGTGGATGATAAATGACATCAAGAAAAAACAACAAAAGTACTTCTATAGTCTTTTTAATGAAGGATGTCTTTTTCTCGTGTAATCTTAACACTTTTGAGAATTATCACAACTTTATTTATTATCAGAAAATCATGAGAGAAAAAATTAAAAGAACTTTAAGAAAGATGCAGAGTGAAAGGATAGTAGAGCCTAATAAGTTACCTATAAAGTTGTGGAAAAGTATAGTAGATGAGAGTTTTACTTGGTGAACCAAGTTTTTAATGTGATCCACAATTCTGGATTTTTGCATAATGAGTGGAGAATAAATGATATATTCAAAACTATAACAATTATAGAGGCATTAAACTACTCAGACATATTATGAGGTTATAGGAGAGGGTAATTAAGAAAAGTGAGAAAATGTGTAACTATCTCGGAGAACCAATTTGGTTTTATGTCAGAGACGTCCACAATATAATGTTTACACCTCCTAAGATGATTAATGGAATATTATAAGTACAAATGGAGGAACTTACATTGTTTTCGTTAACTTATAGAAGGCTAATAATAGGATACCTAGGAAAATAATATAAAGGTGCTTAAAAGTTCCTATGACCTATATAAGAGTTATTAGGGATATGTATTAAGGTATAAGACTGGAGTAAATATGACATTAAGATATACAAGGTATTTTTTATCGATAACATACTACATCAACGATTCTCATTGAGCCTCTTTTTATTTGCAATAGTTATGGATATTAACGTTAAGCTAGAACTTAAAGGGACATGTTCAAGTTAAAGGGTTTTAAGTTTAATAGAACTAGGACCGAGTAGTTAAGAGTGTAACTTTTCAAGTCACAAGGTTGTACCAGGTGTGGAAATAAAGATTGGTTTAAAAGTTGATAAGTTAATGAAGACAAGAGTTAGGTGGTTTAGACGTTAAAAAGAAACATATTGATGTTCAAGTGAGAAGATTGTACTTCAAAAATTTAAGAGAAGAAGAGAAAGACCTAAGAAGAACTAAGGACACCTGATCAGGTATGATATTACACTACTAGAGCTTACTAAGAAGTTGACTATTAATATGAGACTTTGGCGAACTAGGATAAGGGTAGAAGATCTTACGTAATGAGGACATTTTCTTTTAATAGGCCTTTTGAAAATTTTCTTCATTTTCTTTGTTTCTTATGTCATGTCATTATCTTGGAATACTTTTGATAGTAATATTTGCTCTTTAGTTTAGTTTTTAATCCGTTTATTTATTAAAGCACTTTAATATTAATATTAATATTATATTAATTTTAATCTTTATTTATTTATGTATTTGGTTATTTTTTTTAGTTTGTCAGCACTCTAGTTCCCTTCCTAATAGCCGTGTTGAAGCTGAACAGCCAATCTTAGCTCGGTAAAGCATGGATTTCCTGCACCAAAAAATTCGCCTCAATCAACATCAGTTTAGAGGAAGAGAGAATGTTGATTACCTCTAGAGAATCTACTTTGAGGGTGACATTTCAATAACCAAGACCCCAAGCCAATTTAAACTCATCATGTACCCCCTAAAATTCAACAGTCAAGGGCAAACACTCTCTAGTGTGTTTCATGAATCTGTCACACCATTGCCCATTGTAGTCCCGAATTAAACCCCCCAACAATGCCAATATAAGACTCGTGTTGAACAACTCCATCTGTATTTAATTTTACCCAACCCTCCTGTTATAGGTTCCAACCCACAAGATGACCGACAGGTAAACTCGATGCTTTAATAGCTTGACCAGTCACTACTTGTACCTTAACGACCCAATTTACATAGTCTAAAACAATGCGATGTCCTACTCCGGCAAAGCAAAACCATCTTCAAAAGACCCTAGTTTTGCCACTGCCATAAATACCAGCAAGCGACACCATATGTTATGGCCTACTCCCCCATTTGCACTTGAACCGGTTTAGTAAGATTGGATCGCAACCATGTTGCCTTCTCCTGTTAAAAGAAATCAGAATCGATCACCTCTCGGGAAATTTACGCCAAAAGGCTTTCACCCTATTACAATCCCCAAGTGCATGCAAGGTTGTCTCTTCTTGTCCACAGAACTGACAACTACTATCTATTGCTATATGTCTAGTGACGCGCTATTAGTTGGTCAGCAACTTCCTTTTAGCTAGTAGCCACAGAAATCAACGAATACGCTGTGGACCTGATCATTTCCACATCACAGTCCATATCAAATTTTGGCCCTCCAGAGCTATATCTGCTATTAATTCATAAGTGGATGCAACCGTGAAACTACCATGCTTTCCTGGGCCCCACACAACTCTGTCCTTTCATATATCAAATAATGGAGGCCGAATTGTCGCAATATCCAAACAAACTGTAGAGGGAAGATAGTGTTGGAACATTGTCCATTTCCAATGTCCATTTCCAATTTCCATCCTCGTCTGAATACTCTGTAACTTTCGTATGCATCAAGCTGTCAGGGAGGGGGGATGTCATCTCCAATACTAGAAGACCCTAAGCTTCCATCCAATGGTCTAGCCAAAAATATATCCGGCTGCCATTTTCACGCTTCCATTTGATTCCCCGACGAACATAACCCTACGTAGCTGATATTTCTCGCCAAATTATCGAAGCCCCTTGCTTATGCAACGTTTGAGGGATATGATATTCATTTAATCTATATTTTGCTCTAAGAACTTATACCTATAATGCTAAGGGCTTAGTGAGTAATTCCCATCCCAATTTAGTTAGTAATGCATCATTAAATGCTTTAATACGTTTAATCCCAAGGCCTCCTGCTTTTTTTGGGCGACAAATGGCTTCGCAACTAACTAAGTGGATTTTTTGTTGCCTGTCCTATGAGCCCTAGATGAAATTCCTCATTATTTTTTCCAAGTCATCACAGAATTATCAGGGCAGCCTCACAGTTTGCATCTTATATATTGGGAGGGATGAGATCATCGATTATGTTAAAGTGACTCACTTTGCCAGAGACAAAAACCGTGCATGCCACCCCACTAGCTTTTGTTGGGCTTGATCTAGGATGTGCTGATAAGTATTTTTAGTTATGCGCTTATGAATCATAGGTACGCCTAGATATTTACCCAAATTAGATGTACATTGAATCTGTAGCGCTTGACTGAGCTTATGCGCTTGTTCCAGAGAAACATTAATGGAGAAAAAAATCCAGGTTTTAGTAGTGCTCACCTTCTGTCCTGACACCTTGCAAAAAGTCTCTAAGATTCTCGATACCACCGCCGCCTGAGTATCCGTAGCTTTGACAAACAGGATGAGTTCATCGGCAAAAAGAAGATGGGAAATGGAAGGCCCCGTATTACTCCACTTAAACAGTTTCCACATTCCTTGTCCTACCTCATAGGATATAATATGGCTCAATCATTTCATGCAGAGTACGGAGAGGTAAGGCGAGAGCAAATCGTGTTGCCGAATACCCCTTAAAGGTATAAATGGATCAGATAGATTGTCATTCCATGCAACTTGCATTGAAACCGTAGTTACACACTTCATAATGACACTAAGTAAAGTGTTTGGAATTCCAATTTCCTTTAGTGTGTCATTTATAAAGTCCCAGTTTAAGCAATTGTAGGCTTTTTCTAAATCCACTTTTAGAGCGAAGTATCCAACCTTCCCTTTCTTCTTTCTCATCGAATGGATTATCTCTAGGGCAATGATAATATTGCCTATTATGTGCCTTCCAGGAATAAAGCTATATTAGGTATTCACCACTAATGCATCGAGATGTGGCTTCAATCGGTTTACTGTCACTTTTGAAATGGTCTTGTAAATCACTGAGCAATTGCTAATAGGTCTAAACTAGATAATAAACATCAGGGACAAGACTTTGGGAATCAGTACTAGAATGGTTTGATTCAAGTCCTGTTCCCAGCCTTCATTTCTGAATATTTTCTGAATAAAAGTCACCAATTCTTGACTTACTTTGCCCTATTGATTCTGAAAGAATAAGGTCATAAAACCATCAACCCCCCAGCACTTTATTTTGATTCATATAAAAAACTATCGTTTTGATTTTGTTTGCGTGGATTGGTTCAGCAAGGTCATGTAGTTACGCCTTTATTAGACGAGGAAAGGCTCCGAAGCTAGGAAATTAATGAGGATGATCCTTTTTGACAGTATACACTAGAAAAAAATAATTCCTAGCCATATTGCACTGCATCAACTATTTCATTTCCATTATTATCAAATAATCGCTCTAACTTCAACTTCTTTCGTTTGGATATAGTGACCATGTGATAATATTTAGTATTGCGATCATCTTGTGACAACTAGTCACACTGGGCTTCTGATGCCAGAAGAGTTTTTCCTCACACAACTCTTGAACTAGTTCTCCGCTCAGCTTGTCCTCCAGGGCCAATAGCGAATCAGAATCATCATTCCTCATTGCCCTCTGGATACCTTCCAATCGAGCTAACAGTCTTTTTTGTATGGAATATATTGCCAAAGACTAATTATTCCATTGAGCAAGTTGGCTTGAAAACTTGATTAAAGACTTACTAAATGTCGCTTCGGTAGGAAGCCAATGCTCAACAACTAATATGGGAAATTCTTCATGAGCTAGCCATACAAATTGGAATCGAAACTTTGGTTGTCTTATGTCTCTTGGTCGCGGTCAGACAAAGTGAACTAACATGGGCTTATGATCGGAGCCCAGAAAAGGTAAGTGGTGATTAACCGTATAAAGAATACTTCCATCCAAGACGACGATCCAAACACTCTATCTAGTCTTGTTTGGACGTTTCCTCACCGTCAAGTAAATTGCGAGCCAACGTAACGCAAATCATACAGTTCGCACTCACGAACCCATTCTTTAAAAGCTTTACTAACCATTGATGTTGTTGGGGATCCACCCCTTTTATCGACAATATTCAATTTAGCGTTGAAATCCCCTCCAACAATCCAAGGACAACTAATGGAACTTCCTATCCATCGCAAAAGATGCCAGAGGAATTTTTGGTTTAGCTTTTGGGGACTGATGTAAATAGAAAAGAATTTAAATGAGAAAGATCCATATGTTATTTTGGTATGTATGAGTTGTCTACGAGTTAACACTATCGAGACGTCAAACTCCTTCTTCCATAACATCTTAATCCTGCCAGTAAAGCCTTCGACTTCGACACAGAAGGAATAATCAAATCCCAATTTGCAGATGACTACTTGAGCTCGTCTTCCACTAATCTTAGTTTCAACTAGCACCAATATCCCTGACAGATAGTTACGAAGATAACGCCTCAAGATCGCTTGAAAATGTCCCCCCCAGCTCCTTATCAATTCCATATGAGTATAGACATAGTAAAGACTACAGAA
The DNA here is from genome assembly GCA_027563595.1 of Erythroxylum suave. Lineage (NCBI taxonomy): Eukaryota > Viridiplantae > Streptophyta > Magnoliopsida > Malpighiales > Erythroxylaceae > Erythroxylum > Erythroxylum suave. The sequence continues at coordinate 6,652,344 of JAOSBN010000008.1, read as the reverse complement.
AATAACGAAATGCACCTAAACCGAGAGGTATCTAGAATTCCTTCCGGTGCAACATTATTGTGGCCCTTCTGGAGACTGTGGCACTATCTCTTTGACTGATCCCTGCTCACTTGAAATGTCCTCCATACTGGACTCGCCTGCCATCTGATCTGAGGGCTTGGAGGGAGGTAAAATGAATTCGATCCCAGCGAGTTGACGTTGATCCACAAGCCCTTCAATTCCTTCCATAGGTTGACCTTGCTCCCTCATGGCTAACTCCCTCCCTTCTGTTTCGTCCTAACATAGATTATGTCTTGGTGAGAATTGAGGGTCACTGCTTTCTATTTACCTATGTGGGTGGATTGAAGCTATACGTGGAGCGATGGACCCGAGCCCTTCTCGCTGGACTTATGTTTAACGTTGTTGAATTTGACTTTTGGTGCCACTACCTTACCTTTAAGAGCTCCCTTTAAAATCTTCTCTTTTTTTTTGGTTAAAAGGTAAATATATTAAACCAAAAATTATATGTACACGGTCCTTGGGGCATACCCCAACCATAAATAGTAGTCAATAATCATCAATAACCTTCCATGTCAAAAATACAATAAAAACATCAACAAGCAAATACATCAAAAGGTAATCAATTCACTTGGATAAATCCTATACAAAATATTATACAATATAGACTTTATCTTATATACTACATCAAAGCTCATTAAAGAAGTAGAGTCAAATTGGATAGCATTCCTTGTCTTCCACAAGGTATACATGGTACACACGAATGCCAATCGAGCGACTTTGCTTCGCAGGCATGCTCTAGTGTAGTCTCTCTGAATCCACTTAATAGCACTTGATAGAGAAGACATTTCTCTTGTCAATCTCAGCCACTCTTGAACTGTACACCAACCATTACTTGCTAATGAGCATCTGAAATATAAATGGTTAACAGATTCTGGTTCAGCTCCACACAATGCATAAGTCGGGTCACGCTCAAGGAATGTAAGGTTGTCCTTGGTTGTTAGTCAGTTTTGAAAACTGAGCCATGTAATAAAAGAGAACTTGGGTGGGATATATTGCTTCCAAATAAATGACATCCAAGGACTCTTGTCATACTTTACCCTCAATAGCTCATAAACCTTCCTAGAGGATAGGATTCCTTTTACACAAAGCCCCTACAGCTCATTCACCACTGCCTGTTGGCCGCCCAACCTAGTCACTAATGAATTTTGAATCATAGCCAGTTTTTTCAACAAGGGAGAATCACAGGTTGAGGTTTCCCACTCCCAAACTGATACTCCTTGTAAGTATATTTCATGTATCCAACGCACCTATAATTAATCTACTTTGGAATGAATGTTCCAACGTACTTTGGCCAGCAATGCCAAATTCCATACTTTACAATTCATTAAACCCACTCCACCTTATTTCTTGGCGCACACATATCATCCCAAGCCACCTTAACGTGTTTTCCAGCCTATAAAATAATCGACAAATAGAGGTTATCTTCTTAAGAATGGATACCGGGATGGGGAATGCTTGGAGCCAAAAGGATTGAACCGCTTTGGGTTACAGATTTTATCAATTCCAATCGGCCAGTATAAGTAAGAGACTTACCATTCTATTCATTAATATAGTTCTTAATGGATTCAATCAGCACAGAGTATTGTCCCATCGAGACCTTCATCGATGCCAATGGAATCCCCAAATACCTCATAGGAAAGTCACCCAAATGATATGCAACCATCTCCAAAATATTCTGCCTATCCCGTCCAAAGACTCCTACTAAATACAAGTTTGATTTCGAGGGACTTACCCTAAGCCCGAAAACCCCTTCCAACTCTTTTAGAGCTTTCATAAGAATTTTAGTCGAACTGAGATCACCTTGAGAGAAAAGCATTAAATTGTTAGCAAAAGCAATATGGGAGATGTCACTCGTACTGCGCTTTGGGTGGAAGTGGAAGTGAGGGCTCTTGGTGCGTATTTTAAATAATCTGGGCAGATATTCCAAGCATAGGAGTGATAGGTGACATAGGGTGTCCTTGTCTTAATCTCCACCTACCTTTGAACATATCATATAGTGTACTATTCACAGAGATAGAAAAGGAGGCTGTGGTGACGCACTCCATAATCCATCCAATAAACTGCTCAAGAAAACCCAAGCCAAATAACATATCCTCCAGGAAGATCCAAGAAACCGTATCATAAGCTTTGGTGATATCCAGCTTGATCATGCACTGTGGGGAAATTCTCTTCCGGATATAACCTTTGACTAATTTCTGCACTAGGAATATATTATCCAACATATTCCTACCAGGGATAAAGGCAGCTTAAGCTTGGTCAACAATGCCGCCAATAATAGAAACCATGTCCTTCATCAGGATTCTAGTGATCACTTTGTATACAACATTTGTACAAGCTATTGGTGTGAAGTCACTAACTTTCAGCTTTTCCTTTGTTTTAGGGATGAGAGTAATGATAGTGTGGTTTGATTACTTGAGCAATTGGGCATTGTGAAAAACTCCCTCATGGTTGCCACAATTTCTGGACCAACCGTATTCCAATATCTTTTAAAGAATGTCAAAGTATATCCATCCGATCTCGGAGCCTTGTCATCTCCACTATCATACAACGCCTACTTAATCTCATTCTCCATAACTGGGGCAATCAATGAGTCATAGGATTCCACAGGCAAGGTAGCACCATTTCCAATTATATCAAAGTCCACCTTGTCCGAAGGAATACCGGTACCAAATAGTTCTCCAAAGAAGGTCACAAAACATTCAGTTACTTTTTCCATTGAATTGGTTGGAACATCACCCTCCTTAATAATATAGGAAATAGCATTCCTTAAAATCTTCTTCTTTACTAAGGCGTGGAAATACCAGATGGATTTATCTGCCTTAATAATATGGGTACACTTTGCCTTTTGTCGAAAAAATGTCTCTCTGCATTTAGTAAAAACTCAGCCATCTTCCTCTTCAAATTCACTTCATTTTTCAACTCAACATTATTGGCGTTATTTGGTGAAGCTTTATAGACCAAGTTAAAACTTTCTCAGGCCATTTTGGCCTTCCTAGAAATATGGCCATGGGCTTCGGTATTGAGTTTTTTCAAAGGCCATTTGAGGGACTTCAGCTTTGAGCATAACTGGTATTGAGCGCTTCCATTCACATCCGCTTCCCAAGAGTGAGTAACAATATTCTGTAGGTGAGGGTGATTGAGCCACATATTGAAGAACTTAAAAGATTTTCTCCCTCTAGTATCCGAAAGCTTAAAATCCACTACTATAGGGCAATGATCTGATTCCACCTACATTTCTAATAAATGAGTTATGCACGCATACACTGAAGTTCCCCAATCTTAATTAATCATAACTCAGTCAAGTTTAGCCCATAAGTGATTTGTATGCCATGTAAAAAATTCACCTCCTGTTGGAGCGTCCTCCAACCCAAGCATTATCTATAAGTTTAGAAGAACTTTGAGCAGATATGTTGAGGGAGACCTGCAACCTAACTTTTCCCTTATTGCACAAACACAATTAAAGTTGCCTAGGATAACCCAAGGCATCGATATATCTGCCCCCAACTCCAATAGATACTGCCACAATTCTCTTCGCTTGGTCACACTATACAACTCATACACAAAAGTAGTTATAAACCTGTGTTGTGTGATTCTACATTGAGCTTTGCAATGTACATGTTGTTCCCCTACATCCAAAACTTGACAGTGAAAGAAGATGAGATTCCAGATAATACTAATTCTACCTCCATCTAGAGCTTTAAAATTATACGAGTATTCCCAACCCTTAAATCTATTCTTCAACATCGTACCCAAACCCACAATTAAGAATTTGGTTTCAATAAGGCAAGCTAAATAGCAAGTATGTTTTCTTATAAGGTTCACAACACTATGTTGTCTCAAGGCCTTGTTAAGGCCTCAAACATTCCAACAGAGAAGCTTCATTGATTATTCTTGGAGGTTTTGTTACCTCCAATATGCTTTGTTGCTTCAATACTTGTGCCCACTCCACCAGTTCCAGTAATAGATGGTTTAACACTCACACTAACTCCAATTCCAAGAATATATATTTTACCCCTATCATTCACTAATTTATTGGAGTGTGTCATCATAGCCTTGCCTTTATTACTAGTCCTGTGAGTTTGCACCTTCTGCCATTCTCCTTCGCTAGTTATTTTAAGATCCGTTTGTTCTTGAAGTACTTGTTGTCCACTCCCTCCATTCAATTCTTCCCTGTTCACAACAACTTTAGTATTAACTTCATTTGGAATTGCTTGTCCCCTGCCTTATCAAGATTTGCCTTTGTAGTTGATCCCTCATGAACTCTTATGTGTTCATGCACTTCTACCTCCTCCCTCAGGTGGAGCTGAGTCATAGAACCTAGTTTCACAGTAACTTTTCATATAACTATGGTGTCAACATTTTGTGTGTCTTTTGGACCCCCTGCATTCATAGTATCATTCAGTTGTTTCTTTTTATTTTTTTCTCTAAATTTGCATTCAAAAGGGTTGTCCAAATTGCTTGCAATAGCAGCAATAGCTAGGAAAAGTTTCATAGATAACCATTTGTGTGTAGCAACCACCCCAAGGCATCTTCACCTCAAAACTTGTCACTGGCTGCTTTGATACTTCAACTTCTACTAATATTATGGCATAACCAATATGTGATTTATGACTAGTGATCTTGTCTGTGCATATTGGTCTTCCAATTCGAGATCCTAGTTTCGACAGCCCTCTCTCATTTCACAACTCCAAAGGAACATTAGAGAATTGCAGCCAAATAGGAACTTCCATAAAGTCTTGATAATCAAAGGCAAAGCTTGGGGATAATTGTTTAAGTAACAAGTCTTCCCATAAAGCACATACGGTCCCCTTGTAAGCACATTAGTACGATCTTCCTCTGTATCAAATTGGAAGATAATCCATCCTTAATCATGCGGTAGGATTTTACATGTAACACCCATTTAGCAATTAAGCCTTTGAGTGCCTTCATTCATGGATATCTTCCCGTGAAGCACCCAACAAGACAATAGCTTCATTCTTGTTCAATTCGTATTACATCTTCTTCCTCCATGGTTATGACATCATCGGCCTTTATAAATTCTAACTGCATTCCTTGCCTCAACTCTCTATTGTTCCTAAATAGACTAACATGCGAGGGCTTGGTTTTGTTTTCATAAGTACCTAAGTGTAGTAGGTCTGACATTTTATCAAACACTCGCAGGGATAGCTCTTCATTCTTTGGGCATTCCTCTGAATCCGAAGCTTCAGTGCCAACACTCTCCACCTCTGTATTTTCAGTCTCCTCATCAGAAGTGGATGACTTCTCATCCCCTTTTTGTTTGTCACCTCCATCTTTGTTCATCCCCACTATACCCACGTATGTAGTTTAAATTTGTGAATCACCGTCACTGTTCTCTGCCCCCCAATGCCTACCCTTCATCGGCTTATTGAGTATACTCACCCTATTTCCTCCAGCACCACCAGTCTTTTGTTGTCTACAATATGTAGTAGTTTGCGCACCAGCCACCTTCAGTATCGAGAGGCTATGTGCCCTAGTTCCACCAGTGCCCAAATGTCTACCTTGCGAGGTTACAGTTAGAACATCCTCTCTACTTGGTCTAGTACTAACAATCATTACCTTCCTACCCTCTGCAATATGTTGTGCACTAGGCACCTTCAATGTGGGATGACCATGCGCCTTAATCTCCTGTACTTTAGTATCTACATTATCTTGGGTGCTCATAGGAAGCTTTCGGTTTGGAGATCCCGCCACCTACAAACCCAATACACAGTCAACTGTAATATCTCGTCCTTTATGTGGCGTCTTCCACCATTTACCATGCTTCAAAACATCAAAAAACCCAGGTTAAATACTGCTTAGAAAATCAGGAAGGATTGTAGTAGAATCGTGTAAATCTTTTTTTTAATACAAGGTAAATATGTATTGATAAAATTTTGGTACACGGTCTATGAGGCATACCCTATCCATACACAAACAGAGATTTTTTTGTCTAAACAAACAGAAGCTATAACCTCGGATACATACAATAACAAAAATTTCAAAGTGGTTGAGGCATGGTGATTTGTGCAAAATGACCATGGCAAAATGACTGAGCCTTGTCATTTAGTAAGGCCACTCCAATAGCTGGTTATATGTTTGACCTAAACTAGTAAAAACCAAGTTCAATGTCTAATCCAAGAGTACACAATATTTTACAAACTACATGGGTTAACCAAGAGAACAAAAGCAGCAACATCCTCAACTATAAAGGATACAATGTAGGATTCATAGCAGTGCCAAAATCAGGACAACTCCATACGCGCCATAGCAGAAGTAGTAGATCCTCCCTCAAGAGCAAGGCCCTTCAATATATTCGAAGCAGTGCATTCAACATCCCTTAGTAACCGCATCCACCAGCTAGGAAAACTGTGCCAATGTGTTCTAGTCTACCAGCACGTTGTGATGTGCAATCCAGCAACAAAGGAATTTTGCCCTCCTAAGTGATCTCTCCTATTGCAACATTAGTTCCAACCTCCTGCCAGTGCCAATACCAACTCAGCAAAAGCTTCCAGGACAGTCCTATACATCCTCCAGAAGTAGCTATAAGTCAGCCATTGTCATAGAGTCAAAGCAACAGCAGCACGATATAGAAGTCCAGCCATGGCCTCTTCCACATAATGTACCATCCACATCGTCAACAGTGCAGAAACCGAACCATCAGCAAGTGAAGAAGCTTCCCAGATCTGAGGTTAGCCATTCCAGCAGTCTCCCTATCGAAAGGAGCCACATATGCCAGCCAGCAGCAAAAGACATCAGCATTTTATATCACCAAGGCTCCAAGCCGCAACCGGCACCAAGCATCACACCACCCTATCAATCCCAATTATAAACATCCAGAAGTGTTCCCCAATTATCTAATAGCCAAGTCCAGTTCCAACAGTAGCTCTATGGTAGATCAACCCATAGGAGGCTAGCCGAATATAGTGACCATGGTGCAGTCTCCAACCAGCATTGAAATCCGTCCCTGCTGCAACTTTGCTAAACTACCTGTGTTAAGTGTGTGTGCCCCAACTATATAAAGTTCACCCCCTACATCTATGCCACAAAAGAACATTCTCTGCCTAAAGTATTCTAAGCTAGTAGATACAAGGTCTATTGGGGCATATCCCAACCAAAATGATTGTTTTAACACATTTAGCAACCATCAAACAACAAAACTGACAAAACAATCCAAAATTAAAAAGTAATCATGTCACTAGGATACAATCTATACAAAATCTTATAGATAACAGTTTTAATTATGTGCAGCACATCAAAGGTCAAAAAAGAAGCTGAATCAAGAGTAATCGCATTATGAGTCTTCTAAATCAAATAGATGGTTGACAGAAGTGCCAATCTCGTTGCTTTACTTCTTAGTCGAGCTCTAAAGTAATCTTTTTTAATCCATCTGACAGCACTAGATAGGGATGACATAGAGTGGGTCATACCTAACCAATCCCGAATGCCTTGCCAAATGTCACCAGTAAAAGCACATTGAAAGAACAAATGGTTAACAGACTCAGCTTCAGTATGACAAAAGCTGCAAGTGCAGTCCATCTCCAAGAACAACTAGTTATCTTTGGGGGGCAATCTGTGGCAGAAAATCAACCATACAATAAAGGAGTATTTCGGGGGTATATATTTCTTCCAGATGAAGGGCATCCATAGTTCAGTATTATGTTTTAGGCGAATCAACTCATACACTTTCATAAAGGAAAGTGTTTCATTAGAACACAAAGTCTTCATTCTCCCTTCCACACCCCTTCGGCAACTAAGCTTCTCAACTAGCAAATTCCGAATGTGGGCAAGTGTTTTCATAAATGGGGAATCTCCATTATATGGCTGCCAATCCCACATCGAAGATCCCTTCAAGTATACTTCATGTATCCATCAAACCTAAAGTGAATCAGCTTTTATATTAATATTCCATAGAACTTTGGATAATAGGACCAAGTTCCATTTCTTGCAATTTTTTAGCCCCAAACCCTTCTATCTTGGGTACACACATGTTATCTCATGCGACCCCATAGTGTTTTCCTCCCCATACAAACAGTCAATAGATAAAGGTTATTCTCTCATGTATAATAGCTGGAATAGGGAATGTCTGTAACCAGAAAGATAGTAGTCCTTGAATAACCGAATTCACCAGTTCAATTCTACCTGCATAAGTAAGAGATTCTCCTTTCTAGACATTGATGAAAGCTTCCACAACTTCAATAAACACTAAGAATTGGGCGAATGATATTTTAAAGGGAGCTAAAGGCACTCCTAAGTATCGGACTGGAAATACCCCTATAGGAAACTCTAACATTTGCATAATTTCCTCTTTCTCTTGGCCAGACACTCCTGCTAGGTATATGTTAGATTTTTTAAACCTACAACTTCTTGTAAGGTCTGCAAAGCCTCTACCAATACTTGGACAAAAGTAAAATCCCCTCTTGAAAAGAACATTATGTCATCCACAAATGCGAAGTATATGATACCCAGCTTCTGGCACTTTGGGTGGAAGTGAAAATGAAATTGGGCCGTCTTGATCTTAAGCCATCGGGAGAGGTATTCCAGACATAAAAGAAAGAGGGTTGGTGATATAGGATCACCTTGCCTCAATCCTCTTCTTCCTTTAAACATCCTATGCAAAGTACCATTAATAGAGATGGAAAAAGAAGTTGTTGTGACACACTCCATTACCCACCCCACAAAAATGGAGGGGAATCCTAACCCCTTCATCATATCTTCAAGGAATGCCCATGAAACTGTATCATATGCCTTAGTGATATCCATCTTTAACATGCACCTTGGGGATATCCATCTTTAACCTGCACCTTGGGGATATCCTCTTCCTAGTGTAGCCTCAGACAAGCTCCTGTGCTAGGAAGACATTATCAAACAGTCCTCCCTAGTATAAAAACAGTTTGTGCAGGATCAACCAATTTATCCATTTCCAAAGCCATTCTCTCAGAGATTATTTTGGTGATCACCTTATACACCACATTCAAACAAGCTATCAGTCAAAAATCAGTAACTTTTGGGAGTAGAATTAGTCTTTGATATAAGAGTGATGAGGGAGTGGTTTACTTGTTTAAGTAGCCCCCCAGAATTGAGGATTCCTTCACTGCTAATACAACATCCAAACCTACAATGTGCCATTGTTTTTTGAAAAAGGCTAATGTAAACCCATCGGGCCCTGGGACCTTATCATTTCCTATATCATACATTGCTTTTTTAATCTCCTCATCACGGATTGGGACTAACAAATTCTCATAGTCCTCCCTCTCCACCTTCGGGCCAATGTCAATCACTGTACTATCCAACCTGATTGTTTTAGTGGTTGTGCCTAGTAGTCCCTGATAATAATTGTTGGCCCCCGGAATATTTTTGTCGAATTAAGCATGATAGTTATGGAATAAGCATGGAAATTAAATTTTTTCCTTAGCATGAATTATAAGGTCATGATAGAATTATTATTGGATTTAATTATTTATTTCAATGTTGATTT
>JAOSBN010000008.1:6611825-6642709 GCA_027563595.1 Erythroxylum suave | reverse complement strand
AGCAGATCCGAACTACACAAGCAGATCCGAACTGAAACAACACCACCATTTAGGTTTTCCGATTGAACAAAAACACTGGAATGCGATGGGTTGCGAAGGGGACAGCAGAAACGCATCAACACAAAAGCAAAAACACTAACCTTTCACAGGGCTAATCGGCAGGATTGGTGCGTGAGAGAGAGGAGCATGGGTAGAGCTTTCCAGAGAACGAAGGGAGAATGAAGAGAAGATGGTTAGGTTGTGTTTTTAATGAAGGGTATTTTTGACATTTCACACATCATTTAATTTTTGTTCCTCAGACAGGAACAGAGTGTACCACGTAAAAGAGAGGGACATATATTTTCTGTCCTTGTCCATCGAAGTCAGAACAAAAATAATGTGGACATCAACCAAACACATGCAAGGACAGAACTCTTCTGTCCTTGTCCTCTGTCTTCATGCTCTCAGACATCAACCAAACACACGGTAAGGGATGCCGCAGGGGCATGGTGTGGTGGGTTTTTATCCAACATAGGCCAATGCTCGACTTTAACTGCCGAACTTCAAGGGGTGTATGACGGCCTATGGCTGGCGTGGTCTCACGTGCTCCGTCATGTCATCCTAGAGAAAGATTTTTTGGAAGTTATTAATATTCTCTTCATTCTTCGATTAGGGTTTTGACCGAGATTCCCTCGTTGGTGCAAGTTATCTGGGAGCTTCTGGATCGTAATTGGACCATTTGGATTCAACATGTTTATCGAGAAGGGAACCAAAGCGCGGACAAATTGACTTCTATGGTAGCATTCGTAAGACCAAGTATGCATGCTCTTTCTACTCTCCCAACTGAGTTAAGGCCTTGGATCAGTCGGGACAGAAATGGCGTGACCCATAGGCGCGAACTCCTTTAGTTTTTCTTGTTTTGTCAGGTGTCATTTTCCTTTATATACAAAAAAAAAAAAATCCAAAGAAAATTTTAAAACGAAGGTGTGGGGGATCGATCCCTGTACCTCTCAAATGGAAAGCAAGCGCCCTACCATTTGCGGCATCCTGGTACGTTGTAGCAGCCTTGCCAATTTTATTTTATAGACCTAGTCTTATGATTGTGTTCCTCTACCTGGCATCGAAAATGCGGAAATAAGCCTAGAAGTAGCGAAAATTTACAGACAAAAACCTCAAATTTCTCCATCAAATAGTGAAAACCTTTAAAGTTCGGACTTCTCGATCTGACGTTGCTTTCTGAAGAAGATAATGGATTTCCAAGTGGTGATCCTTGCAGGTGGCAATTCGAAGAAACTGGTTCCTCTCGTCTCTAAGGTTGTTTCTGTTTCCACCGTGAAAACCCTAAACCCCTGGCCTCCATTTTCTTTCATTGCCACATCTGTTCTTTCACGAAGGCACTTTCTTCCTCAAAACCCTCAATTTGGGTCCCTCGGTATCTTTTTTTTAATAATTTAAATATTGTTTCTTCTATTGTTCTGAAAAAGTGCAGGAGGTGCCCAAAGCATTACTTCCCGTAGCTAACCGTCCTGTTCTCTCCTACGTTTTGGAGCTGCTGGAGTTTAGTAACCTTAAGAACCTTATTGTGGTAAGCTCTTGTTTAAATCTGTTTCTTCTTTGTGGTCTCTAGTATTGGGGTTTAGGGTTTTAGTTCCTTCTTTTAATTGTGTACCTTTTCTTGAAGATAGGTGGTTGAAGGAGAAGATGCAGCTCTTGGAGTTGGTGCATGGATATCAGGGGCTTATGTTGATCGTCTACATGTAGAGGTAATGTCTTGCCTCTGATTTTCTTGTAATCCACCATTTGCGTGCTTTGTAATTGCTAAATTTTGGTGATTGATTTTATGAAATATAATTCTTTCTACAGTATGTTGGAACTACCAACTTGGGAGAATGAGAAAGCGGAAATAACTGAAATGTAATAGTTGCAGATTGTTTCCATTAGTGCATTTCATTCATAAAAGAATGTGGCAATGAAATAATGAAAAATTATGCTCAAAGGATAGGAATTCCTGGATCAGTTGTTCTTGTGTCCTGGATATTGGCATTGTAGGTTAAAATTTAAATTGGCTGCTTTTTGTAGAGCTACTTTAATTCTTTTGTCTCAACAATGCCACTAGTTAGTTGATCTTCTCGTTGTGGTTGAGGAGTTTGTTAAATTTTTATAATCATTGTGCTCCTGTATAATCTTAGACACAATTTTGCATTGTTTCTATTCATTAATTTTCAAGCATAACAAGAATATGGCGTTGGTGATGGAAGAATAATGAACTGCTATTTGTCTTTTACTGGTTAAATGTGGGCAAAAGGACATGAATACCAGGACCAATTGGTTTTGGGTGGGACATGTTTGTGAAATTCTAAATTTGCTGTTGTTCTGTGTTGAGCAGCTTTAATTAATTTGTATCATCAATACCATTTGTCAATGCTCTTCTCATTGTTCTCGAGAATGATGTCTGAGTTTCAATATTTTAATCATAGTGCATTTGTATGTTTGAAACCTTGGACCATACTTGCTCATAGGATCATAACTAGGACTATCATATAAAATTCTTCTTTATTGATACCATTCTCAATCCTAGGTAGTTTATAGATTGTTGACCTAAACTTTGAAGTTATATATTCAAATTATAGGTTGCTGCTGTTCCAGAGGATGTTGGAACTGCTGGTGCTCTTCGGGCCATTTCACATCACTTGACTGCTAATGACGTCTTGGTTGGTATTTGGATTCGACTACATTTTCTACCTAGGTTTTGCCTATTTACAACCATTGGCATTTCATCTTCCTGCAGGTTGTGAGTGGTGATCTTGTTTCTGATGTTCCTCCTGGTACACTGGCTGCTACTCATAGACGGCATGATGCTGTGGTGACTACAATGCTTTGCTCTGCTCCTGTCAGTGGACCTGTAGACTCAGGATCCTCCAGTGGCAAAGAAAAAGCCAAGAAACCAAGACGATATGATATCATTGGTTTGGACCCATCTAAGCAGTTTTTGCTGTACATAGCAACAGGTCAGACAATATAATTGTAAGTTATTCTTGGTTGTACTGTGTCAGTTCATTAGGCAGTGTTTTTTAAACTTTTTCAGGAGCAGAAGTTGAAAAGGATATTCGAATTCAGAAGAGTATTTTACGTGCCGTTGGCCAGGTAATGGAAGACCATTTTGTCAACTGTAGATGTTTTCTAAAAACTGATTGAGTAATGGAAATTTGATGAGCCATAGTCATGGCATGTTAATAGCATTGTGATCTTTTTTTCCAGATACTTTATTCCCATCTTTTATTTGGCTATTGTTTTACCCATGCATGGGTAAAATGTTCCTTTTATGCTTCTCAATTTGCATGTTGTGAAATGTCTCAAATTACACGCCCTTTGGTTCTCAACAAAAATTCTGATCACCTGCCTATTTGCACTTGTGTTGAAATTGACGCACCATTCTAACATAACTTGTCTTTGAAAAATTTTCTATTTCTTACCTTAGGTTTTGCCTCTTTACTATGGTAATATACGATCAATTAATATTTTGAGAGGATATAACTTTGTGTTGATAATGGGAACAAATTTGAAGAATTTTGTTCTTTTTATAATATTTTTTACATCCTTTGTTAGATGGAGATACGAGCTGATCTTATGGATGCCCATATGTATGCGTTCAAGAGGTTAGAGTACCCTCTCTTCCCAATATGTTGATAAGCAAGTGCTCATTAGATTTTTTGCATTTGTAGTTGACCTGGCGTCCAAGTTGTAATTCACATGAGTTATCCTTAATCTTCTCACCGTGTTTCTTTCAGGTCCGTTCTGCTAGAAGTACTCAACGAAAAGGAGAAGTTTCAAAGTCTAAAGCATGATGTACTGCCTTATCTTATACGGAGCCAGTTGGTGAGGCCAATTAAGATGCTTTGTGTTCTTTTATGAGTACAGTGTTATGCTAAAGCAAACCTAGTAAAAATCTGGCTAATGAATGATAGAGATCAGAGGTATCCTTGAGTGTTATGCCACAAGCTGAAGAAAATGGGAATGAGAAGGTTAATTTGAAGAATAACCATGCGATAATATCTCAAATCATGGCTCATGGATCGGCTCCAAGCTTTCACGAACTTTTTGCATTGAATCACAGTCGTTCTGTATCTGTTCGAAGAACCCATAAATGTTGTGCTTATATTGCCAGCAACAGCAAATACTGTGCACGCTTGGAATCTATTCAATCATTCTGTGACATAAATAGAGATGTAAGTCAATACATTCGAGTATTCACTTTTGCTATTTTACAGCCATGTTTGGCATGTATTGTTTCAATTGGAAATGTTTAAAAATGCAGGTCATAGGTGAGGCTAATCATTTGTCAGGGTATTCTTTCTCTGCTCATAACAATGTAATTCATCCCTCAGCGCAGCTTGGATCAAAAACTACCGTGAGTCTTATACTTCACAATATGAACTTGTTTATAAAATCACTAAATCTAGGTTTAGCAACATCAGACAACAACTTTGATGTATAAATCTGTTGATGCAATTGGCATTGGAAAGTTGGAATCATTTTATGATCCCCAACCTCCAGATATATATCTCTCAGGGTAAGTTTATGTTGTAGGTAGGACCTCATTGTATGCTTGGGGAAGGCTCACACTTGGGTGACAAGTGTAGTGTAAAGCGATCTGTTATTGGCCCACACTGCCGGATAGGTTCGAATGTCAAGGTATGGTTCTTTGTTAAGATGAATGCATGAGGAATCTCATGATTCTATCATTTAAAAATTATTGTAACTGCCTTGGCCACAGTTGGCTTTGGCTTCTATTCTGAACTTTGAAATGATTGATCTTTCCTATTTGTGACTGCAGATTGTTAATTCAGTTGTGATGAATCACGTTACCATCGGAGATGGTTGTTCAATCCAAGGTTCTGTGATATGCAGTAATGTTCAGCTCCAAGAGCGGGTTTTATTAAGAGATTGCCAGGTAAGTTTTCTCATGCTCTCTCATTCTCTTATAACATCACTGCACTCATACTGCCGCAGCAGATATTTACATTTTGTTTTGTATTGGCTTACTCAGGTAGGAGCAGGCTATGTGGTTACAGCTGGTGGTGAGTATAAGGGAGAGTCTTTGGCTAGAAAATGAAGTTTAAGTAAATATGACGAGGAGTTTTTGCTGTCTGTCTGCTACATCCCAGAATTTAAGTAACATTTTTGATGAATGGCAGCGATTGAGTTAATATTCTATACCTTTGGAAAGGATTAGGAGGCATAGTCCGTGTGTTTTTTGAGTGATACAATTCAGTTTGTGTATGGATTGCCAGTTACGGTGTTTATTTTTCTTGACACTTTTCCTTTCTGTTTTTGTAGCTGTACTGCAGATGTTCAATTGAATTGTCCAAAGCCATCAATTTTGTTCTGCATTTACAAAATGCTCAATACTTTAGTAGTTGATGAATAAAGAAGCATTTTTTACGATCCTCAAGTAGTTTTTCTTGTCTCGAGTTGGAAACGAATACCTTGAAGTTGAACGAATGTATGCTTCTTTCAAACCGGAGTTAAATCGAATGTCAAGATGGGCTCTCAAGAGGGGAATGTTCTTCAGACTTGAACATCGTAAGAATAAAATCGAAAGTGATTTAAATAAAGGTTTTACAAGTCCGTGTGTTTTGACTAATCAAAAGTGATCAAGGGAGGAGTTAGGAGCTGTTCCTTATAAGCATATGTTCTGTTCAGACTTCAGAGGCCCATATTTGCTTAGGAATGTTTTACGTTTGAAGCTTTGTTGCCGCCATGCCAGGGTCACCACTCCCTGCAACTCTGCCCTATTTATCACTCGTTTAATGGCCTTCTAACTTGGAACTCTATCGGTCTATTTCCTAATCATCTCTATATTTTAAGTACCCTTCAACAGAAAACTTGTTTCCGGTTAAACAAGACCATCGTTAATCGCATATAATATAGCCAATAGCTAATTGGTTGTGTCCAGAAAACAAGCTGTCATGGTCACTATCCATTAATTGTCTGTGAATAATATGGCAAAAGATAAATCAATTCAAAGTACGTGATAGCTTGCGTGCTTGTGAGGTAGGTCAGTGTATAATCCATCGTTTTTGGTTGCAGCTATGGAACGCCGGAACTGGACGGAGGCAAGTGATGGATCATGTTTCTGTTACCCTTGTTTTATTGCCATTGTCCTTACGTACGTTTTGTTTCATTTAACACTAATGCCTCCTCTAATCGTTATAAATTTTGTGACAGGCAGGTACTTCCCTACCAAATTATCTAAGAAAACATAGCTTAGCTATATCACCTATTAATTAACTTACTGCATGTGTATGGTGATTCTTTGAGCTTGTTTTGGTTAATATGCGTTGATGACCAAGGGGGATATTAACCAAAACAAGGTTCAAGTTTTGTATCTCCTGCATACATCTTAGAATTTAAGGAAGGTTCCTGAAATGTGGCATTTGGTTTGGTGATTACAGAATGGTGCATGGATGTCAGTTCCTCAGTTTGGAGGGTGGGACTCCAAGTCCAATGATGATACTAATTACTCTGTGCTGTTCTCGCAAGCTCGTGCCAAAAGGAAAGAGCACAAGTATGATCCTAGGCACGCCAGCCTTGGCAACGAAAGAGAGCTTAGGAATGCAACCAACTACAATCATCATCATCGTCACCATCAAGAAGATTCTGTTACAGTAAGTCTCCAGCTTCCCTCTCTTTTCTTGTTTGCTTGCCCATCTTGGTTTTCGTTGCACTGTTCATATACGTAGTAGTGACAAGCCAACCCTGTGGCTTATGACTCAATATATACCTGTAGTGGTCCACATCCCCTTGGTCATCGCATGTGGATTATTACAGGGATTGAGCGTTGTAAACTGGCTTTTAAGTTTAAGGGGAAAAAGAGTGGGCGAGATAGGGAGAGAGGCAGAGGATAAATAGTTATACATGTTTCTTGTCGTATTGCAGCCCAGAAGGAGGTTCTTGACCTACATCAATTGCTGCATTAGACCGTCGTGGTGACTTTCTCGGGAGAAGCCAGAACTCAAGCCAACTGTTTACCAGGTTATGTATTATATATATGTTGCACATATTCAATCACTAGAGAGAAGTGTACACAAATTCTGCCTTGCAAATTCAGGAGACATCCCTAACTGTATATACTATGCAAGGATTGTACTATTTCTCTACTAATTATATATTTTCATAATTAAATAAAAAAATTAACGTACCTTAACGCACAAGGCTTTCCGCTTTGGGAGAGTCAAGAGAGGATCATTAATATACGCAATTCTTTCTTTATAATTTTTATAAAAAAATTGTTTCCATTATTTAATGTTTCAAATTAAGAAGTATTTTTTCAAAATTATAATTTTTCAAAATTATAATTTAATAAAGTAGGCATGGGAGGCCTAACAATTATTTATAATAAATTTATTCAACCTCCTCGTCACATGTCCAATAAGTACTCAGCTCACACTAATAAGTTGTCACCATTTTTACTAGACTACAGTTCACTTAATTAAATTACATATTGTACCATTTTGATATTTTTATTCCGAATCAAAAATTAAATTTCTTAGCCTTAATTTTAAAAATGATAATTAATAAATAGTTAATAAGAAAATTTTTCTATTATTCTCCTCTTTAGAAAAATATTAATTGTTTTGATTATATTTGACAATCAGTTGATTGCAATGTTTTTAAAACTGGACCGAACATTGAACCAGTCGAAGTAAATGTTTAAGGTTTAGAGGTTCAATCAATAGTAAACCACTATAAAACCGGCATATAATAAATAAGAAGTAAAATTTATAAGAAGAAGTAAAAATAAAACATTTTATTGAAATAAAAAATACGCCAATGTCTATTATTATATAATGAACTAATACTAAATAAATATGAGTCTGATATAAAACTTAAAATAACAATAAAAATTAAAGGATAGATACAGAAAAGACCAACAAATGTTACTTATTAAACTTTACTCCAGCAATTGCTCTACTTCAAATTAATAGCCTAACCAAAATATTGTTAGTTTTTAATTTTGGTGCTTTAGATCAACAACTTGAATAGTTGAAAGATTATATATAACCCAATTACTAAAACCAGAAATTGATAAGAAATAGAGTTCTAAATATTACAGAGTTTGATATGGAATAAAGTTTTAAATATTACAGAAATTGATAAGAAATACATTCTAAACGGTACAGCAATAATTCATCTTGAATTTACAAGGGGCTCAAAGAATCAAATTACAGGTTCGTGTTGTTCCCTGAATGAGCTAGCAGGTCAGGGACAGCTAAGGGACGACAGTTTGAAGCCTGGAAAAGAAATGCCTTTATCGGTTCTAACCACGAATGTGACGTTCGTAAACATCTTCTTTAACCGTCTCTATTTTCAGGAATTACTGTCAAGTACACGTTTGAGCAAATTCAGGCCTTCTGCAGATATGCTCCTCCGAACTCGATTATGCAAGATCTCTATCCGAGGGGGGGGGGGTCTACCAAGAAACAAACCACGATTACTGTTACATTATCGCATGTGTTGCGTTTTAGTGCTTCCCTAACCAGCTCTCTTGAGCACCTCTGAGGATCATTATAAAGCATTAATTCTTTCTTGGCAACTGTCACAGCACATTGGCTGCTCATTACATCCCACAGCCCATCACACCCATGATCAAGAATTCATCATCTCCTAGGGCACGTGTAACAGATAATTGACCATTACGATAACCATCGTATATGACTCCTCTTAGTCTGTCAATTCTTAGTCTTTCCGATATGTAATTAGGTTTGTGATCCTTGGACATCTCAATGGCTCTCCCTCGCCCCCCCGGCATTGCCCGACAATCACCAGTATCGGCTACTATTAATGTCTTGCAGATGGTTAAAATCATAAATATGTGATCTCATTATAGACACACTAATTCCAAATCCCAAGCATTCAAGAAAAAGATATTGGAAGACCAATATTCACACATTTTAGAAACCACATAGGATAAAATTCTCACTTTACTTGCACTATATTATGATTAAAGGCTTGAAGACATTTGCAAGATACGTAGACAAATTAAAGCTAAAAATTATGCCAAATCTCCGACAAATCTTTGTATTCTTGATATATATAAATGAATTAGCTTTGCAGTTAACTTACTTTCCAAATATGAGTGCAATTAATGTTGTGGTTCCAGAGGAGGTATCAAGTGAACTGTCATCTGTAAATGCATCATCTGCTCTTACAAAAGCACTCTTGATTGCCTTCTTGACACAAATTAGAAAATGGAAGTCCTCAATTATGAATTTCAGAATATTTTTTCTAACAAATAATGCTGCATCGGTACCTTCGTGCCCATCACATACCTGATTCACATATTTAAAAAGTATAAGTTCAAGTAATATCAAACAATGGCTCTTAACAAATACTGTTGCTGGATGTACAAATAATAAAAAAAGTGTCAAAATTCAAAACCTATATGAAGCTGACAAATGTAAGATAACAGTCATTGCGGAGCAGGGTACAGAACAAACATTTCATAATCCGACAGGGAACAGGAGATATGGAAGGTATTACTCTAAAAATATAAGAAGCTAATATAGTTACCTGATGTGATTTTCTTCCATCTGTTCCAAACATTTTGAATTCCACATTCCCTGTTCCAAATATTCATCACTTACTTAGAAGTAGAACACATATGTTTAAGAGAAACATATAGGTCTGTGTTAAGTACATATAGCAATCAAAAGGGTATGGTTACAAACAAAAAGAAATTTACATAACCAGATTCTTATACCATAACTTTTGCAGAGGTGTGTTTATGGGGAAGCTGAAATTGAAGATGGTAAGGGATAGTATGCCTTAAATTCTTCATAATCAATAACCCCATTTCCATCTTTGTTTGCTTGGTTCCACAAATCTCTTGTTTCCTGAAAACTCCGTCCAGGTTGTCACTCCCAGATCTACTCTCATGTTAACTCCTTCTCCTCTCTATTGCTTCTTCCCACACTAGGCTCGAAGGTCTCAGCAACTCTAGCCACTTCACTTCTTCTATGGAGGCGGTTAGAGACGAGAAAGAGAAGATCGAAGAGAAGGCGGTGGAGAGGAGGAGAAGCCTAAAACATTCAATGAAATGAACAATAAAGTGATAAACTGATAAAGAATATCTATAGCACGTAACCGGTTGGACTGGTTCAAAAAAACTGGCCAGTTTGCTAATAAACCTACTAATTTTAATATATAAAGGTTATTAGACAAAACCGAACCGGACCACTGGCCGGTTCAAATATTTTCTAGTCGGACCGGCCGGTTCGGTTCGATTTTTAAAACTTTGGTTGATTGCATTAGCTATTAGCTTATTCTATCAATGATTAGCTGGTAGCAGATTATATCAGCTGATTTGACCAGTGAACAATATCAATTGTTTATTTAAAGATGTTTGATAAAATTAGTTGTTTACAAGTAAAATGACTTATAAACATATAACATTAAAAAAAGATTTATAAGGATATGGGTATGATATCTTAGTTTTTTTTTAATATTCTCGTAAGAATTTAGATTTTAGATATTTAATTTCACAAAAATTAAGTTTATAACTCTAATAACAAACATACAACATATAATAATAATAATAAATAAACAAATAAATAAATGAATGAATAAATAAATAAATAAAATTGTTATTATTATTATTATTAGTACGACTCATACTTTCTTTCTCCATATTAATCAAGTTGAAGTTCATTTTTCTAGTATAATAACTTATTTATCAACCTATAATGCTTCTTTTTCCTATATTTTATTTAACTAATAACCTATTGTTAGGGTGAATTTGTAGACATCAAAGTATGATTTTTAATTGTTTAACTATAACGAGAAAAAGTGAAAAAATGTTTAAATAAAATCAATGATGTTTAGGCTAAAAGCTCAAATTGGGGCTTAATGTAACACCCTCAATCCCGTCTGACGCATGCATGAGCGCCAGATGATCATCCGTGCACATGCCCGATAGAATTCATGTGTTACCTATATCACCTTTACTTTATCACATGGCATCGTAATTAAAATCACAAATCACACATTTTCTAAAATCCAAAATTTCCTCATTTTATATCATAACCATAATGTACATTGTAGCTTTAAGTTCAACATCATCCATATATATACAACATTGTCCTATGAGTATAAACAACTCAATCTATATAGTATGCTACCATCATGAGGAATGCACAAAAGTTATTAACAAAATATGTCTTCAATATCCAACTGACCGAGCTTTGAGTTATATTTGATAGTCAAAGTTGCACAAATTAAGCTTCTATGAAGTCTTAGAAGTTAAGCCGTCTCACTCTCGAACCTGAAATTATCAACAATACAATTTTGATGAGTTTTGCGAGCTCAATAGGATAACCATCTTCAGCAGTCCACTAATGTAATAAAACATAATCAATCATAAACATATTATCACATAGTTCATATCGACTTGATTAACATTAAGTTTTATCACAAACAAATTGTGTTTCTGTCAAACAATTCAATCAGTCTATCACTTCATTACACTTATATAAAAACATAGTCACTGGTTTAATACCATGTATTCAAACATGTAACATTCTTACAGCTTTGCAAATCATTCAACAAATTCAAATCATATGTGAATACTATATCTTGAGACTCACATTCGTTTTTACATTGTTGTGACTGTGTGCTTTTTCAGTATCCCGTATCACCAGGTTCATTGATCACAGTGAGCCTTAGGCTCTATATGTTTGAGTTTTAAGCTCTTTTTAGTAGCTATCTTAGTCAGTAGCATTATCAGTCACAACTGCCTTTATATTACATGTATTGAAATGAAATGCATGCCACAAAGCATTCAAATACAATCAATCACTTTCATTCACATTATCTCAGTCAATACATTCAGTCACTTTTATTTGAAAATCATTTAGGTAGTCTCATTCACATATAAGTAGTACTTCCAATAATATTCACAATCAAACGCCTTGGACAAGTATTGTCCGGAATTCAATACACAATTAGTACATATTCATCATATATCAAATTCAATTTAGTAATATCAAATCAAATTAAAGTGAGACCATCTTAGGTTACTCACAATTTCTTCCTTTAGCCTATTGCCTTGATGTTCCGACAATATCAGGATGTGGTCGCGCTACTTGCTCTCCTATATACATTAACATAATTTCACATTACTGTACTGCTTATGTAATTGAGTAAACAAAAGTATAAATGTATCATGTATCATGCATGTGCAATGACAAATTCTCGAGTATCTTTTTGTAACAAATTGATGTATCTCAATAGTGTCAAAATTCACACACTCATTCACTACTCCAGCTTTTGCTGAAAGTATCCCATTCGAGTCAACTTTTCATAATCAATAAGATAAAGAAAATGATATATTCTTGTAACACTTTCTTCTATACAATTGTTCCTCTATTTCTTAGGTTTCTAATGATACCAAGATCATACAATTTCGTTTATTATTCTATGAGTTATGCTCAAAATACCACAGACTGTGAACATTTGGAATTTTGGCTACAGCATGATCATGTAGTCAAGTTGTACAACCTATATCTCTCAATTAAAATATTCAAAAATCACAAACTTTATACCAATTTAAAGTTAAGATAATAAGCTACAACTTTTGTGAAGACATCTTAGTCTAATTCAGCCTACATCAATACAGTTTATTCAATAACAACAAGACATGATTTCTATCCCTAGTAGTGCTACAGTCTAAGCCAAAACTCAATTTCATGTCAATTTTGAAAGTCTTAGAGACAGAATTAAAATTATAATTCTCTAATAAAGTTGTATAAATATCTCTCAAGTTTAATATAAATCAAGAATCTACTCATTTGAAAATCTACAAGTCAAAATATAATCAAAATACCGAAGCATGTTTAATGAAAATTCTCTAGTTCATAACATTCCAGCACATTTTCTTACCTTCATCCAATCAATCTTTTTTCAATCAATTCAGATGGCGCTATTTTTTTTATGTAAAGGAAAAACTAATGTCTTAGAAGTGTATTGGTTTAATTTTCAAGTCATTTAGAGGTCCAGAGACAAAGTTACAACAAAATGAATGAAAGATGTTCAAAACAGTTTCTCTACAGTAGCCTTTGGTGCAACCCTTTTCACTTCTCTCTCTAAAACACAGGTCTTCGTCTTCTTCCTTTTTTTATATAGATTTTCTCACTTCGATCTTGTTCACTTACAACATATGACACTTAAACCAACTCTTCTACTTCCTTTTCATCTCATCTTATTAGAAAAACAACTCAAAATGTAAGATTAATTACAAGTACCAAGACCAGAAATTATACACGGTTGTTCATCATCTTCTGTATTTGTTCATATCATTTTCTGCACTTATCATAATTCCATCCAATCCAACAAAACACAGAACCTATTTACTTATTTTGCAATTATCCACCTCTTAGATTCTCATGTTTCTTGCAATCCTATAAACACTTTTTGCACAAACTCAATTTCAGAGAAACATCATAAACATCAATTATATTCATGTACTTCATCAGAATTTCTGGACCTTCATTCTTTTTTGTACTCTTCCTAAGCACGGTTTCAGTGATTTTTCAAGCTCAAAACTTACTTCACCACTATCTTATGACATATTGATCCTCACATATGCAGAAACAACATATCCACACTTTCATCCTTTAGTCATCATAACTACACTTCTTACTCATGCATGTATTTCCTTTACATTGTTACAATATCATCAGAAATCACTATTCAACAAGGTTTGCAGCATATTATTATCAACTCTACATGAACACCAAAACTACTCAACTTTCTCAATTCATATATGAACTCATTTTCAAACATTATAACATCATTAGAATTAGTTGTAGTATCCAGAAAACTAAAACCACCACTTACTTGATTTAACTATCCTTCCCAGCAGTAAGAGTGTATCAATGACACAAAAATTTCACAATTGATGTTTTAGTGGATGAATAAGGAAAAACAGTTTTGGTAAACAATGTTCTTTCAATGAAGAAAACAACGAGAGAAAGAAAGAAAGCTACAGACATTTTCCTTCTCAAAATCACTTGCTACGTGTCTCTTGCATGCAATACATTTGTCACTTATTTGTGCTGCCACATGTCACAATACTGTTGGTTTATTCTTTCAATATTTTACCTGGTCTAAATTACCCCAAATTTTTTTGGAAATTTCCTAAATTCACCAAAAATTTTGAAATAATATTAATAGTCTCCAAATAAAATTTTAACGCAAATAAATCACAATTTACATTTTAATCAATCAATCATACCCAAAAATGTCAATGAATGCGTGTACAATTATTTTAATATATTAAAATTAAATATTCACATGTGTGTGAATATACTATGATGCATGAGCATAAACTGCACTTCTAATTTCTCACTGTACTCCTAATTCACTATTTGGGGTCTAGCCTCGAGCATGGGATATCACACTTAACCTTTTTGAATTTGATCATTTTAGGACATTAACTTGAAACCAGCTCCATGAAGGGCTATAATTTTACGAGTCTGCTCAATTTAAGACATTTTGGGACTGAAATTAGAAGGTGCTTACACGCACCATTACATGCAGGTCTAATATATTTCAGTTTTCACTTTTTCCAGGATTGGTGCTTTTTTGGGAAGTGTCTAGGGCTGTTGTGCTAGTAAAATATTAAACAACTAGACAACGTGGTATGTTGTGCTAGTAAAATATTAAACAACCAGGGCTGTTGTGTTTTTTTCCAGCACTATTTCACATCTAAACAACTGAACCAACCAAGAATGTTTTCCAAAGTCTATCATTTATCTTCATTTCATTTGGAGGAAAGACAAAGTATAGATTAATTGGTTTTTTTTTTTGGAAAATCAAATACCATACTTATATATGTTCCAAATAGTCCACCTACCAGTAAATCATTGCAACATGACAAGCATCATAAAACTCTAAAGGTTCAAACATTTCTAAGTTTAGAATACCATCAATAAACTACTCATTATCTCTGAAACAACAACAAGTTTCAAGCAAATTGCATTATAATGCACTTCAATCATAAAAACAACCAGCAAAATTTTTGTTGAAAATATAAAATCAGGTCGCCCACATTCACAGGTCTTGTACACAAACCTAGCAGAAGAGACTACTTCAACTTGTCAGCCTTCTTAGGGTCAAAGACACAAAGGGTATACAAGTACTTGGAGCAACGAACCTTGAACTTGACAACATCCCTACTTCTCTTGATCTTCACAGAGTGAGCATCTTTCCTTCTACCAGTGAGAAGGAAATCCTTGATCTCATGGATTTGCTTGGGCATTTTGAGTGGCGTTTCTCATAGCTTAAGTTAAAAAGATGCACACCCCAACCATAGCTTAGTTGGTTGTGTTTCAGTTAGTTGTTGGTGTTTATGGCACTCATAAATAGCAGCCAAAACACATACTCTCAGCACTCTCCTTCTCTAGCAAATGGCCACCTATCACCCTTCACTCTTACTCTCCTTCATCTCCCTTCTCTTCCTCCTGCTAACCACTCACACCCTCACTGACCCCCACTCTCCGTTGCTGGCCACCACCCTCCTCGACGCTAATATCACTTTCATAGCTGCTTCCACCACTCATAGCACTTCCCCAAATATTACACAACCTCTGCCACCTTCACAACCATTAACACCAAAATCGTTTTCATCATCACCGTTAAGCTGGTTCATAGTTTTGTCCGAAACAAAAAATGATGGGACTTTTTACTAACTGCATTCGACAAGGTTTCAAGTTCATCTTTATTATGACATCCCCAATTTGCAAGGCCTAAAAAAACATTGAGAAATATGGACGCTGGCATGCCTCCAATTCCTAAGAAACTAACATTGTACCTTCTTCCACAAATGCCTAATCTGTCTAGTGTTTAGTAGAAAAATAATGAAATATGATTCCAGTGAATAAACTACATAAATTAATACAAATTAAAGACTTAAGAGATACATTTAAAGTGATTCAAGTCAATTATCATCACTGTGATGTTATCCAAACTACCCCTATGCACAACAAGATTTGCAAGCTCTTTACATGCAGCCACAACCGAAGTGTATATATGAATGCACATACAAAATTGTGATGTGTTACATGTCAATAACTACTCTACTTACTCACTGTATTCTTTTCATGGGACATAACTCCTCTTGAACATGAGGCAAGAGCTTCTTCGCGAAGGAGAGGTCACTCTTTGCAGAAAAAACAGATTTTTTAGCTGAACTGTACTTAATTTCACAGAAGTCTGCTTCGAATAATTCTTCTAGTGTTGTTCTTTCTCCTTTCTTTTTCCTTTGATCAATCTCAAAGTCACTAGAGTTATCTGGAGTAAAAACTGTCCATTGTCATTGTATCATCAGATCCAACACCCTTTGCACTCTTCATTTTCAGCATCATCATGCACAAAGCGACTGTATTCTTCACATTTTGAGCCAACCCTTCTGAAAAAATCAGTACTTTAATTTGTTTCTGTTATAGTTCAATAACGTGCCTTATTTTGAGAGAATGATGCAGTCGACTGAAGCATCTTAATGATAGAACAGACAACCATAATAAAACCAGGAATATGAAAATAATTAGATAGAGTCAAACTAATTCCAAACAAAATTAAAAAAAAATATCCAAAATGAAAATTTTACAACAATTATCATATTATAGAAAGAAATTTTTTTGCGTAGTCCTTTCCTCTCATTAATTTGAGATTACATTAAGTGTGCTAAAGAACTAACCTTTGATGGAATCATGATGGAACTTCCTCTATACCTAGTTGAAACTATGTTGCCAAGAAATGAACCGATTAATGTAACAATGCAACTAAGTACTTCAGAGAATCAGGATAAAAGGACCTAGCTTTGTGCAAGGTTTTGGCTCTTTACTTTTGTTGCTTGCTTCCAGTGTCTATGCTTAAGATCTTGAAAACTGATTTTGGTTCCTAGTTAGGGTGAATGGACTCATGTTCACAAAAAGAAAAGCTTGTCGTCCTGGATGGTTAAAGAGCATGAAAGTGTAAAGAGAAAAAGTGAAGTTAAAAATTTTAATGTTTTTATTTATTTTTTGTTTTCTAAAAATCCACGTGTTTTTGACCTGATATTTAAACACTAACTAACTTGTCTATAATGACACATGCATGAGACTTCTTAATTTCTGTCCAAAAAAGCCTTAAATTGAGCAAACTCATGAAAGTTTAGACCTTCATTGAGCAACTTACAAGTTTAAATCCTAAACTGATCAAACTCAAAAAGATGAAGGTCCAATTTGAGCTTTTAGCCATGAAGTTTAGGGTATTAGTGTCTGTTGAAGGGAAAGTAATAATAAAAGATGCAAGCTAGAGTAATTTGTAATAACTTTTAGACACAATCCTTTTTTTGTTCCTTAATTTCTCAGCCGCTGGAACAAAACGCTCTTTATATGAGCATTGTCAAAAGCAATTGATTGAGTTCAATTTGTCAATCTAATCAGTTAATTACCAAACACGATTATCAACAGTTTGAAATAGTCAAACAACCAAATGTCTCTCATTTCACCAAAAAATAACTGATAAGTCATTTACCAAACAAGATCTTTATCTACAATAAAGAAATATAATAAAAATTAAATGAATGAAAATAATATTGTTCTAGTTAATCTTTGTAAAATATTTGATTTAAAGATAATTAAAGTATATCTTTTGGTCTTGTAAACTTTTCAATATAAGAAGATATCATACATATGTGTAATACATGACATAAATCCAACACAATAACACATATCTAATAATTCTACTAACATGAGTGAGAAAATATAGTGAGATAAAGAACAATGATATCCAGATGAACTACAAAGCATTTTGTTTATTGATCTCAATTTCTTTAAAATTTATACTAAACTGCAATAAAGAAATATGTTTTCTCTTGTTATGTACTAAATTGTACTAAAGAGAAATTTTATGAGATTAAAACATATATCTTTCTATGTCTCATAAAATTTGCATGAATATCGAGATAATTAAATATGTCAAGAGATATAAGCCTAATGTCGAACTGTAAATAGGTCTAGTGACTT
Source organism: Erythroxylum suave (assembly GCA_027563595.1). Lineage (NCBI taxonomy): Eukaryota > Viridiplantae > Streptophyta > Magnoliopsida > Malpighiales > Erythroxylaceae > Erythroxylum > Erythroxylum suave. The sequence goes on along the minus strand of JAOSBN010000008.1, from coordinate 6,624,662 downwards.
ATCATATATTTAAAATTGACAAAAATCTTAAGACTTTCAATAGCTTCACGTCGATACAAAATAATTTTGTATTACTGAGAACAAAATCATAATCATCAATATTATAAACAAAGCATTTAAAATAGATGAGAAGAAAGTTATATCTAAAGAAAATATACAATCATCTTTAACTAATAGGACAAAAGACTTCAAAGGTACAACAATATTTATTAAAAATAACAGGGCGAAGTCCATTAGATAAAGGATTAACCAATATATACTCAATTGAAACATGCTCCATTATAATGTCACCTTTTTGTACAAGTTCTTTCTGGTAAAATATTTGACTTTTAAATACTTAGATCCTCTGTTATTCTTCTTGTTGTTATTGAATATCATTGTAAGATTATCACAGTACGAGGTCTAACAATTGAATTAATCAAAGGTAACTCAAAGTTAAATTTTCTAATCATACTACCTGTAATGCAACCTCATATCATACAGAAAACTAAGCATGCATAATAAAAGAGGTCATTATGTTTCTTTGATACTTTTTCATGAGACAACTTTATCTCCTAACATAAAGATGTGACTTGATGTGAACTTTCTATCATCTAAACACGTAGTAAAGTTAGAATATGTATACTTAATCAAATATAATTCTCTCAACTGTCTTGTATGTTAATACAAAATCCTTTGCTCCTTTAAGGCATTTTAAATTTGTTTAACTAAATTACAGTGATTTATATTTGAGTTGAATAAATATCTTACTAACAGTCTAACAATAAATGCAACTTTTAGGTTAGCATAGACTTGTTCATAAATCAAGCTCTCAAGTACACTAGAATAAGAAGCATTCTTTGTGGTTTGTCTTTTAACCTCATCTTTGGATTTTATGTAAAAGATAATTTCTATTTGCGGAGATTAGTACTACATAAGGTTTATAATTTGCCATATTAAACCTTTGGAAAACACGTTGAATGTAAGCTTATTAAAAGAGATTAAATAAATTTTATGATCTATCCTGAATCTAAATACTAAAGACAAAAGATGATTTACCAAAAATTTTCAAGTCAAAGTATTTAAATAGTAAGTTTCTTAACTTTATATAACATAGCCAAGTTTGATGCAAACAAGATATCATTTATATACAAAACTAAAAAAATGACCTTACCTTTTGACCTTATAGTACATATATCTTTCAACTTTATTTTCTGCAAAGCTGAACGAGATGATTATCTCATTAAAGTTTAGGTATCACAAATTAAAAGTTTGTTTCAATTCATATAACAATTTTTCTCAAATTACAAACCAAATAACTCTTGTTTTCTTTCCAAACCTTTAACTTATACCATATAGACCTCCTCATAAGTGTCTTCATTTGAAAAGGTCATCTTACATCCATATGATGTAGTCTCATATCATCATAGTAGATTACTATTTTTATGATCAATCTAGCTATATAAGTTTCCACATTCAAGTCAAGGAACAACATTGGGGTGTGGTAAAGGGTAAGGGACACTTACCTGTTGGAATGGAAGGGTTTCCTCGTGCTAGGTTTGGCTTGACGAATCTTCGCTAATCTCCAATCTTTGATATCGTCAGAAAGTTAGTTCTGGTTTTTAAAGGAGTTTTTCCTACAGACTAGTCTTACTTGGGTGGAGAATCATCTCCTCTGTCATTCATCGCTTGTCTATCAAGGAAGGTAACAAAAGGTTATGCCCTAAAACCAAGTAGATCTTGCATTCTTGAAGCTAATAGTGTTACCTATGCTTGGATTTCGTCCACGCTGAGCTCAATGTAGACGTCTCCTGGTAAGATAAACCGAGAGACACAATCCTTCACCTTTGCCATCGCCTTCCTTCCCAGATCAAACCAGCGTCTGTCGAGGAAGGAACAAAAAGATTATGCCCTAATACCGAGTAGATCTTGCAATCTTGAAGTTAAATGTGTTACCTGTGCTTGGATCTCGTTGAGCTTCCTTTGGAAAGGCAAACCAAGAATCAATCCTTCGCCATTGCCATCGCCATCGCTTTACTTCCTCGATCGCGAAGCTTCTAAAATCAATCCTGAAAGGTTTAGTTGGTTTTACCCTAATTGTGTAACAACTGGATCTTTGCAGCTTAAATGCTATCGTTTTGTAACTCTGATGTTTGTACGCCACCATTTTGTATTTTGTGTAAGTGAGCCTTGAGGGAGACTGACGTAAGTGAGAGCCTCATCTAAACATCCGATTCTTTAATAAATTTTATTTTATCTAAAAAGAACTTTGATAATTAACTTAACTTTAGCTTGCTTAAACTTACCTTCAGAGTCTTTTTTAGTGTTATAAACTTAGTTACAACCAACAAATTTATAATTTTGAAATAAATCAATAAATTCTCGTAAACTGTATTTAATCTCTCATTACATCCTATCATAAATCTACATAAAGCCCAAACATAACATTTGAAAAAGTAAATAGATTAAAAATATGTCCAATATCATAGTCATTCTCACCAAGTTAAGCTACATATTCAGATAATATAATAGACCTCTTTAATTAAACATATTCACACCTCATTATGTGTGTGTGTGTATTGGTTTCTAATTGTATGTTAGAGTGACTATGTACAATATCCACTGACCCTAACTGAATTGGTAAAAGATGTGAAATTGTAGTAATATTAGCTATAACTTCTTATAAGAAAAATTATAACATATTTTACACCCCCTATTTTATATTATTTTAAATTATTTATAGCAAAAATTGTTACATTTTATTATTATTAACTTAAATCATTTAGTTCTATATTTTGTTTCTTAAAAGAGTTTAAATTGTAATAAATATTTTTTTTGGAGGTTTAGTGAATTCAAGGAAAATAATATTGAAGAAAATCTTAAATAAGTCAATAACGCCCGTGACCAAGTCCAGAAACAAAGCAAAACACATCATCGAAAGGAACGAAAACGACAACGGTCAAAGAGGAAAACGCAGCACAGTAGCAGTAGACAGAACAAAACGCAGAGCCAAGACAAGGGACAAAAACGACGTAGCAGTAGAGGAGAACCATTAGACAGCGTAAAAACGCACAACGCCAAACCAGAAGCCACCAAAACGACAGAGCAGCAGGAAAGAGCAGATAAGACAACAACAGCAAAACGCAACATCGGTCAAGAGCAGAGCGAAACGACGCAGTAATAGGAAGAACCAAAACGCAGCAGAGAAGAAGGAAATGAAACACAAGGCGACCAAAACGCAAACGCAGCAGGGAAGAAGCAGGGAAGACGCAAATGCAGAGCGCAACAGAACCAGAGTCGGGAGGGATAAGGTCGGGCTGGAGGCTCTGGGCTGATTCGTATTAATTGCGCTACTTTTATGTATCAAGTCCCTTCTTCTTAAGCCTGATTGTTTGGGAATTTATCTATCAAGCCCATTTTGATTAAACCGTAGGCACGGCGAACGATGCGTTTAACTGCTTCTTCGTCTTCGCGGCTCTCGTTCTCTTCCTTTCTGATGGTTGCTTTTAGGTTTTAGTTTTGTTTTCTTCTGAATCAGTATACACTACACAATGTCGACCGCACCTGAACTCGGTTCTCTCTACAATGGTGTGTTTTCTCTCGCCTTTACCCTTTTTCTTATTATACCTATCTTTGTGGTTGTTCTTTATCCTTGTTACCGTTGATACTTCTGCTCTCAATCTGGGGCAGACTTCAGAAGCTTTCGTTCATTCTTTTCTTGTGACAAATTAATCACAATTACAGCTGTTGATTGTTTTTCTCGTTTGAGTTGGTTTATTTAGGTTTCGAAGAAGATGTAGCAGCTGTTAACGGTGAAGATAATCATGAAAAATCATCATTATCTTGCAGCTACAAATTGGTGCCTTGGTTAAACTGGAAAGAGTGGGAGAAAGTTAGGGATTCTCTCTTCTCAGATAGTCCTCATAAAATAGACTTTGCCCTTAAAAGAGTAAGACAGACAGCAATATAACAATATGCCATCTTTCTTTAATTCTTCCTTTTTTCTGTTTCTCTGAAATTTTATTTTTTTGGATATTTCCGTTATTTTATCAGTTAAATATGGATTCATATTGCCAATCTTGTTTAAAGTGTATCCTGCTACAGATTTTTAGCATTTCACTCTTCCAACAATTTCAATTTTCCATTTGCTTCTGCATTCAGATATCGACATGGCGGAGCAGAGGATGTCTACCCGTGGTGGTTGATGTGACAGCTTCGATCATTGAAATTCAGCACAAGGATCCTTTTTTTAGGTAAATTTCCCTTCACCTTCTCTTTAAGATGTTAAACGTTTATATTTAAATAATTGCATCTCAAAATTAGATAGATAGATTGAAATGGAATGGCTACTTGTAACATGGTTGTAATCATGCACATTTGTTGATAAAAAATAAATAAGGTTTAGGATAGCCAAAAGTTTCATGTGTAGCCTTGTAATGCTATTAGTCCTTGTATTTGATCTATTAGCCGGCTTTCCTTAAGCAGAAGTTTGAAATGCAGGTTCATTAACCATATTTATTGTTTATAGTTTATACTTGTGATATACTGTAGTTGCATTTTATTTTTAACATTGACAACAGATTTGACATGCTATGTGTCTCTTCTTGTATTCTCATAGCATTATGCATATTACCATTCTTGTTATTATTTTCTGATCACAAATATTTTTATTTTATTAATTATAGGAAAGATCTACTCAATGATTCCATATGTTCAGAGCAAATGCTTGCAATGCTATATTGCATGGCAATCTTGAGGTGAATATTTCTTTTTCCCCCCCATCAAATTTGTGGGTACTGTTCCTTCTCTTGCTTGCCCCTTCTTCTAAAGACTTGAGTATGGTATTGAATTTAGTTTGCTTTTCTATTTGTTCTTCATTCTTTCTTTTCTGTCCTTGGTTCACGGATATTCCCATTTATGGGACTAACTTGCACTCCACAACTTTTCACTCACTTCTGATGGTGCTTTAAACCATCTTCATTTTTCAGCTACATATGGTTCAAAGTGAATGTTTTTAGTCATTTTGCATCGGACTGGCATAAAAAGGTTTAGTTGAGAGTTTTAAAAAGTGAATCACTAGCAAAAATAATTACCAATTGATTACATTATTGCAAAGGCATTTTGTTATATAAATAATACTGTAACGTTTGTCTTTAATTACTATGTTTGTAACAACAGCAGGTTACTGTTTATGCATGGCAAATAACAAGAAGTTTTTGTTTTTCCTAATGTTTTTTTCTGGCTAGGCTTGTAAACTGTGTTGTTGAGAAGACACGTAAAAAGACAGAGATTTCAATTGCTGAAGCAGCAGGTGCAATTGGTATTCCACGTGTGCTGATTGACATTCGACATGGTAAGGTTCTTCACTTCTTTTTTTTGCAGTGGATGAAAATCAATGTTTGCTGGAAGCATGGACAAAACAAAGAGATTCCAATTTGTATGTTTCCAATAGTATGTCTGTTTTAATTCTGCCTGGTGTCTGATTATTTTGATGCGAGAAATTATCTCTTTAAGTTTTAGTGAATTGGGAACTCATTTTCTGTTTCATTATATCGTTATAATTTTAGAGGGATCGCACCGTGATCTACCTGGGTTGCCTCTGGTTCGAGATTCTGCTATTAAGGTACACTATTCTTATTAATTTGTAGTTTGGTTTTTCAATTCTAGAAGAATGTTCTTTAGTTCTAGTTGCTGGAAATGTTTGTTTGAGTCTCCTTGTTGAATTGAAGTCTCAAATTCGACCAGGTTATGTTGGCTAAATCCCAACTTCTCCTTTATGATTTGTTAATTTGGACGAGGTTGTGGATTAGAGGACATGATGATTTATAGGAACTAAATAAAAAGTATTCGCGTTGCAATTGAAGTCAATTACAGTTGCAAGGGCAGATCACTAGCAATGTTGGAATGGATACTGTTAAATCTTATATATGCTCATAATGTTGTCCTGAAGTTGGTTTCGAGAAAGACAATAGGTCATGTCAATTTGGCCTTGTTTGTCCTCTGTATAGTGCCCTCATATTTTCGGTTGATAATTCAGGCACTTCATTGGCTGAAATCTTATTATTGGGAACCTCAGAGGAAGCGGATTCCTTCAAGCAGAGATGAAACTGCCAACATAAAAGCAGAAATCAAATCTAAACTCCTCGAATTGGTTTCCATCCTGAAAGTTAAGCAGTCTCCACAGCCTGGCTCGCTCTCTGTAAAAGGAAAACGTGAGTACTATTTCTTGTTTTCCTTTTTGAAATTTGTTATTGGAGGGTATTAGTGTGCTATTTTCCTTAGCAAACATGGTGTGATGGATTTTTTATAGAAGAATATTTGTACAGTATCATTTCATAAATTGTTATGAACATCAGAGTTATTTGTCCACTATTATTACTTTAACATTTGTAGAATGCAGTATCTTACGTTTATATCTTCTTTGTTTGGTTAAAATTCAACTCCTGTTTCCAAAAGCCCCATCCAAAAATAAAAAACGTGATTTTTTAGTAATGGAAATAACAAAAGTTGGAAAAGAGTTATGTTCCTGAACTTAACTTGGAAGTCATGATCTTTGAAGTAACAATTCTTTCAAGGAAAAGTGGGTGGAGATGCTGATGCCGTTTCAGGGTTTTCTGGTCATTACCTTGTGGAATAATTCTTCTGGACTTTGAACAATATGCAATATGTAGCTGCTAGAAATTGTGGATGTCCTTTCTAGCTTTCTTCTTGCATATTATTATCATAAACAACCTTCTTGGTACTTTGAGGTTGACTATTCCCTTGCGTGGTCATAATTATCTGGAGCACTTAAAATCCTAACTTGAATCATGATATGCCCTGTTTCTGTGCATCATATTGTTGCAAATTCAGGAAAGCAAAAATTGCCGTCTCTTGCATAAATTTCTAAAGATGTTAACTGTTTGTGTTTGATAAAATTGTATTGTCTCAATGCAAGTTTCTATTTTTGTGATGCATTCCAGTGGGATCCCTGCACAAATTTAGTAACTCCTGCTTTGACTTTATCTATCATTCTCTGGTTTTATAATTTATCCGAGGTAAATTGATTAATACTATGTCAGAATTTTCCAGTGTTATTAACTGTGAGGGATTTTAGGTGGCAAGCAATGTGAGCACCTTTGTGGCCGTAGTAAGTTTTTCTCACTCATGGCCTGCAAGCTCCATTCATCAAAGTCTGGGGGTAAGACATAAAATATAACGCTGGTTAATGTTTTGATAGAAGTTCGAGGCGACACATGTATATCTCAGTAATGGATGCATGGCAATTGTTTGTACATAGTGCTTCGCTGTTCTAAAATGTAAAGCATGTCATGTCAGAGAATTCTTCTGTGAAAATAGAGAGACATGTAAATCGATATACTTGTATTACAACTATATGACAGCAACTAAAAAAAATGAAGATCTAAATTTTCTTGAGGAATGAAGATATGATGACATTGCCCTCAGTAGTACTAGGATATATCAGGTTTCGAGTGGACTCAAAATCTAAGTTCCTTTGATTTGTTAAAATAAAATCAGATATGCACTCGTACTGATGTATTATACGATAATGCTCATACTGATGCTGTCATAGTGAATAGACCCTTTTTAATATCTCATGTTTGGGTACTGCAAGATTGTTTTCTTCACATTCTAATGAAGTGAAAGTTTCTAGATAGGTTGTAATAATATTGACTATGCCACTTCTCTTTTTCCTGTATTTGGTAGATATTGATATTCACGTGTACAAAGTTGATTTAATTTGCTTGTAATTCATAATTTTCCTTTTTCTTTGGGAAATGTTAAGCTACGGTATGCGCTAAAGATAGAATTTATGGGATCTTCAATAGAGCGTGGCATCCATACCTTTATTTGATTTATAGTCCTCTCATGATCATTTCTCATGTTTAGTTTCTTCTGTACTGAAATTTAGGGAAAATATACATTCCATCTAGAGCTTTTTCAGTTCTTTTTGATCCTCTGGGAATCCCAATCAATTGCGTATAAAATTTTGTCTGCTGCTAACTGATATGAAGGTGCTCAAGAAAACTGCACTTACAAGATGCTTTACTTGTATTCTTCAGGTCCTAAGAAACAGAGTGTGAAGACTTTGAAGATGCTTGTTCGTTTGTATTCGTCGTTCTCATCAGAAGTATTGTCTGTGTTGTTGGAATTTTTGCTAAAGGCTTTAAATTCTCCAAATCTAGTGGAGCCTCCTGAAAATTGTGACATTGGACAAGACATGAATAATCTGTTGAACGACTGGAAGGTTATAATAACAAAATTTGCAAACAAGGAACCAGAAGCACTACTATTGCTGCTGAAAGCTCTTCTGGATGTTATTGAGCAAGAATTCATGAAATATGGATTCGGTAAGCCTGAACCCAGTTTTCATTTACTTTTTGAGCATTATATGCCAGTATTCTAGGCCTTTTCATGTGTCGTTTGGTTATGAGGTTACAAAATCCCGATGCTTAATATAGGGGGAGTTGTAGCCTGGGCAATAAATTATTAGCCACTATGGAATCTTGAGCCGTCACTATATTTTCTGCCACCAATATCCTTCAGGAGAGAAGGACTAAATGACATCTTGGGCATTTTAACTGTCTTTTAAAGAGCCTGCTCTAGCATTTTTATTGACAGAAAGCCCCCTGTATTTATGAAGTCAAAAACTTTTTTTTTTTCGGTGGTCTCTCCATGGTTTTTTATTATAATTTAGTTCCAGGATTTATATGCTGCAGTTGATGATATGTTGCCATTAAGCTAATATTTACAAGAAGGTAGTTTATTATTGGAAGCTGATTTGAGAACCATGTATAGAACTCGAATTTTGTGTTGCTACCATCATCTGCATCTTGAGAACGCTAATATTATTATGATAGTCCTATGTTCACCAAATCTTAACAGGATCTTAGTCTGAATTTTGACTATGAAATACTTATTCAGGAATGCGAGATAGCTCACTGGAGTGTAGGGCGGGGACTAATCAGATTGGGCAGCTTATTTCTGTATTTGCATGGCTTGTTGGACAAGTCAAGGATCGGAAACCTTCATATGGCAGAGATGCTGAGGCTGAATTCAAGTTCTCTTCATCTGGAAAACAAATTTCAAAGGCAATTCTCATGGAGGTCTTGCGTAAATGTCTTGCATTGTTGCCATATGGTGATACACAGCTTACGAACTCAGTGCTGAATCTGGCACTCGTAATGGGTGATAACTCATTGATGGAAAAACTAAACAAACTAAGTTTAGTTGGTTTATCAGAATCAGATACAAGAATAGAACACCCGTCTTCCTCAAGCTCCAGTACTACAATCCTGGAAGATGAATCTATTAATCAAGCCTCCAAGAAGCTAGAATTGGTTAGACTAAGAAAGAGCAGAGCTGGAGAAACAAGAGATGACAATGTTGGATGTTCAGGTAGATGGGTTGTAGCAAAGTCCTGGAATCCGTGTCCAATTGGTATGTTGCCCGTTGACCTTGGGTCTTCTGGCCGCCTTCCTGACCTTGACATTGACAGTAAATCTGCGGATTCTGAGATGGCATGGGAACACAGAAGATTTGGTAACATGAGAGAAGCTGATTGTGAGATTAAAATATCTGACGATTCAAATGTTAGAAAACTGAGAGGCAAAAGGGAGGTCAGTTGCAATGTTGATGTATTGAATTTGTCGAGTACAAAGAAGATGAGGGAGACGTTGGAAATTGATGAACCGGTGGATCAAAATGTTGTGTTACCACAAGGCGTCAATGGTTGTCTTATGATTGATGGAGCTTGGAAGAAAGTTGGAGAGGAAGAGGTACGTGCCATTCAGTCTGGCATCAGGATTTTGGTTTAATAATCAGTTAAACGTCTTAACTCAATCACGTCACTTATTTTTGACAATCAATCTGGACATGATGGTTGTGCTACTGATAAAATTTTCCCAATGGAGGTTTGAGTTTATAGAAATTGATAGAGCAGCAGCTTATTGTCTGTCTTTTTTCATGTTAAAATGTACACACCCTCCACTGAATCTTGTATCATTGGTGTGGAGAAAAAACGAAAGAGAATACAGGTGACTTACCAACCATTCCGTGATGAGATGGCTAAGTATAAGCATGATCCAATGAAGCGTTATGATGATGGGATTGTGGTAGAAGGAAAGGCCGGCAGGGGCGACCTGAGAACACATACAGCGCATAGTCCATTCCTAGGACTTGGGAGTGCGGCTTGAATGTGTTCTCATGTCGCACCTGTAGGACATTCTCTACACTCTGCTGTTTTATGTTAATAACGTCGCAGATGCATTTGGTGGCGTTATATAGAGAAAAGATACAACAATCTTCACGGGGGATTGTCTTGGCTGTACTACACAGCCGTTGTGTGTACATATTTGTACTCCTCTACCTCAACCTCCGTTGTACTTGTTAAGAACAGTACCATATGGGGCTTATAATTATGATTGAGGGCGCGAACGAATAATCGTACTACAATCCCAATGGCTGCTTCAGAAATAGTACTACACAAACATTTGTCGTTCGTACAGAAAGAGAAGCATATCGACATTCGACGTGATATACAAGAGGTAACGCGTGTATCGAGAAAACTTGGAATTTGGCCAACCGTGTTTATGGAAATTACAACTTTGACCCTAAACAGATATGTATTAGGTTTTCATCTTTACCAAATGATCTTAGTTGGCATGTTAAGTAAAACACGTTTTCACTTTAAAAGTCACTTAAATGAAGGCTTTAAAAGATAGAGAAATGAGCACTATGTAACTCTCATCAATAGCTACAGGCAAGGTTTAAAGTTTCTATCCAATTACAGTATCCACAATGTTAGTATAAGACAATATTAATTAAAAATAATGGATGATGTTGGAGGGTAAATGCTTGTATTCCACTTGTAGTGGATTCACTAACTATATCTTGTCTTTTTTTGGTTAATATTTTGGTGGATCTTCCTTTTTCATTAAGTGTTTGTGTTTGCATTTACATTTATGTTTACATTTGTATTTTGAGAAGTTTGGCTTATATTAACATTATTCCTTAGAGGTTTGAAAACCTATAATTGATTTCCACCCGTTCAGAAAATATCATAACCATAAAGTACAATGAAATGAGCGACTTTAGATTTCAAATTCACATTAGTTTCGTGGTATAATGTCTTTTAGCCTATTATGTGACCACCATCTTCTTCCTCACCCTTAGGAATATGTTATATTTGGGCTTAATCATCATATCTCATATTTCTTCAATCAAAATTGTTAATACTAAAATATTCTCCAATACATTGATCAACCTTTTTATACTTGCTTCATAAAACTATCCATTAAAGGTCTTTGATATGTAACAATTTCGCACTTTGTTCTTCAGCTTACAATTGCCTTTACAAAGGTCTTATGTTCCTTTAATTTGAGATCAACATATGCCTTTTTTGATAAAACTTTGATTTGCTTCATTATCTTGTCGAACTTGCCTTTTGTCACGCAGCTCTATGTATGTGGGCTTTATGTAATTTGGACTCATTAACGTAGACATGTGAAATAAATTTTCTATGCGTAGTTTTGGGTAAGATATTCTTCAATGCTTCCATTAAACCTTGATTACCTAAAAAGAAAGGGTGAATAATAGAAAGTAATACAAATCTAAAAGAAACCAACGAAACAATTGAAATCAAGAAGAAATAGTGTAAATAGTTAAATGACTCATGTTAAATGCATTTTTATTAAAACCTACATGGTATGCTCGAACAAGTAAAAGTCAACTTTTATGAAAGTCTATGCGTTTTAACTTATATTCAAACCTTCACTAAGAAGATTCAAAAACAATATCATGGTTGGTAATTCTCTTCCTTAATTATAGTCCAAATTATTTTTAAAAAAACATATGTTTATTTTCATCACGTCCATTCGATGTGTTGGAACTTCTGTTCAACAATAATACAGCGGCTTTTTACCTAAATTATTATACAAAGAAGTGGCTCTTAAGAATAATCCTTTTTCTCAAGAACAAATATTGTCATTGCAAAAAATTCTTAGCCAAGAACTCTAAATTAAGAAGAATTGAATTAACTAACTAATCATCAATGAAGAAAAAAGAAAAGAAAAGAGGGTCATCAAAAAATTAATCGATTAAAGATTAATCGATTAAATAAAAGTAAAGAATTTGAAATATGATTAAAAGAGATTGTTCTTACATATCAAAAAATTTAAAGTTTAATTAAAAAATTGTTAAACGAAAATTAATTGATTTATTTTAATTTATAAGAACTTATTTTTTATAAAAATTGACCGATTAATCAATAAAGTGATCGATTTTTAATGACAAGAGTTATTAAAATAAACCAAACCGAAAAATTAAATAGTTTAAAAATTTTGCGGTTGAACTGATTATATTTTTTAATCATTGATTGGAACTCGTAAATGATTCAACGTGCACCCTTAAAATCAGAATAGATTTAGTCAAAATCATAGAGGATTCGAGGAAGAGAAGTTTTGTCTTGTATCTGAAGACAATAACGCTGCGTTTGGTTGCTGTCTTCAATAGGCAGAGACAGAACGGAACAGAAATTTGGAGACGGAACAAAACAAAAATTGAAGACAGTAAGCTGTTTAGTTATGAAGGACAAAACAGAAAAATTGTCTTCGTCTAAAGGACAAAAATGCGTTTGGTTGTAGTGGACAGAACTAGAAAACAATGGCTATGACGAAAATGCCCCTGCAGTTTAATATGATTAGATATACGTAATTCATTTATTTTTTTATAATTGTATTAAATTTTTTAAAGTGCATTTGTAAATGTTTAATTACGATGGAATAAAATTATTTATTTGGGCTTATAAAAATTGATTTAATAAACTATGAATTGTTGTATAAATAATTAAAAAATATA
>JAOSBN010000008.1:6599649-6611725 GCA_027563595.1 Erythroxylum suave | reverse complement strand
TTATTAGTCATATAAATTCAAATTATAAATATTAAATTATTAAATTAAAATAAAAAGAAGAGGGAAGAAGAAAGGAGTGTATTTGAGACTTTTCATTTTTTTGTTCTGTTCTTGTCCTAAGGACAAAAATTTCTGTACCACAGTCTTGGATGGAACAAAAATTTTTATCTTTGTTCTCTGAAGACGGAACAAAAACAACCGAAGACGGCAAGTAAACACCACGGAGGACAGAACTTTTATGTCCTTGTCCTCCGTCCTCGCGTCTGAGGACGCTAACCAAACACAACGTAATATTTAGACAATTTTGGTTCTTTTAATTTAGGTAAATCAACGTTAATCATTTTTTAAAAAATTAATATAATTATCTAAATATCACGTGTGTGTTGACAAGTAAATGGACAAGCTATGCGGTGAGGTCATCTGCATCAGATTAGGCTTGTTAAGGCCGTCATTTTTATTTTTTAGAAAAAATTTCCAAAATAGCAGTTTCAAAATGACGCCGTTTTGGAAGTAACGACTGGTCAGGCTGATCATGGTTGTCCTGAGTTTAGCCATGGTCAACCTGTGGCCCGATCAATTTGGGCCAAAATCGGGTCGAACCGGACCGTTTTGACATTCCTACATCAGATTTGTTAGTAGTAGAATAAATTAATGTTGAGTTATATTTAGGGCCGACCCTGGGCAAAGGCAGGGTGAGTACCCGCCCAAGGCTGATCCTTATAAATTATAAAACATGACCTATTTTTATCATTATAAAAAATAAAATGAAATAAAATAGGGCTTATTCTTGACCTCATAAAGAACAACAAAAATAGTCCATATTTTATTTTTATTCTTTATGAGGACCCAAAAATAGGTAAAAATAGGAACTTTTTTTTACTTTACTCCGGGCCTATAAAATATTATAGGAACGACCTGGTTATATTTACAATTATTGAAAGCTTAAATGTTTAATTGATATTTTTAATAGTTCTTATTAGTATTATACGATTAGACAAAATTCTAAATTTAGAATATAATTTACTCTAAATAATTTGATTAAAAATTTGTATTTTTAAATTTTAAATTATAAGATGCTTTAAAATAATAAAATTATGAAAAATAAAAACAACTACCAAAACTTCTCACCTTAACATTTTCTTTTTGCAAAAAAATTATAAAAAAGAAGAATTATTGAGAAAAAAAAAAGAAAAAGGGAAATCATACCTATAATTGAAAGATTGCATCATTGTTATTCATCTGCCTTGGATTTCTCATGCATGACGAAGTACCTCACTACCCCAAGAATTAATAAATGTACATTAGACAATCAACCATGTGCTTGAACTTGAGCTTGAGCTTGAGGTTCGATCAACTTTGGATTCGATCTACTTTTCCACATATACACGAACATGGATGTAGAGAAACAGACATAAATGACTTACTTTATTACAGAACATTCAGTGGTAGTATTTGTTGCATATAAGAACGAACTACGATTGTATCCAGTGTTGTCTGTTCTCGGAACATGGAAATTAACCTACTTGTAGTCTTGCAGTTACCTGACTGAATGATTTCTACTGCTCTGATAAGTATATTTTAGTTGATTCCTTCCATTGTTTTCTTTTGCAGTGTGCTAAACCCTGACAGAGAGAGCCTTTAGCTTAATTAATTATTTCTTTTTGTGCGTTTGAGAAAGACCTTAAAAGACAAATTATTAACAAGTACAGAAGGTCACATGAAGAAAGAGTGTGATCATGTGATGCAATCCACGACTCTGTCCACAGCAATTTCTCAACTCGGTCATGTGTTTTTGGAATTGAATCTTCCTCCTTACAAGGAGAAAAATATTAATTAATGAAGATGGGTACTGCATTATATGTGCAATGGAATATGATGTTTCATGTTACTAGTAAGTTTTGGTATAGTAAACTATTCGATCCACTTTGGTGATTGAAACTCTAGCTGGCTTTTCTCATAGCATCCAATTAAGTCACGGGTATGCTTTGAAATCTGCAAGAATACTTCAGAAAGGAGGCTAAAGTGATGCACATTTATACACAACCAGCCAATTCCACAGCACATGCGCTTGCCAAACTATCCTTTTTACAGGACTGATTTAAAGTTACAGTCTGTTAATTCATACCCTTTTGCCAAGAAAAAGGGCACACGTCTTCTCTCCCATAGAACAAAGCATATGTTCTTTCCTTAATTCTATGTCCTATGTATGTTCACATCCGTAGATTATGGATTTAGTGTTCTTTGTTAGAGATGTCAGCTGCATAAACATTTCCCTTATTAATTATTGTAATAAACATGACATAATCATGTGAGTTAATTTCCAAATTGTACTTTCAACGAATACATCACCAAACCAAAGTCTCGATATAACAAATGTTTATGATTTGTTGTCCAACTAGTCACTAATTTAAGGTTCATTGCTATAATGTCATGCTTGTTCAACTTCAGTACTTAATATATAGTTTATGGGTCATAAGCTTCCTAAAGCTAGAACTACAGTGAGCAAGAGAAAGAGAAGGAAAAGATAGCTTTTAAAATTAAAGGGACATGGTCATATGTTTCTGCTTCAAAAAGTTGGAGATTTATAATCAGACAAAGAGTGAGAGAGAGGTTCTCCTTTTAAACTGGTATTAGAAGATGATCATGAAATGAATATTGTGGGCTGCTTAAAGTATAACAGAATCATCAGTAGATAATGGAGGAAATAGGGTTTACTATGGAGAGTTGCAGTGAAGAGATGGTGTTCAGTGTGGAGTCACAAAAGGCAGTACCAGCTCCCTTCTTAACAAAGACTTATCAGCTTGTTGATGACATTCTCACAGACCATATTGTGTCTTGGAGTCATCTTGAGACAAGCTTTGTTGTGTGGAGACCTTCTGAGTTTGCTAGGGATCTCCTTCCCAATTACTTCAAACACAACAACTTCTCAAGCTTTGTCAGACAGCTTAATACATATGTGAGCTCTCTCTTCTCCCTCTCCCTCTCCTTCCCCCTCTCCCTCTCCCCCCTCTGTGTGTGTGTGCGTGTGTGTGGATACTACTATCGTCCAGTGTTCATGAAAACGCTCTTGTATCTTTCTGCCATCTACTAATTAACTCATATAGCTCAAGTGCTTCACAAATTGTGCAGGGATTTAAGAAGGTAACAGCAGAGAGATGGGAGTTTGCGAATGAGTACTTCAAGAAAGGAGCAAAGCATTTGTTGTGTGAGATCCACAGGAGAAAAAACCCACAACAACAACAACAGTATTTCCATTATCATCAAGACCAACCAGCTCATTACCTCAAGCCCGAGAATCACAGCTTTGGATGGATAGATCCGCCATTGCCGTCCCCAAAACCGAGCACTGATATCTTAACAGCGCTCTCCCAAGACAACCAACGACTGAGGAGGAGAAATTGCATGCTTTTGTCTGAACTTTCCCACATGAAGACCCTTTACAATGACATTATCTACTTCATTCAAAACCATGTAGAAACAGTTCCCTACGATAGCTACCACAAAGCTTGCAATGCAACTCAAAATAAGCTTATGGAGTTAGACTCTACATGCAAAGATGATCAAACCGTTTCTGGGACTGAAACCACCATTAATCATCAGGATGTGGGCAAGCTGAACTTAGCTCATAAAGAGTCTCATGAATCAGTGAAGCTTTTTGGAGTGTCTCTCAGTGGCATGAAGAGGCTGCAACCAGAGGTAGTGGCTGACACGCAAGAATTGTAACGTAGATCTCTTTTTAACATCTATATTAGGCTTTTGTAATCATTATCAAGTTCAAGAGAAATGCATTGTAGCTAGTTGTCAACACAAGAGTTCTCTTAGAGTACTCTTACATGCATGGTTTTCACTAATTTTTACAAAAGATAGTCTTGGAACGCTTGTTCACCCTTAGCAAAATGGCTTCTATTTTGAAATTAAGTGATGGATAATCGTCACAATGTTGAAATTTTTAATTTTAATTTTATGATTTGAGAGTTGACCCTAAATCTACAAGGAATAAAAAGGTCATTACTCGTTATACTACCATGTTCAATAGCTTTGATAGCCTAACTTGCACCTCTAATTCTTTTGATCTTCTCTTGAAACTCCTTATTTCTAGGTAAAGAAGGCGAAGATTGGATCAAGCCTTTTTTCCTAAGAGCTCTACATGCGTATCTTGTAAGTTATAAAATCAATGCATGGTTTTGCAACACTTAAAACACGCTTCCATGTATCAATACGCGCCCCATAGGGGTAGTCGAATTGACGGAGAAGAGGGACATGGGTCAAAGGATAGTCAAGTTGATAGAGTGGAGGGACATGAGATCAAAAGATTTTATGTTCGTATTTTCCTACTTACACTCTCTTAATTAAGTTTATTGTACAAAGCTTGCTTAGTGTAGAATACCCGGTTGACGTAATTTGCAAGCTATTGCATCAATTTGGAGACTTACTCAGTGTTCCTCCGTTCCCAAAAAAAGTATCAATATGCAAATCATCTTTTTAAATTTTAAATAAATACTTAATCTCTTATATTCATAAATTAATTTTTAACAGTGATATTCATATACAGAATAAATTTTCTTTATAAAATAGAATTTTAAGATTTTTATTATTTAAATATAATTTTACTTTTATCCTGAATTAATTTTAATATTATTAGTAATTTTTGTAAATTTTTTGAACATATTTTAACATTAAAAATTGTCATATTCATAGGAATATATTTAAACTTTTGTTCTTGAGAATGTCTAAAGTCTAACTTTTGTCCATCACTACCCTTAGTCTATCAACTTTTTTAGCTCGGATGTATGGAGAAGGTTCCTCAAGACTATTTAATATCGTAAGATTGTCATACTCATATTGGTTATTGAGTAAAAATCCCTAGATAATTAGAGACATGAAAAGTCATACGTTGCAACTTATTAGGTATTAACAGATCTGGGCACCATATCAAGTATTTTATTTATTTATTTTAATTTTATTTACTTACTTTTTTAACATATTATTTTGTCTTAACTACTCTTTTAAACTGTATCACTTTTTTTATTGTCATATTTATATTTGTGTCTATCAAAAGTAACATCTCTATTTCATAAAGATAAAGTTGCGTACTATCAGACCTTTCGAAATTCTGCTTTAATGTGAGATTCGGACTGATTGTAACGATAAATTAGCTACAAATTCAATTGATGTCGTTTTGGTCCGACTAAGTGGAAGGGTCTTTTTCTCCTGATGTAATGCAATTCAATACAGTTTTTAATTTTTTAGAAAGTATCTGAAGTCTAAAATAACCAAATATAGGGGAATGATATTGAGTCCAAACTGAAAAGGAAAGTGGGAGTATGGAGTAATGATCATAACAGGCTTTAAGTTTGACGTCGTAATGATTATGGAATCTGCAGATTTTACTTTTGGTTTTAACTCTGAAAAGAAGATACAAAAGTAGAGGGCATGGAAAAGAATTAAATGCCAACACATTTAGATTTTAGACACTAAAGGAGCGAAAAAGCGAAGTTACGAGGACGTTAAAGATTTGCCTTGGGATTGCCCTATAATGCTCTTCTCACTGTCAATTGCATCGATCTGGGTTCCATTCTTCATGCTTTTCGTGCTCTGTGTCTCCGGAATCACCACCACTGGTGTTATAACAGGTTCAGATCATCCAGTCCATCTAGCCGGTCCCAACTCTGTTACGGGCTGTTTGAAATTTGTGAGAATTGAATTCAATGTTGGAATTGAATTGAATTGAATTATAATAATAAGATTGAATTGAATTCAATTTATATTATTTAGAACAAATTCAATAATATTAAAATTGAATTCAATTACACTGTTTGAAATATAATCAAAATAAATTCAATTATTTCATATGACATTTTTACCATTGACTAAAAGATAACTTTATTAAATAATCAACATTCACATTTACGTAGAGCAAATTGCAAACATTAATTTCATTATAATTAATATCATAAAAAAGTTCATTATTAAAATGAAAAGAAAAATTAGTTGCAAATAACATTAGGCTAGACCGAGCTATGAAGACAATAGAAACTATTATAATTTAGAAGCTTAAAAATGCATAAATGAGTAATAGTTCTTTTGCGTTGACAACTACAAGGCATTATCAAAATTTGAAATTTCACTTCGAATTACAAAATATCATAACAAGTTTTAACTTGTCTTCCCGTGACAAGGAGACATAACATCGCTACATCAGAAAACTAAATAAATAACATTCATACTTGCATAGGGCAAGTTATATCATCCATAAAGTTCCACACTTAAATAGAGCAAGTTATTAAAACCTAACACCAACCCATTGAACCCCCAATTGGGTTTCTCGACCAGTTGAAGTGAGGGCTGGAGAAGTGAGGGCTGCATTGAAGAGAGAAATGAGGGTTGTCTTGAAGAAGAGAAGTAAGGGTATTGTGGGAAGATAATTTTCAACGCTAAAAAGCAACTTTGGAATATTCACAAGAATTGAATTCTTGTGATTTTTCACAAGAATTAAATTACTGAGGCTGGTTGATTTTAACAAAAGAATTGAATTGAATTATTTTGTTTTTTTTTTTGGGTTCCAAACATAAGAATCGAATTCAATTCCAACATTGAATTCAATTCTTATGTTTCCAAACAGGGTGTTAGTTTACAATTTTAAGCATGGTTGGAGTGGTGTGTGTGTGTTTTTTTTAGCATACAGTTCTATTTTGACATAAGTATGACTTTTCACTGATTGTGTATACTTTTAGGGTTTGTAGAAATGATGAATGTGCAAAGACAAGACAAATGACTATTGAAACAAGTTTTTCTAGGCAGAGATGGTTGTATAGGGTGTTAAATACCTATGTCCTTTATGGGATTGTGTAAGTTAATCATGTATGGAATAGCCCAGATCACCTGTTTATAGATATTGTTCACTTTGAGTTTTAGGTTCAACTCAAACTCTCATAGTTTGCTCTTCCCAGCTCAGCTGAGAAAATGCGTCTATGAGGGAGTAGTTTCTATACCCTTATAAAGCGTACTTCATTCTCCTTTTCAACCGATATGAGATCTCACACTATAAATGGACAGTGTAAGATCTCATATCTGCTGGAGAAGAAAATGAAGTACGTCTTATAAGGGTATAGAAACCTCTTTCCTATAAACGCATTTTTTCAACTAGGCTGGGAAGAGCAAAATTATAAAGGTTTAGGCTGGGCCCAAAACTCAAAGTGGACAATATCTATAGGCGGATGATCTGGCTGTTACAATGTAAGTTTTAAAAAACGTGTGCAGAAGGTGGTGAAAGAGCAAAGACATACACAGTCGTGTACATGTCAGTGTTCATAATATATACAACTGTGTGTGACGACCCTATAATCTTCTGTAACTATATATATTCCCGATTTTGTTGAAGTTAAAAAGGACAAAATTACTTACACGTGTAGAAAAAACACTATTTTTTAAATAAAAAAAAGTGTAGGTTTAATATAAGATAGGCCAAAACACCAAAAAGTAAATAAAAAAAAGAAGTGAAAGCAAGTATGAAATTATTATCTTCCCTTTGTTGATTGTATTTAGCAACATGTTGTTTATGGAGATTTTCTTTTTGGGTTATTATAGGTGTCTTATCAAGCTTCAAGATTGAAACCAAATTGATGTAACATTTGTGAGGTAAAAATGTTATTTCAAGCAAGGGTCAATTGGTCAGGATTAAATTTTGTAAATTTTTATTTGAATTCAATGGATTTGTTTGTTGATTTGCCCCGTAGTAAGTGTTTTTCACTTAAATCTTAATGTTTGTTTTATTATTTTATTTTTCAGTCTCACACTATTCTACTAGTTAATTGTTGTGAGTATTTTTTGTTGTTGATCTTTGGTTTAGTCTCATGATAGAGATCATTTATACTGTAAGGATCGTTTCGACCTATTAATGTGGACATGAAAAATGTTGTTCCTCCAAAACCATAGAAGATGTCAGATAGACAATGGGAAAAGATGAAACAAAAAACTCTAGACATGATTCAACAATGGATTGATATCAGTATATTCAACTATGTGTCTCAAGAAACGTATCATTTTGAGTTGTGAATAAAACTAGAGGATTTTTATGAAAAGAATATTACCCATAACAAGGTTTCTTTGATTCCAAGACTTGTAAACTTGAAGTTGAAAACGAAGAGATTTGTGTCAAAGCATCTAACTAATTTATAAGATATAATCAACAAGCTTACTACAGTGAAGATTATTCTTGATGACGAGTTTTAAGCTTTATTCCTGTTGAGTTCGCTATCGGATAGTTAGGAGATGTGGGGACAATTAGCAATTTAGCTCATGAAGGTGTGCTTTCTTTGAATGTAATCAAAGAGAGTACGTTCAATAAAAAAAAAGTATTATCATCTTTTGTTGATTGTTTTTAATAATATTTTAAAAATTGAATTGAATCGACCAATTCGACAGAAAATAGTCTAAATCGGTTAGTTATCCGATTCAGTTTCATTCAATAACCTCCTATTATAAAAACCATCTATTTTATTAAAAAACTAGCAGATTTTTTGGTGAACCAGTCTAATCGGTCTGCCAATATACGAATATACCTAAGACTAAACTTTAGATTTCATTTTTGATTCTCTCTTCACCTCTTCACCATCTTTTCTTCAGCATATCTCACCACCTCTGTAGACAGGGCCGTTCCTAATGTTTTATAGGCCCTGGGCGAAGTAAAAAAAAAAAGCCTAATAAATTGACAATATATAAACATGTAAACTTTAAAAGAATATTTTTATTATTAAAATTTAACATTTATACATAAGTGACCTAATTTATAAGTCTACATACTCAACAAAATATTAAACGATCATAACATCAGCTAATAATATCTTGCAAATATTATTTTATCAAGCAACTAGATAAAGGTCTAAATTATTAAATCAAATATTTTAATAGTTTTTGAATTTAATTAACATTAGTGATTTTTAATTAAAAATTTCTTTTATAGGAATTAACATAATGGTAAATGTAGTAATCTAATGTTATTATCCTATTTATAAAAAATCAATCAAGCACATCTAACTATCTACGATCTTATGTAGTTATCAAATAAGTTTTATTATTATTTAATTATCACAACATGCTAAATAGAATTATACAAATTTTTATAATAAATAAAACCGTTTATGTAGTCTTTGAATTGAGTAACTTAAATTATTTGATTAAGTCATTTTATAACTAAACTTATGTGAATTTCTACAAGAATGTAAATCCAATAATTATTACATGTGGCAAAGTATAATGAAAATTACAAACATTAAATTATTTATTAATGTTTAATTTTATTTTTATAAATAATAAGTAATTTAGAAATAAAAAAGGGGAAACACAAATAAACACAATATCATTTAATATTATGTTTTGATTTAAAATGCTAATATAATGTTAAAGTTAATGACAAATTATAAATTAATTATAATATGTTCAAATATTTAATAAGTTAAAAATAAATAAAAATTAAAAACTTTACATTTAAATTATCACTCAGAACTCAGAAGACATAACCGTAAAATTTTTTTACGACCAATTTTTTAGTTGAAATATCTTAGATTCATAAAATGAAAATAAAAAATTAGACCGTAAGAAACACAATCAAATGCTTCAAAGGTATTTATAAATATAACAAGTTAGAGTTGTATAGCTAATGAAGAAAGTTATTTAGCTTCCAAGATCAAAAGTTAACGCTAACTTTCTCGACAATATAACTAATAAAGGAAACTATTTATTAGTTAATGCTAATTTTTCTTCGTCGACAACCAAAAATTTACTACCCTTCTAAATAAAAAAAACTAAAAAATGTTAAAAGTGAGCCCCTAATAAAAGTAAGCTGACACTATCCGTAGATGCACGTAAGTAAATATGATACTTGTGGATAACTCAAGAGATGCAAAAATTGAGTTATGTTGACTCTCCTCGGGCAGCTCCTGCAAACTCAATCTTCTCTTCTCAAATCTCGGGCAATTGGTTTGAGATAACGAGCTTGTTGAAGCAAGATAAGGAATTTGTTTTAAGAAATAGTGCTAAGTTCTTTGGAGTGAAGGGAGGAAAACATGTTATAATCCCTGCTTTTTACTCTAATAACAAAGCCTTATTACAACTTGAAGGGTCATAATGGTTCTGTTTCTGTGGTTATTTTGGTGTGCTTGTTGCAGTCTCGTTAATAGTAGACAATGGTTCATTATACTTGTCTCTTTTCTAAATATCTTCTACCCTTTTTTGCTTTTGTTTCTCTGGAAGGATTTGAGCTTTGTGTTCTGTTTATTCTTGTGCCTGAAGGCTTGCTTGAATATATTATTTACCCTTTTCTCGAAGCTACAAATCCGGTGTTCATGGCTATTTTCTTTTTCTCGTTGTTCTTGTCCTTTTTTTTTTTGCACAATCACGTGACAACCACTTCTCTATTCCTTTACCATCTGTTGAATATGTGTAAAAATAGCTTTTTAAGATCTTCCCACTTCGGTTTGCATTCTTGTATAATCACTTCATTTAATGAAGTTACGGTACATTACTCAAGAGGAAGTCTTAAATTGCTAAATGGTCAATTTTAGCAGTATTTAAAGGTGCCCATTTAATAATATTAAAAGAACATTAAATAGGGATGATAAATTCTGCCTATTTCAGTTCGGTTTTGGCTCGAATTAATCAGGTCACAGGTTAAGGCCCGGCAGATCAAGGTTCATGAATTTTTTTTAAAAAATATATGATAGGTCAGGTTGGTCTGACTTGCCCGTGGCCCAACTCAGGACAACCCGACTCATTGATATCTCTAACTAAATATTCAAAATATAAATATTTTAGATGAAAGTGTAGTTTACGAGTTTTTAAATATAGTTAGAGAATTTGACGTTTTTGATAATAGTGAGATGTAACCTCCTTCAAAAATATAATTTTAATTTTTATTGCTACTCTAAATTTTATATTAAATTTATATTTATTTATTATTAGTTCATTGTATAATAATAAACACTGATATATTTTTTATTTGAATAAAATATTTTATTTTTATTTATTTTATAAATTTTACTTTATTTATTATATATCAATTTTATAACAGTTTATTACCAATTGAACATTTAAATCTTAAATCTTTTTTTAACTAATTCGATGCCCGGTCCTATTTTTAATTATAGAGATTATTTTCGAGGTTAGTTTGTGAGTTTTGTTAATTGTTACGTCAACTTGGTTTCAACTTTGAAATTTAATGAGATAATTGATAGTTGTGGAATAAGATATTATATTGAGCAAAGGTAAATAAGATATTATTCGAAAGCTATTGAGTTAATTCAAAATTTTACCCAATATATATATATAAATAACTGCTACGGATTCGACTGTTCAAAAAGAAAAAAAGGAAGTTTACTTTGATTCCTGCATTAGCCCATCTACTTCTAGTAGACTAAAATAAAACGTGGAATGAAGCTATAAAGTATCCATTAATCCAGGCCAAGCCGTCTCGTACTGGATTGGGCTTTCAGATTATTGTTGGACCGCCAACTCCACCAAACTATGTTTAGTCATTTGGAACCGGAGATATTAGTGTGGTCGTGTTTTGTTTATGTTTTAAATTAAAAAAAAAAAAAGACAACCCTTCAATCTTCTATCCAAACGCTCAGTTTCATTTATTCTCTGTATTTACAACTTGGAACCAAATGCAGAAGTGAAGTTCCACTGAAGCTTGGACATTGCATTTCGTCTCAAGTATGAAGAAGAAGAGCCATGGCACCCGCGATCGACTTATAGTGCCTATTTAGTTAAGTTTATATCAGCAGAGTTTTTGTCAATAGAGCTTTTATCAGCAGAATTTTTTTTAAAAGAACTTTTTTAAGAAGTCAGTTGATTGTTTGGCTGTCAATTAAAAAAGAATTTTAAAAAAAAGAGTTTCATATAGTAGACTGTTTGACAACATAAAAATAAAAAGTACTTTTTTAATTTTAATTATATTTTATTTTATAATAAATATTATTTAAAATATATTAAACAATATAAAAAAACAAAATATATTAATTATTATATAATTTTAAATCATATGAAACATAAATGAAAATATATCTAACCAAATTTT
>JAOSBN010000008.1:6575157-6599549 GCA_027563595.1 Erythroxylum suave | reverse complement strand
AAATAAAACTAATTTCAAAAATAAATATTAAAACATATAAAAAATTCAAATAATATTATATAAATCTCAAAATAAACATGAAGATGTGTTTGTGGATATTGTAGGAATTATGTGTAAAGCATAAGGCAAAAGAGGCTAAAAAATAGGCTCATTAATTGATATAAAAAATTCACCTTAAAAAGTGCTTCTTTAAAAAGCTCTAAATTTGAGCTTTTGAAAAAGTTGTATTTTAGCTTCAAAAAAAATTATTTCTACTCTAAAAGTGTTTTTGAAGTTTACAACCAAACACTTATTTTTTCCTTAAAATAGTTTTTACGGTGGGAAAAAGTACTTTTCTACTTGCCAAAAGCTGAACCAAATGGACTCTGCATGCATTTAGAATACATAAGAGATTTTAAAGAATGCAATAGTATTTGAAATCGTGCAATTTTGTGAAAATTCATAAAAATATACAATAATGGTAAATGATATATTTTAAATAAAATATTCCACGATGATTAAATAATTATCAAGCCAACGTAACTAATGTACAAGATTGCCCGCTTTGTTGGTGTCTGAGGAGGGTTATAATGTATGGAGTCTTCTTTTTGCATTTTTACAATAAAGTTGTTTATGTGATTTGAACATATAACCTTATAATCACAGAGGAGTAACTTTACTGGTTATTATTAAATAACTGTAATAACCCAAAGTCCATTTGATTATCAAGTGAAAAGCATATTTGCAAAACGAGCTTTCTATGGGACAGTCGAGTTGGTGGAGTGGGAGGACATGAGGTCAAAAGGTCTTGTGTTTTAATTTCTCTATTTACACTCTCTTAATTGAGTCTATCGTATAGAACTTGCCTAATGTGGAGTACCCAATTAGCATTGTTTGCAGACAATTGTGTCAATCCAGAGGTTTATCTAGTTCGTATATAAAAGATAACGGTTGCGGGTTCCTCCATTCTCAAAAAAATATATGCAAAACGAATGAAATTCAATTATAAATTTAAGAACGAAAAATTTGGTGGGGGTACAAATAATTACTCAAAAGGTTGACGATTTTATGAAGGGATGATATGCTTAAACTTTAGGAGACAATTAAGCATCAAAAGATTTGCATATCATACAGAGATCTAAAACTATGAATGATCCATGTGAAGACACGTTTTGTTAAAATCGTTTTCTAAACAAGTGAATTCCCCTTTTGTCTTTTGCTCCATAACATAAGGGTTAAGGAGAGTCAGACCAACTTCTCCGAAAGTGGGTGCTCACTAATTCACCTGGATAACACACGCATGTGCTATTGTGTCATAAATGTGACAATTAATAGCTAACTACAATAGTTGAAGACTTCACAAATTGGGTCCTTTGGACATCCTTTTTCTCATTAATCATGATATTGTGAACTAATGAAACATCGATGCCCCACTTTGCCGACCAATAATCCAAAACAAGTTGCCTTCATAGGTGTCAACTTTATGACATTAAGCTTGAGTTAGGTTTAGCACCATCCACCGTTGAAATCACTAAACCCCTTTAAGCTAAGTTATTTATATATTATGCCTACCAATTGATAAGTCTTGTTTATTAACTTAAAGTTCTAAATTTGAAACTTGACGTGGTCCGTCATGTTGATTTGATTATTTAAAGCTCCACCCGTACTAATCTGTTAATGAGATGAAAGTTGACCTTCTCAAAAAGAAACAAATAAGTTGAAAGTGGAAACATTAATTCACTCTTAAATCAATCGGATTCACTTGCTTAGTTATTGTTCTTTTACGTATTTAAATCTAGAAGATAACTTTGTGTGTGAAAGATGACTAATTGTTCTTGTTTATTAAAGAATTTAAAATTTAATTAAAAAATATATTGTTAAATGAGACAGAAAAGATAAACGTTTAAAATTTTTATGGTTGAATCGGTCAAATTGGTTGAGTTTTAAATCATTGTTGATTAATGGAAATTATTGAGATAAGTCAATTATCAACAACTAATATTTAATTAGTGTCTCATAATTTATCTACTCCTTACAAAGAAAAAAAATTGATATTTATTGTTATAAAATCTTAAATAAAAATTATGACAACTGAAAAATACAAAAACAATTACTTAAATTTATTTATATTTAAATAAGAAATTATATTCCCAAAAAATACCCTAAGAATTTTATGTATAATATTAAGGGCTTTTTTAATTAATCTGCCCTCCCATAACCAAAAGGACAAAAAAAAAAAAAAACAAAGGAAGAGATATTTTATGCAGTCTTGTTACTAATTAGGTTGGGTGTAATGTTGTGTACTATTGAACCTTTCCAAATTTTGCGTCTTAATGAGATTTTAATTGGATGTTGATGATGATGAGTGATGTTACTAATTTGTGTGTTTTAATAAAAAAGTATAAAAATTATATTTCATAATAAATTAAGAAAAGGAAATTTTCCCCAACTACAATCCCTCATGTTTTTAAATATTTACGCCAATTTTTGTTTTTCTACCTTTTTCAATCTATATTTATTAACTTTTCCTAATATTTATTTTTTGTGATTTTATTTAAAAAGTTAATTAATGAAAAAGAGCTAATGAAAGTACATAACAACTGAAAACAAAAGATCAGATCTCTTATTTTAGTTATAATATTTTTATTATATTTCATTAAATCTTATCCATATATTTATGTAAGTCCTGCGTAAATATATAAATAAGAATTAATAAAATAAAGTTAGAATTTAGCATCTGAAGCACATATATATATATTTTGCTAACAAAGGGAATCGAAAACTAGCTCATTGGCGTCGATACATAATGTCGTTCGCATCAGTCGCTAGGTAATCAGTAAGGGCAAGCGGAGGCTCCTGGATGAAATGCAAACCTGATCCCGATAAAACAGCAAGCTCAGCCAATTGATCCGCACACTGGTTCCCTTCTCGGTAGACGTGTTATACCGTCACCTCCTATTCCCAGTAAAGCAGTTCACGGATATCTGCAATCAAAACATGATTCTCGATTAGAACAAGATTGGAAGACGAGAGAATATTAATAACCTGTAGGGAATCCACTTCAACAACGATACGTCGATATCCCTACTCCCAAACTAGCATGAGACCCAAGTGGACTCCCCAAAGCTTAGCTGTAAGCAGGGAACCCTCACCAATGTTGCGTAGAAATCCCCCGCACTATTGGTCGAGGCTGTCCTGAATTAGGCCCCCCGCAGTGGTGAGGTGGGGAGCCGGTTTGACCGCGCCATCGGTATTCAGTTTGACCCAACCCTCTGGTGGTTTGAGCTATCCAACCGATTGTCCCAGGGTCATCCCATGCTGGGGGAATACCCTTGATTCAATAATTCGCACTCGCTCAATCCAATCAACATAATCCCAGACGAATCTTGACCCATTCGCTGGCCAACTAAACCCGTCCTCAAAGATTCCTCCAGTTCCAAAGATACCAACGGGCAACTCCAAATAGCCGGGCACACCCGACTTGGTAAACACGCTTCTGTTTCCCAAGGTTAGACCACAGCCACGGCTCCTGTGCTTGAGTGAAAAAATCCCTATTCACCACGTCAGTAGGGAATTGGCACCAGAAAGTGCGCACTCTTGGGCAATAGCGTAAGACATGGAGAATAGTTTCCTCGTGACCGCACACATGACAGCTGCTATCTCCTGAAAGACTCCTGTGAACTCGTTGGTAGTTGGTGAGCAATTTTGACTTGGCCACCAGTCATAGGAAGGTCTGTATCCATTGGGGCCCAGGCCATCACCAAATGAGGTCCCAAATCCGGTGATCGCCCTCCATATTTTGGGTTTCAATAAGGCCATAAGCGGACGCCACGGAGAATCTGCCATGTGAAGTAGGACCCCATACGATAGAGTCCTCCTCCAGTTGCACCCTGGTAGGCTGTATGCGGGCAATATCCAAGCAAACTTCTTCGGGAAGGTATGGGAGGAACAAGTTCCAGCCTCACTCCCCAGTGGCATTGATGTAGGCCGACGCGGTATGGTATAACTCACTTTCCGGGAGATGGTCTATCACACATTCAATGAGTGGACCCCATTGCAGCAGCCAGTTATCCACCTAGAACTGGATACGTTTACCATTAGGTGAGCCCCCGACGCACCACTGGCCAGACTGCAACGATTCCTCGCCAATAGGTAGATACACCGTTGCGGCTCACCAAAAAGGGAAGGGTATGGGTGTCCAAACGGTACTTTACTCGAAGGACCCGAACCCATAAGGCTGTGGGGTTCGTGATCAGCTCCCACCCGAGCTTGGTGAGAAGGGCATCGTTGGAAGACCATACGCTCTTTAGCCCTAGACCCTCGACTGCTTTTGGCCGGCACACTTCCTCCCATTTTACCATATGCAGTTTGTGTTGCCCTCCCGTCGATCTCCAGATGAATTTTCACATAATTCTCTCTAACTCATCGTAGATCTGACGCGGGAGTCGCATGGTTTGCATGGTATAGGTTGGCAAGGCTGCAATGACTGCTTGGGAAACAGCTCAGTGCTACTCCTTTCCCACGTATAAAGTTGGACAAAATAAGACTTAGCGAGAAGTTGCAATTGAATAGGCTCCGACACGACCACCCCGCTTTGGTCCTTTAGCCATTTAACCCTGATGTGTTTTCTTTTAGCAATAATAACTGTGTGATAGTACTTTGTATTACGATCTCATTTGGAAAGCCAGTCATATCTCGTTTTTTGATGCCAAACTAGCTTTTCTTCACACTGTACCTAAAGAAGTTCCTTACTGAGATGGTCTTCCAAATCTAACATATAGTCCAAATTGTGGACTGTCGTGGCTCGGGGAATTCCCTCCAACTGGGCAATGAGCCGCTGAAGCACATAATTTTAAGTACTGAAAACATAGCATACTAGGCAGTATTATTTTCTCAAACAAAAATACAACCATTCATGAAGCAATAATTAAATGTACTTGAACTCTGTAGAATAAATGGGAAAAAAAAGAGAGTAATGGTACCCTGATCACCTTGAAAATGACACCACGTTAAGTACTATGAAAATGGCATAAGGTCGTAACAAGAAGAAAAGGAGGGACAAAGCATGACGTCCGGACAGAACTGTTAAGTCTTAACCACCAGTTACCTATCTGTTTCTTTTTCAACTGTTTTTCTGTTCTTTTCTTTTTCAGGGGTTTGCAAATTTTGCTCAGCATTGTCAGGATTTTACAATGGATGACGACACGTTACGACTGCAAGTTTCTCCGTAACCATCACCACGTAATACTTAAGTTTATTCATATATATCTTCCACCACTACTTGGTGTTTACTATTTTGATCCTGAAAGAGAGGGAGAGAGGGCGGAGAGGTGTTCATTGTCGAAGGATTTAAGAAATTTGATCGATTGGTTGAGGTGAGGTGAGGGATCATATTAATTTTCCTTGTCTTATATGTGCTCTTTTAGCATTTGCTCTTATTGTGTAGTATAATCTTATACAGATCTTTGAGGGTTGTTGGGTGCACCCAACCGTTGTTTCTCAACAACCCCAGATCTGTACTCTTTTTCTACATGATCCATCTTATTTGTTTTCTATAGGTTTCTGTTCAATTTTGTCATGATTAAGATAGCTGAGGATATGGGTCTCTGTTTCTAGACTTCTCTTCCCATGCTTTTTGCTTTCTTCTTGGGATTTCCAGGTGTCAGAAGACCCATACTTTCTTTGTACCCCACGACCGTCATTGCTTTCTGAACGTTGATCTAATCTCCTTCCACCATCTATCCAACCACTTCCCTGTGCATGATTCTATACTCACTCTTTTTTCGAATGACAGCTGTTTAGGCTGTCTGTACGAATCGGTTTAGAAGAGGATATTTGTGTGATCTATTATTGTTTGATCTGGATTCCGAGTTTGTGTTAAGGTGACATCTCGCCAACGATAGAAAGGTTTGTTCTTTTTTTAATGGAGGCTTTGGCTCTTTGAGTAAATTAAAGCTTTAGACGAGGAGGCCCACTCCTGGGTTTTGGTGGGCTTTCTCTAATCAACCAATAAAACCCTTAATTTTGGAAGGTTTTTCTCTTTCAATTTCTGCTAGTTTCCATATTCAAGGTCCCACCTTGTAATTTTTTAACGTGGGGGGTGTTGGAAGGAAGAGGCACTTGGTTTGTCCCTTCCTTCTTGTTTCTACATGACACTGCTGTTCAATAATTGGTTGGTTCTTCCACTTCATCCTGTAACGTTTTATACCAAACTTGTATTTGACCCGTAATCAAATCCTCCCTTTCCTTGAAATGATACTTTACTTGTTGATCACTTGCTTTTCCATCCTCTTCTTTTTATCCCTGCTTTCTCTCAAACCACTGCCTCCATGGGCAAGTGATGTGAGATTGTTGTCACAGTTGTTCTTCAAAGAGTTGGTTCCATTCTCTAATCTAGCTTCGATAAAGAATACCCTTCCCAAAAGTCTTTACATTACCAGAATCTCCTCAAGACTTCCCTTGAAGAGAATGTCTTTAACTTCTAATACGTATATACAAAAGAACGAGGATGAGAATGGAGGGATGTCAGTTTTGGACTTGCCAGAACTGGCCTTGGACTGCATTCTTGAGAGGCTGCCACCTGCGGAGCTTTGTAATATGGCGTGTGTGTGTACTTCTTTGAGAGAGAGGTGCACGAGCGATCACTTGTGGGGAAGACATATGAAGCAGAAATGGGGAAAGATTATTGGACCTGCTGCTTATAGAGAGTGGCAATTGCATTTAGCAACTAGAAAAGGTTACTACTCCAGTTGTAAACAGGGCAACCAAAAGGGGCTCATGAAGCTTCTGTCTATGGTTTCACCCATTTCTTGGATTAGATCAAAGGTTGATGTTGATAGCAAGCACAGCTGTCCTTTGCCTGTTGATTCAATCATGTCCTTGTACCTTGCACTTGAAAATGGCCGCTTCTGGTTCCCAGCTCAGGTCTATAACCGACAGGTGATGATGATCATGCACATGCTAGCTTTACTTGGCTCAAAGTTCTAAACTTTAATTATTAGGATCACTACTCTGTGATTTAGTTCTTCGTTAAAAACAGTTTAGAGCATCGGTCTGTCATGCTTTAAGGGGTTTGTTGTTGTAATAACGATTCTTGCATGTGTTATTTCGCAGAATGGGAATGTTGGGTTCATATTGTCGTGCTATGACGCTGATCTTAGCTACGATCCTTGTACAGACTCATTTCAAGCCAGGTAATTGAAAATGTTGTCTTTTCGGACTTTGATTCTCAATAGTTCACTTGTTATTGGAGCTTGAATGTAAATATGGTATTATAGATTCTGTAAACAGCTTTTTGCCTCAAAAGGGTGCTTATGTTTCAATAACGAATAGAGCAAGGATTACAAATGTTTAATCTAGTTGACTAAATTTTTTATTCTAATTTATTTTTGCTTCAGATACCCACCACATGGAAGGAGAGCAGTAGCCATAGAGGATAATGTGCCATGGGAAAGGCTTAGAGCACCACCTGTTGACACTTCACCGCACCAT
The DNA here is from genome assembly GCA_027563595.1 of Erythroxylum suave. Lineage (NCBI taxonomy): Eukaryota > Viridiplantae > Streptophyta > Magnoliopsida > Malpighiales > Erythroxylaceae > Erythroxylum > Erythroxylum suave. The sequence continues at coordinate 6,592,079 of JAOSBN010000008.1, read as the reverse complement.
CTACATATCACTGATTGCTTGAATGATCTTCGCCCTGGGGACAACATCGAGATTCAATGGAGAAGAAACAAAGAGTTTCCTTATGGTATGTTCTTCCCTCCATTATCAATTTTCTCTAAATGTTTGTCGAGAAGTCATATTAAACCTTAATCATCGTCTAATTGTCCATTAAAAAAGATGCCGGAGACAACTTTTTAAATGCGGTGAACTCAAATCTATTGTCAGTAATAGCCAGAGACAGCAGAGCACCAATTTTTATTTTATTTTATTTGGAAAAATAGCAGAGCACCAATTTACCATGAACTATGCCAGCACTAACATATTGCATTACTAAGTTGGTCTTTTTTTATTACATATGTTATGCATCTCAGGTTGGTGGTATGGTGTTGTTGGTCACTTGGAGTCGTGTGATGGGAATGAAACTTTCTGCCGTTGTCATAGTAGCGGTGAGTTCACTTCATCTTTTTTCTACGCTGCTTCTAAGTTCATGGAGATTTTAAAATCCTTGGGATTCTATATCCTTGCTATGCGTATTCTCTTCTTAGGAGAAAGAGGTAGGTTTCAGTAATGAACCATTCTTGAATAATAAGTTCAGGTTCATGAAACAAGCCCTTTAATATCTTTCCCTGTAAAAAATGTTTATGAATGTATATGTAGAGTATGCTTCCACTCATTAGACCTACTCCTTTTCAGAATTCCAACTTTTCCATTTGTGGACCACTAGTTATGCTATTTCTTTGGTCCCCGAGACAAATCCTTCCGTATATGTTTCAACTTCTACCAACATAAAGTAACATCTGCCTCTTTGGACTATTGATGGGCCAACTGCACTTAGAGAACATGTCTGCTATAGGTTTCCATCAGTGTGTTAAGATGGAATCTTTCGGCTATGTGGGGCTGCTTTAGTTATTGTTGGCTTTCCAACTTTCAACTCCATTTTCCATCTTCTTTGGAATTTGATGGACCTCCTTTGCCTTCAATTGACTCTTATCATTGGATGACTCATTGGTAATATTACATCGCCAGAAGAAACCCTTTCCCCCTGCCATTTGCAACTTGACAGAATAGAATATATGAGTTGGCTAAGAAAATGGGCTTGTAGGATATGATGTCATCCATTATAGCTGTTGAAACTTACGCTGAAAGACGAATTCAATTTTCCAAATTGACCTCAGGAATTTCTCTCCATTGATATGTAATGTTTCTAGTGGGATTTCCTTTTGTAAAAATCAGCTAGAAAAGAGACAGTCCAATCATCGGCTTAGTGTCTTTTTCTATGGCAGAAATTTATGATCACGACTTCTAACTTTATGAAATATTACAATCACATATTTTGTGAAGGTTAAACAAAACAAAAGAACTATGAAACATTTGAACATCTCTATCATCCCCAGAATTTTAATTGTTGCCGTAATTTTATCATGTTTGGGCAATCGCATAATACATGTTTGACATAATTGTAGATACTTGGATTACTTTCTTTTCCTCACACTTAATTACATTAAATTTGTCACACTTATATCATTAAATTTGTGGTAGCAGACACCGTAGTGTTAGAGTTCCATCAATATACTCCTGGTTCACGGTGGAGACAGACAATAATTGACAGGAAAGAACATAGAGAAGAGGGGGATGAGGCTGATGGATTTTATGGTGGAATCAGAAAGCTATATAACAATGAAGAAATTTCCAAGTGGAAGCAGCTTTGGCCAAGTGAAGTCTTGGAATAGAACCCTGAACACACCATTGTTCTGGTATGGATTCTAGGAATCAAGTCAGAGCAGCCTATCATATGAACAGCATGTCTAAGATATGAAATGGGTCTTGTAGCTCAACTGCATAAGTGGGGATGTCAGTTTTATCTGTCTTACATTGTGCTTTGGCATTTTTTGGAGGGGATTGCATGGTCATGACATGTGATTCTGATGTATGTAAAATGTCTCCCATTGATGCAAATATGATTAGGAAATTTGTGTCACGAATAGTACTAGTTTTAGTTGGAAATCATTGAAGAAGAGCAATGAAAGTCTGCATCCATTAGTGTGGAACTTGGTGACTTTCTGTCCTCGAAACCACTGTGAACAATAGTCCGGTAAGTGTTTGTAGTCTACAATGAACTCATCTTTAGGCAACTCGACTAAAAAAAGTTGTATTACAATAAAATCCACACATTGCAAGAAGTTATTACATGTTAAATCATGTACATAAAAACCTGAAGTCCTTTCGTGAACTTCTTTACCTGGAATTCAATTTTTTTTCGTCTTTTGGTTTGGATAATCTGGAAAGAAATATCAAATAAATGCCAGTCTTTGATAGCTGGTAACAATTTGGCTATCAAATCATCCTTCAATATCTTGCACTATGACCAAGGCGTGAAAAGAGTCTTGATTTTGTTGCTGTCCAGTAATCACTCCTTGGACTGTTATCTAGAAATTCCAGTTTTGATCCTACTCCATGCTTTTCACTTTGTTCTGATTTCATGGACTTAAAGCTTAATTGGCTCAGAAGTCTGAAATTTCTAGGCTGTGTTTGGTTATCTTTATCACCTCGTTTCACTATTGATAAGCTCTTCTTTAAAAACTTCTTCATCTTCTGTCTCTTACTTGTACTCCCTTCACGCTCACTTTCAGCCTTCTCTTTCCCTCCTACTTCTTCTGCTACTGCCTTTTGAAAAGGATATGTTGCATGTTTTCTGGGCTTTTCATGCTCCATTTTCACCAACCTCACATGCCTCGCAAACGCAGCTCCTTTAGGTTTTGGGCTTCCTAGGACATGTTCGACAGGTTCTTGAGGACTGTCCTTATCTCTTCTGAAGCTGGGGAATCGCATGGAATGAGAAACACGATTGTAGAGAGAATCAGATTCTCGGCTTTGTCTGTTGTCGTAGCCCACGAACTCATCGGACTTCGTTTCTCTACTGAAGGACCTAAATGAAGTGGACTTCGAGATTCGCTCGTGGAGCGGACCAGAATGGTGGTCTGGACAGTGGTTGTAGTAATCATCCAAGTCCATGTGGGGTCTAATGCATGAAGGCGGCAATGGTCGAACACGACTGTAATGCCATATTCCTGATTTCTTCTCTTCTTTTACGTTCTCAAGAGCCACCATGAACGGGTCATAATCGTCATTCCAATAGTTCCGCCGTGAAAATAGATACTTAAACGTCGAAGTTGGAGTTCTCGGCGACAACATGGCCGGGCTTTGGCCAGCTGACTTGGAGTAGTCGACCTCATTAACGTGCTGGAGACGAGGCGGTGGCTTCAGTGGTGTCATCGACACCTTTGTATCTGCAGCACTTGAGAAAGCCATGGAATTTTTAGTAACCAAATCCTTCCACAACTCATCATCATCATCGTCATATCTCTTCCTAGTTTCCGAGTCAAATTCATCAATGAAACCCCTACTGTCCCAAAACCCGAATGCTTCATCATCAAATTTTTTTGCAACCTTGCATGTAAAGGTTGTTTTTGCTGGTGTTGGCTCTTTGTGTTCCAGACTGTAAAAAGTAAAATCGAGCTTATCATCACGGTGACCTCTGCCTGTTTTGATGGATGACAGGTAGAAAGAGTCGTTGGAATATTCAGGCGACATGGTAAAGATTGGAACTTTCTTTAATTTGCTTCTACGAAGATGGGAGATGGAGTCTACCTACAGCCCTTCGCCACCACTTATATAGAAAGCTTCTATCTTCCTCCATTAATGAATGCATCAAGATCTTGTGTGCATTAGCTTCTAAACTATTCTTCAAAGCTTTTACTTTGCATTGCCTGTATACATTTGTGAAAAGAAGAAGCACGCCTAATAAATCCAAACTGCAAAATTATAAGATAATGGAATCGCTGACAAAAGAGACATCACCTGTGGGGTTGTCTCAAAATATGCTATTTCTCGTACTTTTGTAAAGAACTGCACGACCAGTCTCCAGGTCAAAGCAATGTTGCTTTTAATTGTGCACATACTATTACATTTATAATTATCCATCTTTGTCACTATTAGCAGAATTTCTTGGTGAATGATGGATGAAGAATGAACGCTCCTCCTCCAGATGCTAAGGAAACCAATATCATGATATAATTTTTGCCTGTAATGTGTTAGTGAATGTTGGAGAACAGCAATTAGTTGCCGCTTAAAATGTAGAGATTGTTGATCCAAATTCTAAAAACATCGGTTTAAAGTCCAGTTACCCAACATTTCTTTTATTGTTCAACTTTGCCCAATGCAATAGAGGACTATTCAACGTGCTTAGACTAAGCATCTGTCCTTTCCCAAATTGTCGCCGGTTGCCCTAATAATAAGAGAAAGATATGTGAAGCAAGAACCTGTTACGTTGTCAATGGAAGTATAGAATTGAAGGTTCATCCTTTCATAATTCCGACCAAGAAAAGGCAAATCTTGATTGGGGTTCAGGTAATTTCTGAGGAACATGTAACTTATTTGGCAATTATGGTGATCAAACTTTGCAGATGGGATCATATTTGGCGATGTTGGCTTTGTTTCATGGACTTGCTTAAAACTGTTGTAGACAACTCGATATCTAGAAATTAAGAATTGAAGAAAATGAACAGTTGCCAAATGACTGATAATTCATAAGCATCCAATTTAATTATTTTTGTTATTACTATTTTTGACAGGATGACAGTAGAAGGATCGCATCAACATGGTTTCTTTCACTGCATTCTTCACTGAAAAGGAAAAAGGATCATGGTACTTTTGTCTCTGTTTCACCTTACTATATCAGTATCTTTTGTAGACCACAGAGTAGCTCCTGTGAGTCGGACAGATCACGAGTTCCGTATGGCCTGTGCCTATCCTCTGCCATTTATTACGAGCCATAGATTTCATTTGTTTATTGTGAAATATGTGGCTAACAATGGATGGCACACGCTTGATATAGAACATATAGAACAGAAGATCTTCCCCTTGAGTCAATTGAAATGCTTGCCATTTTTTAATGAAAAATTTGCTAATTGCGTAGAAAAACTCCTTTTTCTCGTCCTGCCTGATTGTCAACATTATCATCCAACTATCGTCTGAACTTATTCTGGAATGGCTCTTGCTAAGATACCTGTACGCAGTTAGTCATTATTCAGTCGCAGTAATCACGTTTTGTGTTGTGCAGTTTTGACCCTCTGCCGGACAGATGATGACTATTGATGCCTAAATTTAGCATACGTAGGCTTTCAGTGTGCAGCTATTAGGAGTATATAAATTGATAGATAATAAATTAATTAGCACAGGAAGGCTAGTGGCTAGACTAGAAGTTTGGTCCTCGTGGATATAACCAAGCAGAAGCATACGTAAGCAGTCTGCGTCGTATTCATCCCTACTCATTGCTACATAAGGCAAAGGCATGAGATGAAGTCTGCCTCACCAGGCATCTTGGGGGAGTGGCCTTAACTTTGCAGTTTCTAAAGCTGTATACTTCCTCTTTGAGCAAGTTAACCATCTAGGTAGGATGCATTAAAGAGCCTCAAGCAATTTAGAAGCAATGAACATCAGCTGAGCCAGATATGAAAAGAAAACAGGACCTTGATGGTTGAAAATTATTTGCATATTGTCAGGATTATTTTTATACTGACTAGTTTTACTAGTTTAGCATAGAACTTCTAATGAGATTCAACCTTCTCCATGTATTCATTGTAGTAGATGGTCATTTTAAATGCGTGGTTAACAACGTAAACTATGGCCAAGTGGCATCTCTGAATCAGCTTCAACCTAGTGACCCGTATAAAACTTCCAAGCAAGAATTCATATAATACCCAACAGTGGATGGATTTCAAGGCCAGCTAGCTTGATCTGTGCTATGCATATCAAAACTTTTGGCAACAGAAACCCATGCATTAACTAAATGAAATCCTGTATTTCTCATGTTTCACCTAAATAGCATAATCCATACACCAAAAAAGCATACGTAACCTCTCCAAGGAATCCTTTCCTTGATTGTTCTTCCCACAGCATACGATTTCCTCCATTTTAACTGCCATGACATCATAAGGTTTCCAAGAAGTCACACTTCATCACTGTTTCATTGAAGGGCAACTTCAAAGATGACTCCTTCAAGATTACCAACTACAGCTCGAGTCCCAAGAACTTCCTTCATTCTCATCCTATTCTTAGTAGCTTCTTGGCTAATCAGTGAATCCATGCTGCAAATACATAACAGCTATCGTGGAAATGGAAAAGGAGAAGATGACGGATATGATTGACAAGGAAAGCTGTAACAGAACAAATGCCATGACAGAAAATTGAACAGTTTACTGATGTCAATAAAACTAAGAACAATTTGCCAAAAAAGGAATAAAGCTAAAAAACACTTTTTCTAACGAAATATTCGGAGTAAACATACTAAGCATCAAATGCAATCGATATAATTCATTGCTTTACCTCCCCAGATATTTACTCTTTTATCCAAATAATTCAATCCAGAATATAGAAGTCTATAGAGTACAGACTACATAAAATAGGAAAGGGCCAGCAAAGTTGGGGACACCAATATTAGCCAATAAGTTACTTACATTTTGGCTCTGGATACATAGGCTAGTAAGAACTTGCATTTTCCTCCCCGCAAACGAAGTAATTGTTCCACAGTATTAAACAATGGAGGAATGCTCGACTGCTGAAAGCTTACATGTTGTCAAGGATATTTTCATTTTCACTAGTAAGAAAGGGACTGCAGAAACACAAGAGAGAGAAAGCGAGAGTGCACAAGCAATATTTGTTATGAATATACATTTTCCCATATGGAATAACTCGATATATCAAGGACAATACATAAACATGCCTTCACTTTGCCCATGCACAATGGAGTGAATATATATGAAACTTCATCAGATTGCTCACGAGACCATGATTGCTCAAGTAACTATTGCAGGTGTGAGAATAAAGCATGCACTAAGAATCAGTAGATTCTGATAAAATTACAGTGACATGCTTTGTATTAAGAATCAGTAGATTTTGATAACATTACAGTGACATGCTTATCGGACGTTAGATTACTACAACACTAACATATCGCTGTTCAAGATGAAAAATGGAAGTGCAACTGTTTCTGTAAAACTAAATTTACAGCAGCATGAAAAATAATTTTCAAAAAAACTATAGTTAGACGAACATCTTCACAAGGAAATTTGGAATAAATCAAATGAAACCAAAAAAAAAGGATGAAAATGACAAGATGTGTGCACATAAATGCATATATTTCATAAAATATCCAGCAGAAGTGATAGGTGATGCTTTAGAGATTGTATTATTGATATGTGAAAAGAGAGATAACTGGAGCAAGCTCCCCCTCCTGGTGAAATCGAGGCCTGAATGTTACTTCACAATGTCCAAAAATCGTGCCCCCCTCTTCCCCCTGTGCAGCTATATTCCCCCCTCTCTCTCCATAACTAACTATAACAAGCTCATAACAACTTGCTTACATGGCAGATTCGCCTTTTCCCAACTTGCTCCTACGAACATAAGTTTTACTGGGCTTAGGTTGCTTAGGTAGTATAGGCTGATCAATAGGAGAGGTACAAACAAGAAGCATGACAATGCAACCATCTTTAAGTGTTAAAACACATTTAAGTTGACGTAATACCGCAGTCAACATGTTTTGAATGATTCTGGTCATCTTTTTCTTTATACTTCTCATAGGCATTGTCCTTACCTTCTCCCAGTCTAAATGCAGTTTCTCAAAACAAAAATGAAGAGAAGGACCAAATAGTGGTGGACAAACCTCATTGCAATGAGAGACAAGGTAATAAAGATAGAACCAAACAAGAAGCATTTGCTCAAAGTCCTGTATAATCATCAATATTTTCAACTCCTTATGTTGAATGGATAGTAAACCACATGCAAATTCTTTTTCTCATTAGTGATCAAGCACATTTACAAATATTGAAGTGATAGAACGGAAAGGAAACAATAAGGATATATATGTCAGCTCCAAGAATTAGGTCAAACCCCCCGGAGTATCTTTGTACTATATGATTGATATGGTCAGAATTTCCCCACTCAAGCTTTTCTGCTATTAATTCTGCATTAAGATGCCAAAAAGGGAGATGTCAGTTGGTCGCAACCAGAACCCTGCTGTTCAAGATCCCATTTCTCCCCTCACCAGCACAATTCTCGGCGGATGCATGGAGCTCTATATTTTTCTTCAGTATCTGAAAGTGATTGATATGTTAAAGTAGATGAAAATTACAGATAAAATTATTTACATAATTTAGGCACAGAACAATGGCATCAAGAGTACATGAAAGTCTACAGGAGATTTTTCTAGAAAAAGTTCAGGGTTTTGATTTTGGGGGCAACAATTTATGCTGGGATAGTCTCGCTTTTAAGGTCAAATTAATAAATCCTACGAAGAAATAAGAAGTCATGTAAGTTCATAAACTTTAGAAGAGTTCATTTAGTACACTAAGAATCTAAACTACTCCAACTTTCTGACTCGTTAAACTTATAGGCACAAATGAAATTCAGGAGAGCATTTATTTTACTAAGAAATATCATGAGACTAAAATGAAATCAGTATTCAACATTAAACTTATATAGGAGATTAAAAAAAAATTGTTTAATACCTATTTATAATAGAAGTAAAATTTCCAGTAGAAACAAGATTTATTTTTAATTTTTTGTTGATTGTTAATAGTAATATATGAATAATTAAATATCAAATATACAATTAACCTATACAAATACCATGTAAATAAAACAACATAATAAGTTTTACATTTTATACAATTAATAGTACAAAATTTATGCTCATGTCAAATATCATAATGGAATTCTTTTATTAAACACCTAAGGCCACCAGCTGGAAACTTTAAGGATTTCAGAAGTTCCTAAACCCTCTCAAACATAAAAATGAAACATCTTCTACATAACCATGTCTAAGTTCATGTACCACTGATACCATTATTCTTCAATTGAGACGAGCCTTGCCTTCAGTACTTCTTCATTGTGGTCAGTTAACACAACTTGATGGCAAAATCTACTGCAAAGGATTCCAGTAACCCCTGCAATTTAGTCAATAAAAGAATTACAATCTGTCTTTGGAGGATTCCATGATACTTAAGCTTTAACCAAGAAATACGAAAAAATTAAAAACAACAAGAAGCAATAGCGGGAAAATTTATATCCTGTTGTGCAAAGTGAGCTTTTAAAATAGAATGCTTCCTTAGAAATGACATGATTTTGAATTATATTCTAAGGGAACAAAGATGTGGAATCCAACATTAAGAAAAGCTTAACCACAATGCCATTTAAATTAGGAGTATCAGACACTTGGTCAAATGATATGATAGACAAGTGCAAAAGAAAACAACACACCAGTGTCCAAGTATTCAATAAGATGAGAAACTGAAATCTCTTTTCTGAATGGCATAATTACTCCTAATAGGATTCAAAATCCATACTGGAATACATGTACTCTACAAATAAGATTATTCGGCAATCTATCTATAAGTTGGAATAACTGAGATACCGTAAAGATATTACTTAAGATATCAATTATACAACCTACAACACATTATGAGATAGGTGTATGGAAGGTATCAGGCTTCGTGCCAAGCTATTGTGCACAAGGATATCATTATCCAAACAACAAATGCATACATATACACACAGATACACTGAAAGAAAGAACCTTTGTTATCAAAATTTCAAGATTAAAGGGAAGAAACATTGGATAAAGAAGATATAACAAAAAAGATAATGAATTAAGAACACAAGAGGAACACAGCATTAATAGATCTATGAAAAAACTCACCTACTCCAGATCCTAGCTCTATGATCGAACATCCTTTGAGCATCTCAGCATTTTTTGACACATAGTCGTTCATTAGCATGGCACCAGGCCATACCAGTTGACCCGTCAAGTCAAAATCAGCTGTAACAAAAGTTTGTACAACAGGTTGAAAAAGACATTATTCTAGCCGCAAACTGATATTCATGTGGAGCTTCAAAAATCATCAAGAAAGGGACAATTAAAAACATTGAAACCAAAAGAATAAAAGCTATCTAGTTAAGCATGAATAACTCGATCAGATTGTTTCTACAAACATCAGGTATCCTGATAATTTCACTTAATTTTTCACATTCAGTAGCTTCAATTATGTCAAGTTATATGATGATAGCACCATCTTTACATATTTACATAAAGCTAAATGTCAAAAAGAAATGAAATTTCTCAATTATAGGCATTATTCTCTAATTCAGTCCATGAAGGCACGAGCCTGTAGGTAGCAGAGGTGTTCAATGACCAAAACGGTTTTATCATTGAACATCGTCTTTTACTTCGCTGAAAAGACTAAATGGAAAAGAGTTTCCTACTTTAAGAAAATGGCCACATCCTGAACCGTATCCTCTAACAAATCCAATTCAAAGAGAGCGAACTGTTAATGTTTGTGTTTCTGGGTTTTCATCGTGCATTATAACCCACATGTGATTTTCATATGCCAGCAATGGAAAAGGGGGATCAAAGAATAATGTAATGGAGAGATTTTTAGTCGTTTAACTGAATTAAGAACTGGTGACGCGAGATGGGTATTGCCTATTCGATTACTTCAGATCAAAAGAATTGAGGAAACACTCACTTGAAGCGGATTGGAGACAGAAAAGCTGAAGAACATTTGACCCAAATGTAAATGTGGTTAACTGGTAACTGCAAAACAAGTGAAATCATAACTGTTCCTTTTTAGGATTTCCAGAGAATATATAGAGTAAGAAGATTTTACTCGTCATTGATAAAGAAGGATTCGTCTAAGCAAACAATCTCTTCATCTTCTCTTCCTTTTTCTTCTCCGTTCATTTTTCCCCCCCTATGTACTCTTCTGTTGTTTCTTCTCTCTACTCTGTCGAAGCCTCGAGGAACGGTGAAATGAGAATCGTTCAAGCCTCTAGCGATTCCAGTAGTGAGTGCGAAAGATTACGGAGTAGACTTAACAGATGACTTAGAAAGAAAAACTAGACTAGAAGTACTTGTTCTCACACAACATTCTATTATCACAACTAGTAGAAAAGGGCAATTTTTGCAATCCGGCTCAGAAACGACTCCGTTTGGGTTAATCTAAATTTTAATTTTTAGAGGTCAAGTATGGGTAACAAATTATAAAGTTTATTTAAAATTTTATTTCATTATCGAATTTATAAAAAAATAAATTTTCTTTTTAATATTTTAATTATGTGATCCATTAGCGAAGAAAAGATTAATATATAAAAAATTAATTCCATTTAGATTATAGGAAAGTGAGAATAATAATGAAACTTTCTATGTTAAAGAAAAAAGTGAACATTTTCTTCCCTCGTAAATAGTAAAAAAAAACCCAAATTAGGATCAATTTTTTATTTCAAAACTCAAATTAGGATCAATTTTTTATTCCAATTATATTTTATATATTTACGTAGAATTTACATAAATGTATGAATGAGATCTAATAAACCAGAATCATTAGAGAACTTGACATAGCCCAAGTGTACTATTGAACCCAAAGGACCATTTTATGGTTCCAACAGAAGGGTTACAATGTTGAGTACAATTCCCAAGACATAAATTACCTCTTGTTGACTTGGGGCTCTGAATTTCATTTATTTCTAAAAGTATATGGTTGTATCACAATGCAATACACATGTTACAAGACAACATCTACCAAAAGGGCATTGCAAAGTTGAAGGCCCGAAACCTCTCATATCTTAGAGACATCAGCAGTCACTCGGCTTAACGCAACTGCACTTTTTGATCCAGGTTGACGACCTAAATGTTTGCAGATGAAATCTCCGGCGGAAAGAAGTTTTGCAAGGTCCACGTTTGTATTCACACCTAACCCCTTAAGCATGTAAAGTACATCTTCTGTTGCAACATTGCCTGAAGCGCCCTTTGCATAGGGGCACCCGCCTAAACCTGCCACAGATGTGTCGACTACACTAATCCCCATCTGTTAAGAGACAAAATAGGAAAGAGTTATGACATATACATCACGTCGGGCTATAAAAATGAACGATAAATTCTTAAATAACCACATGAGATGTGAGTATGGAGAATTACTAATCCCCAACAAATATATGCTGAACGATAAATTCTTAAATAACCACATGAGATGTGAGTATGGAGAATTACTAATCCAATTACTAATCCCCAACAAATATATGCTGAACGATAAATTCTTAAATAACCACATGAGATGTGAGTATGGAGAATTACTAATCCAATTACTAATCCCCAACAAATATATGCTAAGAATTTGAATGGAGCTGAAAGCATGGCGTGACTAAAATGCAGAATTAAGATACAGTCTGATAAAAGCTGCCTGAGTATCCAAGTCATGGATGGACAGTCATAAACTATGCTATTATTCGACAAAATGCAGTTATTAACTTGTACTCATCCATCCTAAGGGAGAACTAGAAAGTGTAGTTCTGACCTGAAGGGACACTAAAATATTTGAAAGCGATTGCCCATAGGTGTCATGGAAATGGACAGCAAGCTTCTCAGCCGGAACAACAGCCATTACAGCCTCGAGCATAGGAATAACAGTACCTGTTCCACATCAAAGGGAAGGTGACTGAGAATAACACAATGTCACCATCTCGAGAGACAATAATACAACTGAGTTTACATTGGAACAATCAACTAGAAGGCAGTAAAGTTAACTCCATCAGTTTTACTTGTATATTAAGATTGATTCACAAGAGCCCCAGGCACCCAAGAAAGATGCAATTACTACTAAGATGGGGACCATGCAAATTCAAGCAAAAGCCATCAACACAAAAAAGCACCACTGATTTACCTTTGGAAAATATGAAATAGCTAGAAGTGTTGGATAACCTAAGAATAACAGGTGATCAAATTTTGGAAAACGAAGAAGAAATTCAACAAAACAAACTCCTATATGTTAACCGCTACACTTTGATCAAACAGACCAAGGGCATTGCTTGTTGTGCATGAAGAAGCATGTGACTGAGGAAATCAGGAAACAAAGAGAGCAAGATAGGAAAGATTGAATAAATTCTAATATATTATTGCATAATCATTACCGGGTGTACCAACTCCAATTGTGTCACCAAGGGATATCTCAAAGCAACCCATGTCATAAAGTTCTTTTGCCACATAAGCCACCTTTGATGGAGAAATCTCTCCTTCCACAGGACAGCCAACAACACAAGACACATACCTATCAAGTTCAATAGCAATTCATTTTCTCAAAATATGCTACTTCTGCAAAGTTAATACAAGAATATAATCACCTATAGCTTCTAATGTAAAAGCTAACCATTTTAGAATTCAAATAATGCTTACAAATAACCATGTCTATAGTTCCTACATTTATCTTTAAAGACTTTATACGACACAGATCACAAGACCTCTAAAGCAGTTATCATCATGACCAAAAGAACTGATCAGCAATCTATCTTAGCTACTAGGATTAGACAAACATGAGGTAGTCGACAGATAATATCTGGACAATTTCAGCCAAAACACAACAACAGAACAAAAGTTATCAAACAGGTGTAAGACTTTTACAAATTTGTCCATTAGGAGGTTTAATCTGCACCACATGCAGATGACAGAAAGATATCAGATCTCTCAATAAGGATTCCAGTCAAAAGATAGATAATGTATACCCACGAACAGGTATTGAGAATGCTTTAGCAGCACGAGTAACAGCACGATAACGAACAAAGCTCTCTTCAATGCTACAATTGATGTTTGACTTTGAGAATGACTCAGAAGCTGAGGCAAAAACTGCTATTTCCTTAGCACCTGCTGCAACTGCTGCTTCAAACCCCTAAAAATAAGCATATTACATCATCAGATTCTGACAGACCATCCAGACAATGTTTGAGCTCCAATTAATGTGTCAGATATCCCACCTTTACATTAGGAGTAAGGACAGGTAATCTAGAGCCCTTCAAACTACGAACAGCTTCCATTACATCTCTTGCATCTGCCAGCTGTTTGAAGCAGTAAAATAAATGGTAAACGACAAAAAACAACAGAAGATAAATGAACACAAGCGAGGAACCACAACCAAAAAGAGGCATAGAGAGAAGAAGAAGGACAAACTAATAGACTGATATAACCTTCATGATAAAACAGTCTGCAATAACACTTAATAAACATGTGTTCATTCGCCGGTTAATGATTATATAAAGGTGTTTCTAAGATATGGTGAAACTATTCAAAACTTCAACAAATGTAGCATAAATCTATAATTCACATCGCCAAATCAGATACGAAGATAAAAAAGCACATCTTATCATTACTACAGCATACTAATTTGACGAGATCATCCATCATACTCACAACTTGATTGAACTTAAAATGAATGAATTAAATTACCTGTGGAACCCATTTAGGTGACACAAAACCTGTTGCCTCAACAACCGGTAACCCCGCAGCAACTAATCTTCGAATCAGTTCAACCTTCACATCTGTAGGTACTATGTTTTTCTCATTTTGTAATCCATCCCTGGGACCAACTTCTACTATCTTCACAAACTTCGATATACCATTCAAAAGCTGCATTATATCAGGAAAAGAAAAATCAGAACTCAAATAAGAGGGAACTAAATTTTTTTAACTGCATAAAATGTAAAGTGATAGACATTTGCGCAAACGCAATGCAGGAATGAGAAATGAAACTGGGAGTCTTATTTATTGAAGATAATGGCCTCAATCTTCTAATCTGTACAAGAAGATTATGGTTTTATTATAATCATGAAATCACCCTATTTGCTGTATGCTATGTGTCTTTGTCATTGACTTAGGAGATATAATGTCAATCAGAAAAATAGTTGACTCATTAAAAGTTACAGATACCTTATAGTTCCTGCCTATGGTCGTACTCCTCCGATTAAAGGAGTCACCTTGGGATGGTTCTCTTGTATGTCTTTTCCAGGGATATGTTTCCCCTTTATACTCCTCATAATCTTCTCTGAAACCAAAGTGATCACAAGTTTTACTTATTGCATGTGAAAGGGAAATTGAATAATCCAGACGATGTGACAAAGAGGAGAAGCATAATATCGTAAGTACTTACTCACAACAGTTGGAAGAGTTACAGCTTCTTCCATCAATCCAGCGATTTCCCATTCCTATATCATCAACTCTGGGACGGCAAGCACCAGATGAGAACCTTTGAATCATATCAATGGTACTCATGCTTGGTAAATTGTTAAGTCCTAGTGGTTCCCCCAAGCTCGACATTGTGATGGTCAATGTAAAAGTTCAGGCTGAAATCAAGAGAAATTTTGTTAGATATCTATGCCTCGTAGGACAAAAAGATACTTATCAAGAAGGATCGATCTCATTAGCATGGCTTCACATGTATTAGTCGTGCAGAATTTGAACATTTAAAAGTGTTAATAACCACTAAACATATAGAATCGCAGCTTTTGCTGTCTCCTTTTGACAAGTGAATGTCTATTATTTATGCTACCACTCGGAGCACAATATACTTGGCAGCTATGAGCGAGAAAAGGTTAGAAATGAAAGAAAAGCTACAAATTACTGCCAAATAGTTTCATGAACTAACACATAATAAAACTCACAACCATAATCCAATATTTTGAAGCAGGCACTAGATGAGTGAAACAGAGCTTTTGGAAGCATTGAGGCTTATTGCTTGGTATTCCAAGATAACAGAGAATAATTTCATCAGCGAAATAATTGGATACAATGTAACCAGAATTATAACTAACCATACACAAAATTGATCAGTTTTTTCATCAACTGCATCATTCCCTTATTTAGCTTATCCAATCCATTTTTTCGCTTATCGCATCCCATTTTTGAGATGAAACAGTTCAGTTAAACAATCCTAGGCGTCCCACATAATTTTGGTTTCAATGTCCAAAACTCACGCCGACGGAGGACAATGCACCGTCCAAAAATTTAGAAAATAAATACGACAAACGAGCATAGATCAAAAGCCCGTCTTCATGAAAACGAACTACCAAGCTAACAAGCAAGAACTCAAATCTAAACAAAATAACGGGACAAAACATGACAAGTCTGGTGATAATTAAATTGTATTCCTCGTTGTCACAATCTTTTCTCCTCCGACTTGTCGGAAACCACACAGAAGAATACGCGTAAATGAAAAAAGAACCCATAATCAAGAAGCTAGAAAAAGAAAGAGAATGAAAGATGGACCTTGGCTTGGAAGCGACGAAGAGATTAAAAGAATAAAACCAAAGAAACTAGGGTTCCCGAAGCAGATTCAGAAACCCTAGGAATTGGGGATTTCCTTGTTTTTTGACTGAGTTAGAATAAATTGTTGTCCAAAATTGCAGGAAGTTATTAGGTGAAGATGAAGAAGAAGAGAAGGTGATAACCAAAACGTGACGGAGTTGTTATGTAGACACGTTTTTCTGTTTTCTTCTTTCGTTTTTTTATTTTCGTATTATTGTATATATAATAAGGACAATTTATTTTATCCCTAACGTGAATTATAAAAAAATGTGAAGAGATGGTGTATTTTGAGGGATCAGATCCTCTGGCGCTTCTAACTAATGCGATTCTGTGCTATGAAATCATTACCATTCACGCAACCACCGGGTTGCCTAACTAACGGCTCAGATCAAAAGGAACAAAGTAAGAACAGAAAAAAAACAACAGACGATCGATGCGGTGTTTTGAGTGTGTGGATATTATTGTAATAAGAAAATAATATATGAGATTGACTTGGCAACTAATTTATTGTTGAAAGAATCAGACAAACGGCATTGGGAGGTGTGAAGAGAGGATGGAAGGTGGTGGTAGGTAGGTAGCCATCTGTTCTGTTGGGAGTTGGTCCTGTTTTGGCATTAGCGTTCTTCTTATCGTTGCCTCTCACTTTTTGAAATATTTTGCATTACTTTTGACCTTTTTTTTAATTCAAGCATGAGGATTTTGGACTTTACATGTAATAAAAATCCACATTGCCCTGAGACAACTT
>JAOSBN010000008.1:6562380-6573510 GCA_027563595.1 Erythroxylum suave | reverse complement strand
ATCATTTGTAACTTGAATATCATTAGCTGGTTCTCCATTAATATGGTCAATTTGTGGAATTGGAACATTAATTTGTTTTTCTGGTATGTTTCATATCCATGATGTAACAAGTGGAATAACAACTGATGGGATCACTTTTGATGTAGTAGTGTCTACCCATCTTGGAGTAGTTTCTACAAGATTCTTGTGAATATCCACTTTTCACGGTTCTCCACTCCCACTGATTTGACCATTTTCAATGAATCGAGCATTACCAAACTCAACCATTCTCGTACTATGGTTATGATAGTAAAAACTGTACCCTTTTAATTTTTCAAGATAGCTAATGAAAAAACCACTAATAATTCTTGCATCAAGCTTCTTTTCATGTGGAGTATATAGCCTTACTTTTGTCAGACAACCCCAAATGTGAAGGTGTCGTAAATTATGATTTCTTCATATCCACAGTTCAAAAGGTGTCTTAGGAACTGCTTTACTAAGAATCCTATTAAGCAAATACGCAGCGGTCTTTAATGTATGCATCTACGATAATAACAGTACAGTACTATAACTTAACGTACTCCTAACTATATCTATAAGAGTACGATTCTGCCTTTCGGCTACACCATTTTATTGTGGTGTACCAGGCATTGTGTATTGCACACTTATACCTCGACTTGCAAGAAACTTTACAAATGGACCCATATGAAAACTAGGAGATAACCGTATGTGGAATTATAAAGTAAGGTTGAACCCCATATTACAATGAGAAATGAGGACTAATAAGCAATCAAGGGGCATGCTTCAGTTAGAACAGTGTAATATATCCATAAAAAGTTTGTTGGAAAGGAATATTTAAGTCTTGTATGCTCTATGCTAAGTCTTGTATAATGTCCAGGATCTAGCAATCAAACTAATGCTAACAACAACAACAACAATTTCAATGCACAAAGTTCCCCACTTTGTAAGGATTGGGAGCAGGATATTAATTGTACGTAGCCTTCCCTTCATATTTTACAAAGAGGATGTTTCTGTGACTCAAACTCGGGACCTTTTGGTCACAAAAAAATAACCTTACCATTTGCTCCAAAGCTCACCCTTAGTTGAGTTGATTGAAGAAAAGGATTGGGGAGTCCTGTTAAAAATGGAAGAGGAGTGCATTAAGAACATGTGCATACAGATATTAAAGTCCAAATCAGATTTAATAATCACAGAAAAGGGGCTTAGTGATTTGGCATGTCATTATTTAAGCAAGGTCGGTGTCAGTGCTATCAGAAGGTTGAGGAAGACCAACAATAATAGAATTGCAAAGGCTTGTGGAGCTGTAATTGTGAACAGACCTGATGAATTGCAAGAATCTGATGTTGGTACAGGCGCTAGTTTATTTAAGGTCAGGAAAATTGGGGATGAGTTCTTCACTTTAGTTATTGATTGCAAAGATCCTAAAGCTTGTACAATTCTATTAAGAAGTGCCAGTAAGGATCTCTTGAATGAAGTTGAAAGAAACTTACAGCTAAGCTAAAACTATAAAAATTCCAAGTTCTTTTTATGCCTAGATCGTAGTGATGTTTTAAACTCATATTTTCTCAGGATGTAATGTCCGTTGCCAGAAACATGATTAAGAATCCAAAACTTGTTCCTGGTGGGGGTACCATAGAGTTAACAGTATCTGCTAGACAAAAGCAAAAGAATTCATCCATTGAAGGAAAAGAAAAGGTGATCAGATCGTCCCATGTGTCACCGGATCCCTCTTTAACCTTAACTTTTCTAAAGTCAATATACTTCCAAGGTTTTTTTTTTTTTGATAAGATAGATCTGTTATTGATCAAATCTAGGATAATAATCCCAAACCATAAACGGGCATACAAATAGGAGTGTCGAGCTAACTCATAAGCTGCAACATTGTAGTGCCTACTAATCCAGCACACTGAAACATCAGTTTTGCTCTCGAGAATAACTAAGCAATCATCTATAATTTTACCAAGATCAGATGAGTCTTTCATAGGTGATTGGAAAGAGTAATGCACTTCTTGAGCATCCACTACAATAGAACACGATCCATGGAGATGCAACTCAATCTAGGATAGAAGAGAATGACAAGCTACAGCTTCTGCTATCTTAGGCTCAAACACCCCTGGATACGGACCTGAGAGAGCAAACACAACATTTCCTTCGCCATTTTTAACCATTGCTCTATAACCACTTTTGTTCAGTTAGGAAAATGATGTTGCATCTACAAAGCAACTCCACTGCAATAACGAAACACCTGCATTTGGATTACAATCAATAATTCCATCTGATTGAGGAAAGCCGCCAAGACTGTTGGATATAGCAGAAATCGGATTATAAAGGACTCTTGCTGTAGTCCAGTCTTGAAGAAACGAAGATGCCATCTCGAGAACTTGCGAGCAAAGCATGATCACATCTTCCCAAACAAATCTGTTTCTGCTACACCATATTTGCCATAAGACCAGCAAACATTGCCCATTTTATCAACAGGAACAACCTTAGAAGTATTGCAGACACAAGTAAATATATTTGACCCAAACAAACTAAAATTCAATCCAAATTCATTCCAAATCTCTCTCGCTACATAGCAGCCCAAAAAAACAAGAAAACAGTCTTTGTTACCTCCATAATGGCCACAACTTGAGTCAATCTCTATTCCTCTTCTAAATATTCTCTCTTTTGTAGGAAGAATATCCTTTAAAAGTCTCCACATGAAAGCTTTAACTTTAAGAGAGATTTTTAATTTCCACAAAAACTTCCATATATCATCTCGCTCATCATAAGGACCCTTCTTCAAAATAAGGACTCGGTAATACCCATACTTGACAGTGTAATTATCCCTCTCATCAAAGTGCCATATCCATTTATTATCTCTACTCCTCAAACCTAACGGGATCTTCAAAATATGATTCACATCTGCCTCACAACACACCTCTTGAATCTTCTCTGCATCCCAACATCTGTTCTCCCAGTTAATAAATGCCTGAACCATCATATTACAATCCCCAATATACTTCCAAGGTTAATAGGGTCAACTAGGAGAAAAACAAATCATTGGGCTGAACTTCTGTTTTCGTGTGTGATTGAGATTTGGATAGATGGACTTGTTTTATTCTTAATAGAATGTCATATAAATCATAATGCAGCGGCCATACGAAGCTGCTGCTATTGCTTTTGAAGCGTTACCACGAACTCTGGCCCAAAATTGTGGTGTCAATGTGATTAGAACCATGACTGTTCTATAAGGAAAGGTATAACTTCTTCTATACTTGTATTATTCTTATCAGAATCAGTTAATGGGTTTATGTTTTGTAAATCTCAAATTTTTCTTACAGCATGCCAATGGTGAAAATGCTTGGACTGGCATAGATGGTAACACTAGTGAAATTAGTGATATGAAAGAGGAAGGTATGTTAATTTCGCTTCACATTTCCTTTTTGGTATAAGAGGATTTTTATTTTTACAGTAAGGTCACACTGCTGATCTCAAGTTTATGTAGATTGGTCACACGGATCCTCTCCATTGTCACCTCTTCTTCATGTTCTTTTATTTCATTTTTCTAAAGATTGTTCTAATTATCACGTGTTACTTTGTTTCAAATATTGTCTCGCATCTACTTATGTAAAAAAGGGTAATCAACTTGTATCATCAGATTTGGGAGGCTTACAATGTCAAGAGTCAGACATTCAAGACCGCCATAGAAGCAGCTTACTAAGAATCGATGACATAGTGACTGGAATTAAGAAGAAACAGGCCCCAAGAGCAGGCCCAACCATGCCTAACGTTTAGATAGAAGCAGATGCCGACGGTGAGGAGAGACTCCCTGACTGAAGAGAAATGCATTAAGAGACTTGAAGAACTTAAAAACAAAATTGGCTTGCATGTTTGATTGCTGTATCATTCTTATATTTTGGCTTTGATCTAAGGGAAACAACGTTAAAATTTTTTATTGTCCTAATTTTTGCTGCTCATGCAATTGACCCACTGGTTGCTTATTTTGTGCAGGCGTTATTATTTGTGTTGCTTCGTAGGCTTTACCAATATCCATATAAAAATTTTACTGAGACGAGGTTTTGTAATCGTGACACTTATAGTTCACAAAATATTGACCTAAAGCTGTAAATAAAATATAATTAATTTTTTCTCTTAATTTGACATATACAACTTTTCTGTGCTAAGAAATTTTCATAATTAACTTAAATAGAAAATTAATGATCATGTCAACAATATGATAAATATAAAAAGAAATACATAATGGATATATTCTCAAAGGCAAAACTTATGGATGACATACAAGATGCACCTAATCTTAGGCCTAATTGATCAAATGGGTTATAGAGACCTATCATAGATGCTGAAGGATAAAAAATATATATTTCTCATGTAATATAAGAAATCTTAAAAAATTAATTGGATTTAAGTTAATAATTTAAAATAATTATAACAAACTATTAGTTTAGTTAAAATTTAAAAGTGATCATCATGTAACAATATTTGATTAATCTATATTTTACATTCATACTATATTTCATCATTATTTTTTTAACTAAATTCTAAAAAGTCTTTTTCTAAACAATTTCTTAAATACGGATTCAAGTCTTCGCGCAAAGTCGTTAGACCATGTATAGGGGTTGACGCTTATCCGGTGGCAAAAAATCAAGGAAGTTGCTGAACCGATGGCTAAATTAATAACAGGATAGCTAACGACCAAAGTCCTTGTGAACGGTGGCCATAACTATAACGGTCCTAGAATAGGATAATTGCTACATAAAATCTATCAAACCTTCTCATTGTTGCATTTAGCAACCTTCTCATTGTTACATACATGGACCATCATCAGACGACCTGCATCATTCATACATGCGAAATTAATTCCCAAATAAGTAATTTAGCAGTTTAGCCATTCATAAAACTTTATAAACTAACTAAAAAGACATAAATTCCCTCATAATATGCTCTATTAAAAAGCTTGAATTCTGTAAGGACAGTCAACCTACTAATGTTTGGTTTATCTCCAATATTTCGCTGTAGCCATTCCATTGTTAAAGCCAACCTGAACACTTTTGAATGAAACTTCTCTTGTTTTCAATCGATGCTGATAAACGATGCCCTCTTCGATGGTTAATTAGATAAATGGTCGGGACACCTCAACAGCTCTATGTCCCTTCGTTTTATATAATTAACAATTTGAAGGGTACCAGTTAATGTTGCTTTCTGAGTTAAACATGATCTTTTAACCAGAACAAAAGTGATTTTTCATCTCATTTTTTCTACATGTTGAAAAGGGTAGCATTAGGTACCAAGATTCAAAACTAAAAGCTAATCTTCCTTATATGGTAGTAAATCAATATATAACATTAAAACAGTCAATCAATATATATCATTAAAGCAGAAAAATTAAAGCTAAAAAGGATTAGAGTCTTACAACTATTTCAATGCAGGGTGAAGAACAATATCATCCCATGTTAAAACAGCATTCCAATCTAGCATGTAATCAATGGACTATCAAAAAGGGCAAGCGAACAAAAACGGCACACAGGCGCAGGAAAAATATACTTCCAAAGAAGTGGGGAACCATAAACAACCAACGTATATCTATGCCTTTGTTCCCTATTCATCCCTTTTCTTTGTTTTAATCTTCATCTATCCAGCACACTTTGCCATGTATTTAACGAGAACTCTTCCATGCACAGTGATAGCTCACAGTATCCTTTAGGTTATAAATCAAGGGACCTGTATTGCCGCTTTAGTCAAGCAAAAGTTTCCGTTAATATCTCTTGTTAAATTCCTTTCCTCCTGCTTACCGGCGACTCCTCCCGCCACCTTTCTTTTTAGCTTTACTCTTTCTACTTCCTTTCCTCTTGCCCTTCTTTCCTTGACCTACCATAGGTGTGTCAATGTCATTACCTCTTGAGGGTGCTGGGTTTAACAAATGTTTAACATCGAGCACCCCATGCCTGAAATGACCTTCTGTTGACCTCAACACCATGTCCTCAGGCTTACGCTTCTCCCATGATTTCCTAGTACCACCACCCTTACCTCCAAATCGCCCTAGAATCAAACTCTAAAAATGTTGAAGTTAGTCAAAGTCTTCACCGCTAGATGAGATTAAAGTTTATAGCGTGTATCAAAGGAAATAATTACCTCCTCAAGCATTTTCTTTTCTTTTTCCTTCTGTTTTTTCATTTGCACACGTGCTACACTTAAAGGTAGTCTCTGCTTCTTAGGAGGCTATGTACAGGAAAATCACAGATATCATTCAGCATATTCTATAGGGTATGACATAATTCTTCTCTCAAAATATTACATTAATCAGACCAGCAAATGCAGATTTCTTACCTTTCCACCAAGAGAAACTACCTTCCGGTTCTCCAACTCCTTCCTCTCCTTCCATGTCAAATGTGACGCACCTAAAAGGTCACATTACCAAAGTGAACAAAAGCATAAAGGAACTGCTCGATTACTAAGTGGAAATTTTTTTTGGCAGTATCTTGACAAAAAAGCACCAATTGGAATTTAAACAAAAACAGTATTTCAACAAACAAACACCAATTGGAAATTAAACAAAAAACAAAGTCCTTACTTTCAAGCTTCATTTGACAGCCGACACATTATATGATATTCAAGACGCACAAAATCTTGAATACAAAGCTTTTAGCTGATGAAACAACCAGAAATATCTTCTATCTGAAAGTGTATTTTTCGTAAAGCACCAAATGATTATTAATCACTGAGTTGGCAGATTCCAATTATCTACCACAAGACTCACTTATGAATCAAGGTGGATACGGTAACTGACATAAAATCTAAACGGAGGGTTACGTCAAGATTCACTATGGAAAATCTAAGTAGCGAGATAAGACCAAAACTTAATCCCAGAAAGATTTAAGGCCGAGGGGAAATAGCCAACTTCAACATCAAACGTGTAAAGAAAACCATTAAACATCAGAATAGAAGAAGAAAAATGGGAACGCCAAGAAGTACCTATAAGAGAAATGTCTTCCATAATACTCTTAAAATTCCAGCGTGGGCGGTCCTTGCTATCCACGTCATCGCTTCTTCGATTTTGACTCCTCTTCTTGCTATCCGCATTCTCGCTTCTTCGATTATCATTCCTCTTCTTGCTATCCGCATCATCGCTTCTTCGATTTTGATTCCTCTTCATTTTTTTTCCCTACCTCTGGTTACTTCAGGTAAACAAGAAATTAGTGTTTTTTTTTTTTGGTCTCAATTCTCAGCTATAATAAACAGTTTGGCTCAAAATAAATTATGGTTCAAGTACCTGAAGCACACAATAAGCTAAAACCCGACCCAAGACAACAGACACCATACCTGATCCTTTAAAGAAATCAATTTTACATGTATTACCCTAGCTCAATCTCGATAAACCATCCGCGAAAACAAAGAAACCACAAACATCAGTTTCATCTTCAGCATAAGTAACATTTACATTCGTTTGGAACTTTCCAAAAAAAAAAAAAAACACTCGTTTAGGAAAACGCAAGAAGCTATTCAAGAGGAATCCCCAAACATGACACATAGAATCAAAAGAAAGAGTGAAAAGCACAAAATCAAAGCCATTATCTGCAAACGCAACATTAAAATTCGTTTGAGGCAATACAAGAAGCTATTGCAGTGACGTTTCGAAGCCGACATATAAAATCGAAGATGATACTGAAAAGCAGCAGTCACCAAGCTTTAGAGAGAGAAGGATATAAGTAGAGGACAAGTAGAATTCACAGAGAGAGTACCTCGGGAAAGGGGAGCTCAAATTAGGGTTTGGGAGCTCGGAATACAGTTTTTATGTTTCTAATTTCTAAACGTCTGAAGTGGACCCGTCAAGAATTCAGAATAACGTTAGGTTCCATTCCAAAATATCCAATTACAACATCGGCGTCGTTTCAACGTTACTTTTTATAATTTTGTCAATTCAGTCACGTTTATTATAATTCCAATCTGAAGGACAGCATCTTACATTTATTACTTACGTTTTTTTATTTTTACGACACTTTTTAGCAAATCTTTTATAGTTTTAAATTTTAAAATCTGTTTAAATTTTATTAATAAACATATTTTTTGTCAATTTTTAATAAAATTGTGTGTTGGTCTTATTAAAAATTTCCAAACAACTGATAAAATATGCAAGTAAGAATATAAATCATGAACTTTTTTAAAAAGACAAATTAAACTATAAAAAATATGTAGCATGCTTTTAAATACATTTTAAAAAATTTTCAGAAAAATAATAAAAAATATTTATACAAAAATATTAAATTATAATTTTAAAATAAATTAAATTATATAATTTTCGTAATTTATTTTTAATCCTTTAAAATTTAAATACACTTTTCTGAGTATAGACTTTGGCCTTGACTAGAAATTTTTTAATTAATTGAAGTCATAGTCGAAATCTATTCAGATTTACATAAAAGTTACTTCGGACTTGTTCAAAGTCTTCTTTTATTTTTATTTCGTTTATTCCAATTATTCTGTTCTAATTCTATCCTATTAAATCTCATCTGTGCATTTATATAAAATTTACATAAATATATAAATAAAATTAAATAAAACATAATAAAAATACGGTCCGAACATAAAATCTGATCCCTTTTCCTATAGCAAGACTTCCAAAAATTTGAAACAATGGTCTAAACCAGAAAAATGGTAACGAACTTACTGTTTAACTGAAATGGCGTGCTTCCAAGGTCCATTAAGTGATTTACGGATCCTGGCAGAATCAGTTCAATTGAAAAATAATTAAACCATAGGTGCTTAAAGTCAAATTATAACAATTAGCGTCACCACAGGCATTAGTCATTCTTCAGATCGGTCCAACACAGAATGCTATGTTATGTTGATAAATCTACTTTTAACTAAATAATGCTTCCATTCAGCACTTGGTCACATAACATTATACAGAAAAACACATCTATTTATGAAATCTATTTATAAAATGCAATATCATTTTAAAATAATCAGTAAAACAATACAGCCAAAATTAGTGGTACCGACTGCACAATATTATGGGGTATGCTGTTAAGATTAGGATTTCCCACTTCCTTACATCTCAAAACCGCTTATAAATGACCAAACATAATTCCTGAGAACCCGCCAATAATTGCTAGGCCGAACAAAGCTTCTAATGCACCTGAATAAAGCTGCTTCAGTGAATATACATACATATGACAGTAAAGAACTTCACATGCATAATATTTCACTCGTGTCAGATGTTACGGAAGGAGAGGCAGCAATGCTTTTCAGATGAATTTCTTTGTCATATGAAGTCCGGGTAGTGTCAGCTTCATTGCATATTCGAGTCAGCTTGAACGTTTACTTATCTTCCAAGGAATCGATGCATTTTCTCAAGTACGATTTTGCTTGCTCACTTTTCTCTACTTCATACTGGTGAAGAAGTTCTTCCTTGAAACCTGTATTATTCCACTCCACTGATTCCAGGTGTTTTGTCAGCCTGGTGATTTCAAGAAGGCATTCTGAAGCAGTAATATGAACCTATATTTGACCAAAGGGTGAGTAGTAGCTCATAAATACATATTTTCACAATTTGTGAATACTATGTACAGGATTGTTTGTATTTTCACAATTTATAATAATTTTGTACATAATGCTTGGCATGCAACGATACCCACTTGTCTATATTCAGTTATCCAATTTTATTTAATGGGGACTACAACAGGCCATTTTTTTAATATAATAATAGTAAAACACTCGCAAACTCTTTAATTTTCAAAAAGAGAAAGAAAAACACTCGCAAACTGCAATAATGACGTGTTACCCTCAACGGAAAAAGCCAACAAAATTCCTGGTTTCACTAAATAATATAGCCTATTTCTTTTAAAATTCCATGTACATGAAGGAAACAAGTCCCTAAAAAGGCAAATCAATAGGATAATAGTTCTTCAAAGATTCATGTTTTATCAAAAAGTTGATTAAATACACACAGTTAAACAAGTACACACAGTTAAACAAGAACACATACCTGGGCAATCTTTATTGTGTTTAAGCATTCAACTATCTTAGGAGACAGAGACTGAAACAACTGTATATAAAGAGAGCAATTAGTCTGAGAGTCCATCCAGCAGTTCAGCTACGTCAGTAGATTCAAGAAGGTAGTATGGTTACCTCCAGAATTAAAGAATTTAAGCTGCTTCCTAGAGGGATCTCATCACTGTTGTTGACGGTGTTCTGAATTCGTGAGCAAAGTTCTTTGATTAATGAAAATATTGACAGCTTAACTGCAGATAACAGTTTTACAGATACAGGTAAGAAAAATTACAACAAATAACCAGAACAGCACTTATCAAGTAAAATACCTGTCCACTGAAAACCAGCCGAGAGAGAAATGTTGAACATGAACATCAAGTTGTTTTTCTGTTCAAGAATATCATGTACCCTTGCCACATGGATACAAGACACCACGCAACATAAAACTTTCTCAAGTGGAACAGAAGTGTCATCAATATCATCTGACACTGCATGAAAAGATAATCTATGTTAAGGCTAAAAAGATGTACCTTCAACATGAAACTTATCTTGGAATAGTAACAAAATTAAATTACAGGGAATTATAAAATTCCTAGGAAAGCCTCAGAAAGGTCAAAGTTCGGAAATGTTTTAGTCAGTATTTCTAGGCAGTATAAAGTCCAAATACAAATATATCTATGTGTATAATCCTATAGACATTTTTTCTATGAAAAGTTGCCTAGTGTGTATTTGGATCAGTGATACCCAATACAAACTGAAGTGTATCATTTCAGTAGAACAATCTTTCAGTAGTAACAGCACAATGCAGAACAAAGTAACGTGCTCTGAATGGGAACTCGTGCCATCCACTCCATTATCCCAAAAAACCAAACATATACACAAACAGCATAGAGAACCCCAATCTCCAAGAACAACGTTTGTTAACAGATTAAGGGGAGAGCTGTCAGGCCTTCCCGGACAAATTACATGTAGTACATCCAGATAATGAATTTGCGGTTTTAGAATAAAAATCATATCTAGAAGTGGGGTTAAGTTGGTACACTCACCCACCCAGGACTAGTGATGTTAGCAATCCACCCTCTCCTCAGCCCATACCATCTAAGCCCATTAAGACCTATGTACGTAGGAACAAAATGGGGA
>JAOSBN010000008.1:6543797-6562280 GCA_027563595.1 Erythroxylum suave | reverse complement strand
GTACGCTCCAGCTTGTATCGCCTTACTACTATCTGAATACTATTCAATAACCCAACCTCTATTGAGGTTCCTAACAAGTGAAGTCCTGGTTCAATACTACCTCCCCAGTTACCACCCCCAGCCTAGGGGATCTACCTTAAGATCAAGAAAAACAAGTTAACATCTAAACCTAGTGAATCATGAATCAAAGCTGCAAGGAAAATATTTTAATAGCATTAGCAGTAATCAGAGGCTCTAGACCTACTAAATATTTTAATTTTCAGTTCATGGTTTAGATTCACATTTGTTACTCAGCATAACTTAGGTAATCTGATAAGATACATAAGCAAAAACAAGAAGACAGGTTCCTAGAAATAATATTTTTTACCTGCTTTAACCTCATCAATTGACATGGGTGCAACTCCATGTTTTTTGGCAGCTGCTGATTTACACACGTCATATAACATTGGAAAAGTAACCTTAAAAAATTCAGGATCACCGAAAGCTTTTATAACCTGCCAAAAATTCAAAATGAGTGAAATATGATGGCTGTATCTGGAAATCAGAACTAGGGAAGTCGAATCTCAAGTTAAACAGTAGGGGAAAGTGCATCAATCACAAACAATACTACAGTCGAAGAGAGAGTGCAAAAAATATCATCAATAACTTAGACAAGCCTATGACTCAAGAGAGGGACCACAATGGTAGGCTTCCCCTACCCCAACCCCAGACCTCAGAGTTAGGATTCATATACGGGGAAGGAGGATTTAGGATAACATCACAGAAAAAGAAAGTAAAACACTAACGGAAAGGGGTGTCCAGACGGAAATAGCTGAAGCCATTGGATCCCTTCACAATATTTTGAGATGTAAAAGTAGTGCAACAATTCTTGTCCAAATACAATATTGTGGAGACAAGTAAGATGGAAAGGAGATCAGCAGTAGTAACTTGTATCTTCATTTTCTTTTAGTTCCCTCCACAGCGAGGTAATAAATTCATGAAGGGGAATTATTGGAAATTATTTTCATTTTCTGTAAATTATGATATGACCACCTGTACTGAAAGAAATTAACTATTCCACTGCAAAAAGGTTAGTCCTATGCACGTATTCTCTTAAGCAGTCAACAAATAGATATGAAGCGAGCAGTGATCTAAGATGTTAATCAATGTCATATTAAACAAGAATAATTTGGAAGAGCAATTTGCAGACTACCTGATCAAGAGAAAAGAAAGCTGCTTCATTGTACTTCTTCACCTTTTTTGAGCATGCAGAAATAACTATATTCAAAATGTCACCAGGAGCGGTAGGATTTTCAGAGGATATTGCTTTATGACAGGATGTAGAAAGTGAACCAATTGCATATAAGACAGCCTCCTTTCCCTTTAAGATTGAAAACCATTAGCAGCTGCAATAGATATTCTGGTAATTGAAATTAAATATAGATCAATTTGGAAAGTCAAGCTAACTGTACTCTATGTTACATGACTTAAATAATAACTTGCAGTTGAAAATCTCAATTTCCTACCTCCCATACACGACCAGGCAATTCTTTCAGGAGATATTCAAGCAGAATATTCTGATAAGTCGACAATGACTCCCCCAAAACATCGCTAAGCTTACAAATTGCCTGGGCTGACTGGATGTTTAACAAGCAAAGTGTCCAAACTCATTACTTGTACAAGGAAGATGAAAAGGGCAATTGCAGTCCATAAAAATCAAGATAGCAACGAAGAAGGCCAAGAAGACACAGTTTACCTTTCTTTTACTTGCCCAGGATGATGATGTCAGGCCCTCACATATTAAAGAAACGATTTCTGCCAAATACAATTGAACAGTTATTCGTTCACCACTTGTGGTCTCTTCCCATAATTCCTCAAATTGGCTAGAAACATGCTTATCATCCTCAAATCTGCAAAATTTAACATATGATTAAAGGAAAATAGTCGGATAATCAATACTCCAGAATGCATTATCAAGTTGTTCATAAAGCTCTTAGATTGTCCTTTCTGACTTTATTAAGTTGTTGAAAAATCCGTGATTATGTGGTAACTGTCAAAATATGATTCAACCCAGAACATTAAACCGTTAAGTGAAACTCAAGAATGGATTACAGGGTGAGTCTCAATAATGGATTATACATTATTCACGCACTCCCTCACACGAAATGTAGAGAAACTCAACAATTCACAAATTCACCGAATGGTAGCATAACTTAAGACTTCTTGGTCACGCAAAACTCCAATAACATGTCAGAAACAATTCAAGCCAAATGTTTGAGCTATTTGGTGAGGCCTAAGATCAAATCATATAATATTCTAATAGGAAAGATCAAGAATCAACTATTTGTTTATCAAGAACACTTCAACTGACAAGCAAGAGTTTTATTTATAACCATCATGAGTTAGATTGTATACTCTCCACTTATAAAAGAGCCAGAATTAGCCTGGCATAAAAATTCACCTTCACCTCACTTGCACTGTTAGGTAATAGAGCTAACATGACATAATACTCAACCTCAAGAAATTGAGGGCTGATTTACCACTCTCAAATTGTCCATCCTCAAGACACTTCAGTAGGTAAATTAAAGAGCGAAGATACGTAAACCTTTACTTGAACAACAGACAATAAAATCAAACCTACCATTGGCTAGATGTGTTCTAGCATACTGTAAATGTGTAAAGGACAGATATAAGGAAGGATGACAAAAAGAAATCGCATGAATGATTAGAAGCATATATTTGGTTCAGACCTTGAAAGATATATAACAGGAACAATTACAGCAAGGTATCCACTCAAAACATCAGGTGCCAAGGATGAATAGCTTTTCAAAAGAATTGCACAAGAAATCTGCTCATTCCTTTCCCCAGCATGCAAAGCTGCAGTGTCTTCAATCAACTTTTGGGCCAGGGAGGGACCTGCATACTTCAAAATCATAGTGCAAGCACTTGCATAGGCACGTTTTGCGAGAGTGCTTTTCTCATTTCTCACTACTGGAAATAACAACCTCAACAGCATGCTGACATATGGTTTTATATCTGCACAAACTTTTTGAACCAACAAGGTGACAAAGCTTGCAACGCCAACCCTACAACAGAAAAACATGATGCCCATCGTCAGTATCCACCAACTCAATTGGGACTTCAAAGAATCAAGGTCATTAAAATGGTCATGCATGCCCTTGAATATAATAGAAATCTCATGAAGCTAAAAGTTTCCAATTGCGTCACAAAATAATGAGAGAAAGGGTCGGTGATTGCGCAGGTTAAAAATTGTTCTTCCTGAAAAAGTGACAGGTTATTGGTTGACGGAGGGTGCTTACTGAATAGTAGTTTTCCTTCAAGCAATGCAAAGTTCAAACAAAGGAACTTAGGATCAAATAATCTCTTACTAAGAAATGTAGAATTTTATTCATGGAAGTATAAATCCATTGCAAACATATCATATCCGCATACCTAGTATTGAGGCCAACTCCTGATCGAATCAAATGAGAAAGACGAGGAACCAAGAGATCTAATGTTTCGCTGTTCACAACATTTATGCATAGGTCAAGAGTTTCCCACATAGGAGAGCTTTTTGCAATTGAAACCCGCAAATTCTCAAGCTTTTCTTTCTGTATTCCAACATTTCCTGCATGCATCTAGACGATAAAAGGTAAACAGTTTAACTTCTACATACATCAGCAGATAAAGTTTACTCTAAAACGCTCAATTTGCACAAACCTCAACATAATTTAGCCCTTGGTCTTCAAGGCTTGACAAACTTTCCAACATGCAACAGACTAAATCAGATAAATGTGGTCGTAGTGCTATGCCTGCACCCTGATGTAAAAAACCTGTTAGAAAGACGCAAGGAGATGATAATGACACAACCCAAGTGATTTGGTTTCCCTTATGCAATAAACTTTTCAAATTGTATAACATTAACTAGCTAAAATACGAAAACAAAGCATAAATCATAAATGCAATACAAGTTTTCCAGTCAATTTTTCTTTCTTCTTTTATTTTCTTTGATAAAAGTTTAAAAAAATTTCACCAGGTATTGTTTGGATAGATTTATTTTTGATACACAACTGGATTTCAAAATGCTGCCAACAGTCTTGTCAACCATTTGACAGACTTGGTCCTCAACACATAAAAGCAAGATCAATCCTCAGAAACTCTATTCTATTTGTTTTGCATAGTCTCCATCAATATCTAACTAATGCATGCAGACAAATTACTTCTTTTGGGGTCCATGTAGAGGTCTTTGTTTTGGGATACATGTTACTTGCATCTTCCCAACAGACAAATGTGTAAAAAAGGTGAGCAGATAAATCCCAAAAAAAGAAAAAAAGTGAGCAGACAAAGCGTTTTCCATGCCAGGTAATCCAATTGGTTTAAAGAAATAGAACAGGAAAGATCAAGCTTTTCCTTTTAGAGGCTCTTGTATGACGTGCTTCCTCATAAATAGCATGGATGGGCGCATAATAGGAAATATCCCCCAAAGGATACTTCACCATGAGACCTAACAAGTGTTCATCACAGTAACATAGAGAAGCACACCCCACCTTTGCAAGCTTCATGACAACCCCAATAGAAGCCTTGCGTACACTGTCAACTTTACTTAATATGCCTTCTGCAAGCAATAACGGCAGAACCATCTCCATCGCTTTGCTTGCGTCAGATACTTCAGTAAGTGAGATATCGCATAGCCTTATTGTTAATGAAGTCACAGCATGGCATAACTTGTCTCCTGCATTTCGAACAGTTTCTTTTATGTCATCCATGGCACGGAAAACTGCTGTCCAGATTTTCTTTAAATGTTTTCCAACCTATAGAGAATAAATACATTATAATAAAAACATAATGGGAGAAGAAGATTTTAAAGAAAATGTTGGGGGTAAAACAAAAGACGAGCTTTTCAAGAGGTTATCGATGTGGAGGTTTGAATATGCTAAAAAAGCAAAAGGAAGACCGATAACAATTTTAATAAGAACGCTCCAGACTTGTTAACTCATAAAATCATTGGTGCTATGTCCATGAGGTATGGTAACAGTCCCAACTCATCGTATAAAAAAATGAAGAATCGTTGACAAAAGAGGAAGAGCAAGAATGGAATACTGTTCATCATTGGAAAACAGCACATTTCATTAACATGGCACTGATAAAGATGCCAACAGATCTGTTTAAAAATGCTCCTGCAACTTGCTTTTCATTATCTTTCTTCATATACTAAATACAGTGATGCTGAAAGAGAACATATAAAAGGTGGTGAAAGCAGAAACCAAACTCTGAAAATTTTAAGCTTTTAATTGTAAAGTAATAAGGTCAGATGAATTGAGCTAGAGATAAAAGGTAAATAGTACCATATGAAGAAACCAATCCCTGAAACTTTTAAGCTTTTTTTTTTGTCACGATCAAGAGTAGATCATAAATAATTTCATTATTTGAATAAACAGGAGTATACCGTTGTTGATATACCATGATCCAATTCTCTTGTACCAGAACTCTTTTACAAATTGGTGGTTGAGAAATTCATAATAGTAAACCTATAACATATATGGAAAGTTTGCAATATCTCAACCAAATAAGATAAAGTTAAGAGCCAAGGAGAGCACCTGACTAAATCTTCGCCCCTGAATAATATCTGCAAGTGCAAGACATGAAGCCTCACGCGAACGCCAAAGCCTAGATCCACATTGCATTAGTAAGTCATCAATAATTAGATCCAAATGTTGATCAACCATTATCTTAGGCTCTGCCACTAGTGACTTCCATATGTGTGCCATCGCATCCTGTAAGTATTAAGCAGAAAAGAGTCATGAGAAAGGGATAAACCAGGTTTCTGCCACAACTAGTCAACAAGCTTACAAATAGCCATAATATCCAAGAAAGTTACGGCTACAAAAGCATGCATTCATCAATACATAGAAAAGCACCTAAATAAGAGCATACACCCTTCAACCAAGGAGTTTACCTGTACATTCTTATCTGGATCATATTGGTACCTCACCAACCGTGGAATCAACAATCTCAAATATGGTTGAAGGGCATCCCCAGCTTGTTTGGCTATCCTTGAAAATCCAAAAGCAGCACCTCTCCTACTATCTAGTGATGCCTGATGATTAGCCAGATCCATGAACTTGTAAATTAGATCTGGTTGACCCATCTCATTAGCCAAACTGCATAGTTCTTTATAAGTTGTCAGTTTCCCTCCACCAGGACTTCCACCGATAGCCCCCTCTTGGAACACTTCTGAGTCTTCCACCAGCTGCAAAAATACAACTTCAGCATTTGATTCTCAAAATGTCTACAGGTCACAATAGAAGACATAATATAAAATGCCTTTACCTTGATAGCTCTTTTCTTTTTTCCTGAACCGGTCAAAGTGGCTGCAAGAGCCTCCACCAAATATGTCTTCATTGATGCATCACCAAGCTCGTAGACAATACTCATTCCCTGGGATGCTAACTCTTGCGTGAGTTCATTCTGGTCCCCAAGTAAATGAGAGAAAGCTTCCTGTATTCATTTGGAAACTTCAAAGAGGTGACATGAATGCAAACAACAATGTAGAAAATGATAAAAGATTTAAACACAAGTTCCATAAGTACATGATAACTTAGTAGCTTGTCAACTGACATGTCAAAAGGATTGTGTGACCTTGTAAAAAAGAGTATGCTTAGAGCACTGAGATGTGTTCAAATTGGAATATGCAGCATCATTGGGATAAAAAAAGCTGCTTCCAGCTTCATTATCTGGTTGGGAATTAAATCCCATATGAGTAAAGGATATTCCTAATTTTCAGGTGTATAAAGTAATTTCAGTTGATTATGAAACATGTGACTCAACACCAAGTAGAAAATGGAGCCCACAGTAAGCATCTCTTATCGCAAGGATATGCAATTCAGTTCAAGTAAGCCTGTGGTGGAGTTAACGGGCATTAAAAAGTTCTGATGAGGTTGAAGTACAACAGTATAAGCCTTCTTTAATCATAACAAACCTGAATTTCAGGAAGCTTTTGCTGAATGGTCCTGTGACGACCGCAATACATTGTTAGTGATAGCAGCCAAACAGTTCCAGCACATCGCTCTTCTTTCCTGCTACTATATAAAAGAGTATCAAAAAGCTTTCTAGTTATTGCCTCTCTAACAGCTGCATGGTAATCTTCATTAGCTTCACAGTCCCCACCCATGCTGTGTTTTGGCAACGATAAGTTCACATCTCCAAGAAGAAAGTTTGAAATCATGGTGAGAGAAGAATAGTTAGTTTTGAGGATCACATCAGCAGTCACGGGAACACCACCCCACAGAAATGCTAGAGCCTCTCCACCAGCAAATAGGACGTCCTCAACCTATTAAACCCAGAGCCAAAAGGATTAGGTGTGTCAAAATATATATGTAGTTGGTAACCTAGTCAAATATCCATAAAGGATTTACAAGACTTAACCAAACTAGCAGCCTAGATTGCAGAATAAAAAGCGGTACTTTTTCTGTACACCTTTGATCTTGAGAGACTGAAAACTAAGTCAAGGACTGTATCCAGATAAGAAGATGAATTTTCCTTGACAGAAATATGCCCAAGGGAGAGGACAATTCTCCGAATTGCTTTCGTATCATCTCCCATGAGTAACTTCGTCAACTTCTCACGTAAGTGCTCCAGTACGTGAACTGCAGTATTAGAATGAAATATCATTAATTAGTTGAGCATTTACTGGAACTACAAACTTCTTAACTTCAATTCCTGAATCTATTACCATCACCTGAACCAAAATCAGCTACCAGTGGAGGTAAACTTATGCGCAGTCCAATATGCCCTAGAGCTTGCATGGCAACAGAGGCCAATGTTGCAGTTTCAGAATTCACAACTTTAGTTAGACACTTAAGTATATCCTGCAACAAAGTTTCTGTTTCGGGAATCTGCAAATGAATTATGAGTCATATGGCAAGTCATAATTACATCACAAAAGTTAGAGCTTTTAAATTGGGAAAACAATAATTAAAATAGTAAATCAGAATGCAAAAAAAAAAAAAGGAATATAGCAACAAAAACAATGCTGAAGGACTCATCTTGCATGTTCAACAGATATACACAAGCAAAGCATCGGTCTTTACAAACTTTTATACCCACTTTTCAGTTGTAGAAGAGGAAAATAGAAAGTAGACTGACTTCTCATTAACTAGATTTTAGCCCATCTATTTATAACACGAGGACAATACAGAGTCACAGACTAATACTAATATTCCAAAATAGAATACCAAAATTATTCCAACATACAATGTTCCCATACACAATACATAGACTAATAATATTTAATCTTTAACACTCACCCTCAAGTTAGAACATTGATGTTTCAACTTATTTCAAATAGTTTCAATCGTAATCCCATACAAAGGCAGACATTGTAAATTGATCTTCAAGCTTCTTCCAAGTTCCCGTTCTATGAGATTTCTTCAAACAAACTGAGTCTGCCTAATTAGAGTAAGAATGGAATTCCTAGACAAATTGATAACAAGTCTATCCAATCCATATCAAAATTAAAAAAATCCAAACAAAAGATAAACCAGCCCATCTAGGGTTGTCAATCTTCTTCAAAGGAAGAGTTTCGTCAAGACACACAGTTTTCAAGCCTATTTGAGTAAACTCGACCTCTTCCCTAACACCTTCACTCCACACAAGTGTACTCTCCAAGGTTTCTTCTTTTTTTCTCTCTATGGTTTTTGTTTTCTCTAATGCCATATATGAAAGGAAAATAGACGATAGATTAACTTTTCATTCTCTAGGTTTTAGCCCATCTATTTTAATAGTAGAGCAGGACAGATAATGTGAATTAGAAACTTAGGTATAGGATTAGATATCATCTATAATACCAGTCAAGTGTTAGCATGCGTCCACATGTGGCTGTTCCTTACTACTCTTTTTCATCGTGGCTGAAATGGTATTAGCGGAAAAAATTACCACAAAAGCTAGATGCATATCTCATTAACAGATTTCTCAAATATGGTGATACCAATGAGGTCCCTTGGCTATGGGTCAAGAACCATGAAGTAGGCAGACTTCAGAGTCAACACTTTAGGTTTATAAAGAGATTGCAGGAGAAAAAATATACAACTTACAGCAGGTGTCCTAGATAACAAATCTGCGCTGACATATCCTATGGCGCACAGTGCTCCGTGATGTGCCTCAAACCTTTAAAAAAAAAATAGTCATTCAGCACTAGAACAAGAAATTTCAATGTCCATGAAAATATAATATGAAAAAATATTATAGTTAAAACAACCTACCTTTGATTGCTTGTTCTGTTAATTGACAAGAGCAACTCATTAATAAGGTCAGATGATGCAGCAGTAGGAAGAGTAGAGCAAGCTATACCAAGTAGGCGAGCTGCAGATTCTCGAGTATCCAGGTCTATATCACTCAGTAGTTGCTTTACCCATGAGATTTTAGAGGCATAAAGTGATGCTGTCATCTATAAACATGTACAAAAAGGGAGAAAAAGAGAGATTTAAGCACGTAACCATAAGCAACAAAGAAAAGAGTCACAAGATGACAGTGAAAAGCACAAAAATCAGGGGTAGCCTACCTCTGGAAGATGAGATCCAACCTTAATTAAGGCCTTGGAAGCAGTGGAATGCAACTCAACAGACCCTTCATATGCCATAGCATATTCTAGCAGTGAACACAACTTTTTCACTGTAGACAGAAATTCAGATGATCTCCCTACACAGTCGTGGTTCTCCTCCAACTCCGACTCAAAGCACTCCAACAAAAACTTAACCATAGCCAGATACATTTTAGAAGGGAAAAGAAGCCTTTGTTCCCTCATGTCACTTGAATCTAACAACTTTGGCTCCTGCTTAATAATGTAATCTAGCATGCCTGCAAGTTTAGGATATCTGAGCTGCTGCTTTAGACTGGTACTTCCTGCTTCATGTTTGATGGGAAAGAGACTCTCAAGTGCCATCTCCCTATTTTCAGAGGGGAAGGAAGCAAGAGAGAGAAAGGAGAAAAAAGTCAGCCATGACATGTAATAAGATTAAAATTCTTATTATGAAGACAATGTAGAAGATAGCTTGATGTAAGATTAGACACATTTATGCTTAATTGGGAAGAAAAATCATATTGGATAATCACTCCAACTGTTTTTCATTCATCTCTGTTCTTTATACTGCAATTTAAAAATATATAACAGTAAAATCTACCGAGAATGATATGGCACCAAACATTTTAATACGGGATACAGAACACTACTGGAAGATCTCGGATTACAGAAACACCAATAGAAAAAGAAACAAAAGCCTACTAGAATGCAAAGAACAGACAAGAATGTATCCAACCAACTAATGAAGGTAAAACACAAGCCATATTGAGAGCTATTCGATGAGTCTACAGAATTTGCCCTACTGAATTATAGAGCACAAGCATAAACTCGACAAAAGATGGGGAGTTGAGTGTACAAACAAAAACCACCAGGTTCATGGGGAATAGAACAGAAATATAGAAGTTAATGTTTGTGTACTTATATTCAAAAAGCAACTAATACCAAAAAATTATATCTTTTCGTTTTTCTAATGATAACCGAATGTGTAAATCGAGGCTCGCATACTCTTCCAGGTTGAATACTGCACGCTATGGATACTTTCATGTAAATGAAACAACTGTTGGCAAATAAATACATGACTGAAAAGCTTCAATACCTTATATCCAGCCTAGAATCTGCAGCTCCAAGCATACAAATATACCGACTTGCACAATGGTCGAGATCAAATAAACATGTTGCCCATCTAACAGCACAAAAGCGAACTTCATTTTCTTCCTGATTGACAACAGAACTTAAGCCAGTTAGCAGTCAGCCAAGTTGCACCATCAGCAATCAGCTGACTTGTCAATAAAAGTCAAGTCCATCACCA
Source organism: Erythroxylum suave (assembly GCA_027563595.1). Lineage (NCBI taxonomy): Eukaryota > Viridiplantae > Streptophyta > Magnoliopsida > Malpighiales > Erythroxylaceae > Erythroxylum > Erythroxylum suave. The sequence continues at coordinate 6,551,415 of JAOSBN010000008.1, read as the reverse complement.
ATCAGTTGATTTTAGGTAGCAATTTAAATCGACCACCAATCACTGGGACATGTTTACTATAATGGGAAGATAACAAATTCTTTATTACCCCTTGAGAACTTTCAAGCAGAAGAGTCTCCAAGTGCATCAACACAGTTGCTGGCGCCCCCTAAAGCTTACAGATAAAATTCCTTATTAGTGAAATGGATAAAGCATTGATTCAACATGAACTGCTATGATAGAAAAAGTTATCATAGACCAAAAAACATTAGGGTCCATTGTAGGATTTTAAATTTCCAAAGATGCAAGCATCATTTTACAACATGCACCAAAATTTTAAACAGAGAACCTGAACCCTATCAAGTTGAGCAATACAAGCTACTAAAGATAACCAAGAAGCGATTATATTCAGCTCATGTGCACCAAAGAAGGACTCTTTCATCACAAAACTTAACAAGGCTGAGATTCAAAATAAAAATGAAAACATAAGATTCATTATCTCAAAAAGGATGGATAATATACAGGCAACTTCTTTTAGAGAAAATGCCTGCTTCATAACAAACACTAGATATCATAAAGCAGTCCCCAAAACTTTCCTGTTTCTTCTTCTGCTTTAAGTTGACACAAAAAACTTCAGAAAATGAATAGGATATCCTATCTATTTTTATAAAATAACCCCATTACTGAATAATTTAGGAGGAACATAATTTTAATTGACAAAACATAAATAGTCCAGGATCAGTGACAAGTTCAATTTTGAAAAAAGTAGGGAGGGGAGGGGAGGGGACAGACATCACTGAAAAACAAAGTAATGCACCTTTGTCCATCTTACCAAAAACATAAAAATTAACATAGAATAAACAGTTCACTAGATGGCTAGGATAATATTAGTATGTTTCCTCTGGAGATTTCTACAAGCATTACAACAACAAAAACATACAAATTCAAATGTGCTAGACGAAGTTTTCTAACCAAATATAAAAGAAGCACGAAATCAATGCAAACAATGAAAGAAGGCATAAAACAAAAACTAAATCAATATCTAGTGCTAAATCAGGACAAAACTAGCATGTAACATGCTAAATCTAGTCATAATCAGAACCACTAAATAAAGCAATCCAGCGCACCTTATACGCAGCAGCAAGAGAACTAGCTGCTTCCTGGATAACTAGACGAAGAGACTGGGATTCCCTTTTCAGTGCATCAAAAATACGGACAGCCATGTCCACTTTGTCCCTGAGATGATAAAAAATAAAAATTCAGTTATCCAATGACACAACAAGATTCAGAACTAATGTAGAAGGGTTGTGCAAAGCACCTAAACAGGTGAGGAAGCCTCTGCGCAAGCAATCCAATTGCTTGAAAAGAAAAGGCTTTCATGTCCTTGGCAATAGAATCTATAGGGGAAGAATTAAGCTCGAATTAAATTGAAAAAATACATTTTGCACTGCAAATTAGATTAGCAAAAAACAGTCAAGTTTGTGCAGCACCTGATTCTGAATTCAAATAGCCATCAAGTAACTTAAGAATGGCGGTCAATATGATTGGGCCCATAAGCTTCAATTGATCCAGTTTTGCCTGCATGCATGGTAATAAGGAACATTACTATTACATGCTAAAAGAAAGAAATTCAAAATTTCAGTATTATTTAAAGGATCAAGGCATCAACATTTAACAAAAGCAGATAAAGGAAAGAAGAGCACATATAACCATTAGTTAGTGAGACTTGTACAAACAAAATGGCTTTATTTTTACTGGCTAAACCAAATAATCTGCAGTCTGGTAATTCTAAACAAAACATAAACTAGAAGCAATACCAACAATAAGCTAGCATTTGAAGCAGAGGACTAGAATACAGTGTTTTAGCAACAGGGAGTACTTTCCATATCATTTATCAATCAATTCTCAAGCAGCTAGGACATCTAACAAAATGCTCATTGATGAAGCATAAAATAGAACTTTCAAAAAGCCAACTCTCTATAGTAAAGCAAACTTCAGTATGCCACAATTGATCACAAGTTGGCGAAGGGTTACAATGTTTGGGTTTTAAGATTTGAAATTAAAAGAGGAGTTAACAGGTTTCCTTCAACTTTGTTTAAATATGATGATTTTAGATGCATGCTTATAAGATAACTTGTGACAAGTTCTTTTCCTTTTAACTTCTCTCAGGTCTATAACAAGAACCGAAGGCCAAAGTTTCTTCGATGCAACTAGAGATGTTTAAAGTATAAGTCAGGATGAAATGACATGATCTTACATGTTTAAATACCCAAACTGAAAATTCCATCCCCAATTGCTTCAACCTGGAGGTGGTACCGCTCCCTGATGCATTTCAGAGTTAAAAAAATATAACAAAAGATTAATGTTATTACTCCAAAGTTGGATGTGGATGTCAAAAAACAAAAGAGCAGTAGGGATGCAAAAGTGTAAAAACCAATCTAGACAAATTATAAATTCAATCTTCAATGTCAACTATGGGGAATGCAATCAGAAATCGTGTTATAAAAAGCCATGGTCATCCCCCAAGGTAGAGAAAGCTCCATGTTGTTATTTCTAATTACAGATTAATATCACGTCATACCCAAAAAAAAAAAACATTAAAAAAGAGAGAGATTTTTGAACAGAAAAAGGATAATGATAGATTGGCAAAAAACACAAGATAATCAGCAAGTACTGAATAAAATAGCCATTAAATAATCAATAATACATGAAAATCTAGCTTATAAAAATATATAACCATTGAACGACAGTTAGAATGTACTGATGGGATTAGATACATTAGTTCATGATTCAAATTTTTGCAGCAGTAAGAAAAGACACTATGCTTGTTTGATTTCTGTTAAGCAACTATTTCACCACAATAGCTTAAGCTGTTATGTAAGGTCAACTTAATTGGTTTTATATATTCACTAACACATCCCCTCAAGTGAAAGCCCTTTGAGCTTGAAACTTGCACAGGCCCATTCTACCTTGTGCTGAATTAAATAGGTTGGTAGTAGGATTCAAACTCAAGACCACTTGGTCATTGAAACTCTGATACCATGTTAAGCGGCCATTTCACCACAATAGCTTAAGTTGCTATGTGAGGTCAACTTAATTGATTTCATATATTCACTAACAATTTCCATAGCAAAATAAAATAAATAGAAAGAGAAACGGAGGCCAAAATGTTTTCCAGCAGGCATTCCCAAGCATATACTTCAATATTACTAGACCATATATATTTTGGTAAGCTGACTATCATAACAAACTACATTTTGTAATTTAATCACATTATACTCTAGAATAGTTTTCCAACCCAAGTCCATTTTGCATTCAAATGCTATGTGGTCAAACATGGATAATTCATACCATTCATGCAACCAAAAATACACTGCAAAGTTGCCGGGAAAATGTTTGCTGCTGCAATAGACCGACAAAAGATAGACATGAGCTTTACTCTTAGAGCAACACTTCCAGGGTTGACTCTAGATTCTGGAGCAACATCTACAGTCCCAGGGGTACCTATACAGAGGTAAAGCATTCAGCACCAACACTGGATTGAATAATTAAAGAGAAACAAAAAGTTTACTGGTCATACCATTAAATAAAAGGAACAACTTATTCATTAAGTTTGAATCATCCAAATTAGCACTAAATGCCTTCTTCTTCAGGAGCTCCTCTCCTCGCTTAATTACTTGCTCTTGACTGGACAATCAATCATCAATGAATTTAAGCCATAGCCACATCACAAGGCCTCACTTAGAAATTAAAAAAAAAAAGAACTGTTTATGTCATCCAAAGAGAATTCACACGTACCTATCTGCACTAGCAGCAAGACATATGGGATAAGCAATTTCAGGACTCAGCTCCATAGATTCTATAACATTCAAAATTCCTAACTGCTCATAAGACACCAAAAAAGATCATACATACAAACATGGAATTAGTTGTAACGTTGATAGTACAATAACCCAACTTTTATTTCCACCTTTCTCATCAGAAGGGCATCATTTGCCAATGTATGCTTTCCCGCAACACGATTACTCTGAGCAATTGATAGGCCAGGTACACATCCTCCACTGCAGAAACATTATGAGATCCTAATTAAAATTTGGATTCACAACAAGAGGAACATAAAAGATCATAATGTTCTTATAATGCATTGAGCTCCAGACCCTTGAGACTGGGGCTGATAAAGCACCATATGCAGGCAGAATTCAAAGAACAGTTCTCTGTCCTTAGAATTGTCCACAAATTGGTATTTGGAAGCAGTCTCCTCATCAAGCCCTTTGGCATAGTATTCACCAATCCCCTGTGAAATAACACAAATACCCCACAATATCCAACTGTCAATTTCAACACCTAAACATAAAGAAAGATATCATTACGACGGAAACGACTCAAAGTTGTGATTGAAGAATAGAAAACAAGCAAAGACATAATTACCGTAGCAGCAATTCTCAATATAATCTCTTGGTGTTGATTTGGAACTTTCGATACGTTAGCAACAAGCACAGGCACCAAATTTTTCTTTTCCTAGACCGTAATCAGCAATTAATAAAAATAATCCACTTCAAATAAAATCCCAAATAAAAGAAAAGAAAATCAACAATTCAAGCTTACAGTTTCTTGCGCACGCTCAAATGCCATCTCAAGATAGATGATACAAAAGTTCTTCACCAAAGGAGAAGAAGCATTGGATTTCATATACAAATCCCACAAGTCGAGTAACGGGAGAGCGATATCAGGTTGGTGCTTCACTCTCTTGTTCACATGACTCAAAATTTCAAGAACCTGACCATTGAATAAGAAAGAAGAAGAACATGAGAAAAACTATAAATAAAAGAGAGATAGCCAGAAAAATGTGACAGTAACCTTGTTACGAACGGAGGTTGACGAAGAAGAAGAGAGTGAAGAGATGGTGAGAGGAAGAAGCTTAGAGAGTAAGGGTTGGAGATTGGAGTCGTCGCACAAGGCCAATCGAGTGAGCATACGATCAAGCAATTCCTCGGTGTCGGCATCAGTCTTCGTGGACGATGGTTCCGCCATATCTGGCTTTCGAGCTTTTTTGTGTTTGCTTTGGGAATAAGGCAGAGTGTAAGTGTAGAATTTGTTGAAAGAGAGTCATCCTCCAAATTTGCCATCCTGTTGGGACTATTTATACAGACGTTATTAGCTTTTTTCGAAGATCTGTTGATGTATTGAAATTAGGCAATCATTTAAGGACGGCAAAAGCCCCCACCAACTGACCGGCCCGAATTTAATGGGCTCGGTCTAAGTTGATCAAGGCTCGGATCTACCAGGCCTAAGGCTCGATATTTTAAAACAAAGTGACATTGCTTTCACTTAAAAAATTTGATGGGGCCAAAGTCGAATCGGGCTTGGGCTTGGGCTTCAGCCACCCTTAGCCGATTGAGTTCTCACACCGATTTTTAAAATTATATTCTTTATTTATCTTTGTATATTATAATTAAAAAATTTCTTTAAATTTGTTAATGTCAAGAAGTAATTACTATTATTATTCTTAAAAAACGTTAATTTTCTAATTAACTAAATTTAGGTTGAAATCTGTACTTATCTTTTAGGAATATAATTATATGATTATTTGATGACATTTTATGAGTTTTATAGTTCTTGTTGATTAAACTATTCTTATTTTCGAAACGAAAACTATTCTTTTATGTCAAAAAAAAATTAGCTAATGTTAATTATAATAGTCATTAGATTATTTAACTCTTAAATATATTCTATTTTCAAATCATATTTAAACATAAATTTTTTGTAATATTATCATTCTTGATTTTTTCTTTTTGTTTCTTAAATTATTATTTTAGTTTTTAAATGTTATTTCTTTTGTAAATTAGTTATTTCATCATTTTCATATAATTTTGATTATTTTATATTTTTATTAATCAATAAATTAATCCCAAATTAATATATGTATAATTATATTAAGAAAATATTAATAATATTCGTAATATTTATAAATTTATAAATTCTTAACCTTTAACCAAAAGATTTATTTTTTTAGTGAAAAAATTTATCTAGCCAAAATTTTTAAACATTAAAAAGATATAAAAATATAAAACAACTCACTAAAATATGTTATAAATGAAAAAGGGTGTTTATTTAATTTAGATTTAAATATTTTTATTAAATTTTAATTTAAACATTTAAAAAGTTATTTTATTTGAAACCTAAATTAATAAATCTTTAAAACCTACTTTGAATTTTGTAGAAAAACCATGATTATAAATTTTAATAATTTAAATGGATCTCAGTCTATCTATCAATAAGAAGCACACTCTTTCCTAAACCATTCCTTAAGTCTCCTTGTTGTCTATTATTCCTAGCTCTCTCTCTATTATTGTCGACTTCATCATTATTGCCTTTATCATGCACCTGATAGTCTTAAACACCCATTATACGGTGTCTTTATCACTATTTATTAGAAATGCATGTCTTTAAATATATTTACTAAGGATGAATGGGATGGACAAACACGAAATCCATCCTATTCATCTATTTCATCTGACAGTTTGAATTTTGTCACACCTCTTAGTCATACCTTTTTTACTATTGAAGGTTATAGAGAGAGCGACAATTTCTACTCTCTTCTAAGGTTTTGCTCTCTCCGGCTTCCTCTCCTTCTCCACCATCGACTAGTTTTCGTTGATACTGCTTCTTGCAATAGATCTCTATGTTATTTTTCTCTGGGTTAGGTGACTCTTCTGTGAAGGACAAGCGCCTTGAGATTTGTGAATATGCTGCAAAAGGTTAATAGACAACTTGTTCTTTAATGGTTTCAATTTATGCTTTTTCTTAGAAACAGGCTTTTCTGTTTGTTGTTAGAATGAAGCACAGAAGACTAACTTAAAGCAACTTCAAACTTTTTTGCTTATGTAGGGATAGAGTATCTTCACACTGGCTGTGTTCTACCCATCATGTGTAGGGATCTAAATTTACTAAGGATGAATGGGATGGATGAACACGAAATCCATCCCAGTCGTCCATTTCATCTGACGGTTTGAATTTTGCTGCACCTCTTAATCACGCCTTTTTTACTCTTGAAGGTTCAAAGAGAGCAACAGTTTCTGCTCTGTTCTAAGGTTTTGCTCTCTCCTGCTTCCTTTCCTTCTCCACCATCGACTAGTTCCCGTTGATACTGCTTCTTGCAATAGATCTCTATGTTAGTTTTCTCTGGATTAGGTGACTCTTCTGTGAAGGACATGTGCCTTGAGATTGCTAATGACACTGTAAAAGGTTTATAGACAACTTGTTCTGTAATGGTTTCAATTTATGCTTTTCTTGGACACAAGCTTTTCTGTTTGTTGTTAGAATGAAGCACAAAAGACTAACTTAAAGCGACTTCAAACTTTTTTTCTTATGTAGAGATAGAGTATCTTCATACTAGCTGTGTTCCACCCATCATCTATAGGGATCTAAAAACCAACAATATTCTTCTTGACAAATACATGCGAGCAAAGGTCTCAGGTTTTGGTCACTCAAATCGGCTGTAGATGGAGCTTCACACGTCTTGAACGTAGTTCGTGGTACTGTGGGATATCTAGATCCTGAGTAAGAACATTCTCTTGTGCTTGTCTTTTAATTTTCCACCTAAATCAAATAAACAATCTCAGTTTGTTGATTGTATTGT
>JAOSBN010000008.1:6517733-6528987 GCA_027563595.1 Erythroxylum suave | reverse complement strand
GAAATATCCAACCATTAAATTCGGTCCCATGGCAAAGGGGGAACTCCATTGGCAGGCTGTAGTGAGAGTGATGTAAGTCTACTGCTCCATATGGAGGTGTTCTCTTGATAGACCTTTAACCTTGGTGTGATTGGAGTGGTACAATGGTACATGTGAGGTTTAGATATGGTAATGTACTGCTGGAACGTTTCCCTCAGTTCCACCATCTCTTATCTCTGTTGAGCTTGGGCATCTTAAAGTTTTAATTGCGGCTCCAACATTGCTTTACGCATTTCCTTTTGATGATTCTGCAACAGTTCTTCCATTCTCTTCACGTCTTAGCTCCTAGTACCTTCAGTCATGAATGAATGTGAAAATGATTTGGAATGCAAGGATTAGGTAGCTGAATTGTGCTTTGATATCAAATGATATAAGGGTATTTAGGTTAAGAAAGGTAGAGCAGGAACAGAAGAGAGAAGGAGAATATTTGAAGAGATAGAAAACATATTGGAGAAGATATTCCAACAAAGATGATGTATATAGTAACAGTTACATTAATTAGAAAGTAAGAAAGAAACAATATCACAGCCATAATCTTAGAAACGCAGGTCTTTGTTAACTAAAGGAGCATGACAACATTTCAGTTAAAGGAGACGTCGTATTAGTCTTCTTCCCTAATTTATTTCATAACAAAGGCACTCTACTTGGTTTGCTAATGAAGTAATATGTAAGAGAAGACGGACTATTAGGTATGCAAGGTTATAAATTTTGAGAGGAGGAGAACGATTTCGGCTTAAATATTCAGTTCAGGTTATAATTGGATAACATGAGAACCTAACAACCAAGGATTACAAAAACTTAAACGTCCTTATTTTAGAAACGCCCCTTCCCTATCTCACGTTGAAACTTAAATTGAAGTTTCAACGTAGGCCAGGGTAAGGGGGTTGATTGGCTGAACCTGTGTATCTGGCTACGTACTGCTGTGAGGTTCAGGGCTGCTTTTCCTCTGCGGTCAGGTCATGGTTAGGGCTCATTATGTACCTGGACCAGGAGGAGGATGGCAATTTGGAAGCCGTCCTGTACCTCGCAGCTTTCCACCCCTTCCTCAGCTGGCTGTTGTTAGCCACCTACAGGCTGTCGCCGTCAACCAATCATTATCCCCTTTAGCAGCTCCTCCGGCACCGCCTGATCTCAAATGTTTTCATGGTGATTTAAGGGACTTCCAAAGCATTTTTTCCGCACAAAACCCTTTGAATTCCGACTTCAAAATGTTCTTGCTGTTTGGGATCATAATCATTTCGATCTCTCGGATTGTTCGCTTTCTTCTTAAGCCCCTCAAGCAGCCTCGGGTCGTATCTGATATCATTGTAAGCTTATTTCTTCTTGCGTCTTGCATTGCATGCATCTGACCACGTACCTGGATGGATTACTATACAAACGTACACGCTAACCTTCGTTTGTTATTTTATTGCATGATAAAAACTTGGCTAATTAAAGAATTTAATTGTCTTTGTGGGTATTGTGCTTACCTGTGATGACTTTATTTCGTCATCACCATCAACTGAAATTGGTGTTCTTTCTCGATTTCAAGAGTGGTATAATCGTCGGCCCCTCCTTTCTAGGCCGTAATGAGATTTTTGCTCGCCATTTCCTTTCCGAAACTGGCGTCTTTACGCTTAGGAACATGGGGCTCATAGGTTTTATGTACTTCCTTTTCGTCAGTGGAGTTAAGATGGATCTCTCCTCGATCAGAAAATCGGAGAAAAAGCACATACTCTTGGCAGTAGTAGGACTAGTTGTCCCCTTTATGACGGTGGCTTTAGCCGGTTATTTTCTTCGGCCATCGATGGATGCGCAGCTTATGAAAAGTTCTTCAATAATAGCAGTTGCTTCTTCAATGGCCGTAACAGCGTTTTTTGTTATTTACCCAGTCACTGAAGAGATGAACCTGCTTAGCTCCGAGGCTGGTCAAATGGCTCTTTCTGTGTGCGTTATACTGGATGCGGTAGGAATTGTATTGATGGTCACTTATGAGACAATGCAGCAAGCTGAAGCTGATATAGGAGCAGCTTATATGCATGTTGCTTCAACAATAGTTATGATGTATTTCACTTTCATTACACTTAAGCAAATAATGCAAAAAATTGTGGCGAGAACCCCAAAAGGGCAGCCTGTTAATCAGGGATACATTAATATCATTTTGATGGGTGTTTTTGCAATGGGTTTCCTCACTGATACGTTAGGTCTTGGAATTGCCAATGGGGCCTTGTGGCTAGGCTTGGTGGTGCCAGAGGGTCCCCCTCTAGGATCAGCCCTCGTAGAGAAAAGTGAGACAATTATGATGGACTTGTTCATGCCCTTTTCATATGCTTTTGTGGGAGTTTTTGTTGATATTCGTGCCATGTTCAGTGTCCCATGGTCAAGTTTGGCACCACTTTTCACCATGGCTTTAATAGGATATTCTACCAAACTGCTCTCCAATTTTGTGATTTCTCTTTTAGTGGATATGCCATGGAAAGAGAGCCTCACGCTCAGCTTGATGTTGAGCTTAAGAGGTCAGCTGGAATTCCTGTTAGCCTTGCACTGGATGGACAAGTTGGTATGTTCTTCATATTTGATTCCTTTAAGTACTTCCTCTCCCAAAATAATAACTCATTATTGAAATGTATGAAAAATACGAGTACTTCTATACTTCTCTGAAGAAAATTGTTTGTAGTCCCAGCTCTTTTATGTATTCAGTTCATTGTGTTTTGTTATTGTTGCATGTTAACAGATCATTCAGATCCCATCTTTCACAATGATAGTGCTATTATCAACAGCAGTGACTGCGATTGTGAGTCCCCTAATTGCCATTCTGTACGATCCAGCAAGGCCATACATGATAAGCACGAAAAGATCCATCCAACACACCCCGAAAGACGCAGGGCTCCGGATAGTAGTTTGTGTTGTTAACCAAGACAGCGTTTCTGGTGCCATCAATATACTCAACTTAACTTCCTCAACTTTAAAAAGCGCATTGTCAGTCTATGCCCTTCAGCTCGTAGAGCTCGAAGGGCGAGCAGTGCCAAAGTTCATAACCCATGATAATGATTTCTCTGGTTCTGTTCTGATCAATGCTTTGAAACTGTTTCAGAAACACAGGAAACATGTTATGGAGCTCCACAGCTTCTTGGCCATGACTACAAAGCAAACAATGTATCAAGATGTGTGCAAGTTGGCTTTGAACAATAAAGCTAATCTCATTATCGTACCCTTCCTTAACGAGTGGCTGGAAACTTCAGCCATAAACTCAAGTAAAAGGAGAAGACCATCTGTAGTGGCCAATGTCCTGGAGCATGCTCCATGTTCCGTTGGTGTTCTTGTCCATAAGAGTTCGTTGGGGTCCGCCAGAAACCCCATTTTATACTGCAGTTCTTCGAATCAAAGGCCTCACTACAACATCATCATGTTGTATCTGGGTGGAGCAGATGCTCGAGAGGCGCTTCTTTACGCGGAAAGAATGCTTGAAAACCCGAACGTATCACTTACAGTGGTCAGATTCTTGGCAGCGACCCCTGAACTAGAAAACGAGATGGAGATGAAGTTTGATCATGGGGTATTGTCATGGTTTCTAGCAACGAATGAAAGGAATGGTCAAGTGGTTTACAAGGAGGTGACAGTGAGAAACGGTGAGGATACATTAGCAACCATTAGATCAATTGCTGAAATGAAGTTTGATCTATGGATCATGGGAAGGAAACAAGGCATGAATCCAGTGCTAATTGAAGGGTTGAACTCCTGGACAGAACACGATGAGCTGGGAGTAATAGGTGAACACGTATCGTACATGGATTTGCATAGTTCAACCTCTGTATTAGTAATACAGCAGCAAATTTTAAGACGGTAACCAATTCAATTTTGTTAATGGCTTAGAAGCTGCCATTATAGGGGTGAAGTGAAGGTGGTGAGAACTAATGTTTTTGCTGACTCAATGCTTCCTTAAGAATTTGATTATAAGATGATTAAAGGGTTGGAAGTTTTGAGTCCTTTAGCTTTGAGTTTTTAATGATTTATCATTTTTTTTCTCACGTATAAATTGAATTTATTATTTGGATTTTATTTACGTAATTTATGGAATATTATTTAAGTATGGTTAATATTTAAAAATGATTTATGTTAAAAATTTTGATAATTTAATTATATCAATTTAATATAAATTTTATTTTGATTTTTTAATAATTTTATGGTTTAAATTAAAGGATTTAAAATCCAGATGACCCGGCTAGTGATAGTATGGCCGGGTCCAATTTTTTGGGCTTGATTGAGCCTAGGGTCAGACTCTCGGGTAACAGTTCGGTCGAAAGACCGACAGCCAAATCCAAAACGTCACCATTTTGAAAAATTAACTTTTGGAAAACTTTAAGTCGGGTCGAGCTGGCCAGCCCAGTTGAGCCCCAGGTCGGGCCCCATTGCCACCCCGTCTGCCCGGGTCAATCAGAAAAATCGGGTTTGACAGTCAACAAGTAACCAATCGGGATCCGACAGTTTCGAGACGCTGTGCCTTTAGTTAAGACCTCAATATCCGATGTCGTTTTGCTTATCTCCTTAAAATCTTCTTCACTTTCTCTCTTCCTCTGTGCCCTAACGTCGGTTTTTGGTGTCACCGTTACCATTGCTCACCGCCTCCACCAGCTGGTTTCGCTGACGTCAATTGCTTTTTTCATCGCCGAGAAGCAGGTTTGTTATTTATTGTCTGATGCCAGGTGTTTCGATTTTGGTTTGATTTGATTCAATCCAGGGCTCATAATTTAATTGAAGAATTTGGTAGAAATTTTATATTTGGATGTGATTCTATGCGTTTTTATTTGTGTGCAGACATGGAAGATGATGTTTCCAATCCACTTCGGAGAATGTCGAGCAGAACCCGGAAGATGGCTTCTAAAATGGCTGCTGCTCTTGCGAGCAGCGACAATCGAACTCAGGTGTGTTTTTTAGTTGATGGATTTTTTTTGTAAGATTAGTTTAGCTTAAGGGAAGGAAGAAAAAACTTAATCTTAATAGTTGATTGTGGAAATTTTGTGTAAATTAAATCAGGCAACTCTTGCTCGGCTTGAAGCCTTGGAAAATGATAATGCGGGAATGGAAACTGTGGAACCTATAGACGATGATGAGGCTTCTCTTGATGATGATGATGATGGTCTCCTTCTCATTGTTTTAATGATTTCAATTTGTTCTTTTTTCCTTTCTTTTACTGTCTCTATTCACTTTCAAATTAAAATGGTTTTTCTCACTGCTTTAACTTCATGTGCTTAAAGGCTTTCATAGATAAGTTGTGTATTTCTTTTTGCGAATCTAAGGAAGTTTTATTAGGCCCAGATTTGAGTTTAGAGTCATTGGCCAAATGCCAAAGAACACTCTATTTTAGATATCTTCTTTAACTGTTTCACTAGTAAATGGACTTTTATCAAGATTATTTGTTTGTGTTGAGATAGCATTTTTTCATCTTTCTGTTGGGATTTGCATAAATCCTCGATTCTTGAAACTGCACTCTCCTTTCTGTTGGGATTTGCATAAATCCTCGATTCTTAAAACTGCACTCTTCTATGTCTTATGACCTTCATTTCTTAACTTATTTTGCCCAGCATTTCTGAAGCAAGTTTATTAAAATTTTAAACTCAAATCTTGGGAATGATAATGCATAATTGTCATCGGGTTGTCCACATGGTGAGAACATTTCTTTCCACCTTCTAGTACTCCTCTGAGCTTGAACAGTTTGGTGGTATTACTTGTTAAAGCAAATTCAAGCTTTCTTTATGCTTCCATTTATGGTCCTGAATTGGTTCATCATCTGTAATTGTAGGATATGTACAGAAGAAGCAGTCTAAGAGCACAAAACGAAAAACCCGCCAAGCAAAAGCACTTGAGAATGCGAAGAAAGCTCCAAGAAATTTTCTTGAGCTCTTACATGAGGTGAGAAGGGAAATTCTGGTTATGTTCCTTTCTTTTTTCAATATGCGCTGAATAGCTGGTGTGAAAGGTAATTCCATGATAACAGGCAAACCTGGAGTCTTTGCCTCCACATGTACCTTCCTACCTGAAGGCAGCAGTTGGACCTCCAAGCTCTACCTGCCGCCGACATTTCTGTACTGTTTGTGGATTTGCTTCCAACTATACATGTGTCAGGTGTGGGATGCGATTCTGTTCAATTCGCTGCCAGGTTGTTCATGACGATACACGGTGTCTGAAATTTGTCACCTAATACTGTGACTTGAGATAAGAAATAGTTATATATGGTAGGAAACTTGACCTTGTAATACTATTATGGCCTGTAGACTTAAGTTGAGATATCATCTGGATAGGTGCATTGAATCCCTGTAATGGGATTTCCTTAACAGCTTGTATATATATTAACCAAGAAGGGGGAGTTGTGAATGTATACTTGACATCAGTCCATTAGTCATTTTGATCTGAAGTCTACTTATTAGCTCAAATTACGGCTGAATGCTCCAGGTTGCTGTTTCTAATTTTTAGTCAACATCTTTCAAGGCCTCTGCATTGTCATAATAAGATTTGCGGAATGCTAATATTTTTGATAAAGCTCTGGGCAATAAAGCCCCTATGATGAACATGCAAATATGCAGTGGATCAATTTCTAAACTTAGGACGTGATATTGTTAGCAAATAAAGTGAAGTTAGTTATGATGACTAAAGCAGTTAGTATGGGGGAATAATAGATTGGTAAATCTATTATCTTCTTTCACTTCTTTCTTAACTATTGTTCCTCGATTTCTTTTCCTCTCAATTCTCTTTTATCTCGCTGGTTTCCTTACTTTTGTAATTGCCGCAATTTGGAAGAATTTATGAAACCTTTTCAGTCCCAGACCAATAAGCCTGGAATTCTTTTTCTTCCCTTAGTTGGTTGCATTGCCACCTTTCAGCTTCTGTGTACTCTAGATGGCATGTGATTTTACTGTATCAATTAACATGTAGTCATAATTATTTTATTCCTTCTTAAAGGATACACACAATCAAGATCCCTGCCAACTTAACAGCTCGACAGAAGCTTTATTTCCTAATTTGGGACACAACTAATATAGAACGTGAAGGCAATGCAACAAAAAGTTATTGAATCGGAACGCCCGTAAACAAACTACCTGCATAACATAGACTGTGAAATCATAAATACATTAAATAGGGAGATTTTGGAAACAGTTTTTCTATCACTTGTAAGACTGCGTATTTTTTAATTTTCGTAGATCTCGCGATCAGTTACATTAAGAAGTTGTTATTGTAAATTTATGTAGAGAGATTACATTAGTAGCTTGTGAACTTTTTGGTAGTCCTAACACTGGGGCAGATCCAGAGGTGGTGCCTGTACAGCCTCGAGGTGTCCAGGTCCATTCTCAACTAATAAAGCCATGGCCAAACCCCAACTGAGATGTACATCAAAGTGGCAGTGCAGGAGCCAAATTCCTATTTTGAACCAAGTGAGTCGATACATATTCCATTGAAGCTTTTGAAGTTACTATACTGCTCTAGATGCTTATATATAGTTTTCTAGTCTCTTACCTGGATTATCAGCCACAAATCTGATTGCTACCCATCCAGCAGGAGGAGTACCAATTGTATTCCTATTCGGTGGATCAACCAGATTGAAATTCGCTGGATCAGTTGCAGGGTTGAAATTACCAAAACCTGATCCTACAATATAGAATTGATACCCATGAAGGTGCATAGGGTGGTCCTCTGTTGAGAAGATGCTGGTATCCTGGAATACAATCTGTACATTGGAGCCATGTTTCAGTTTATAGAGCTTAGTTCCTTTAGTAGGTTGCCATAATTGACGGGGCACACTGCCTGTGTAGTTGAAATGTACAGAGGGAACTGGAGGAAAGTCTGTCGTGAAAATGCCATTCTGACCTTGATAGTACGCTTGCATTAAGGAATTTCTCGTTGGTGAAACAAATGAAACGTTATTTATGCTTGCAGCAAATCGAGTGGCATTTGGTCCTTGGCAGTGGGGGCTGTTTGGAATAGTGCAACTTATGAATCCTAGCCCCACTGTGAAAAACAGGCTCTCGTCAATCTCAGTTGGGACTTGGGCCATACCAAGATTCTTTATTTGAGCAGTAAATGTGGTTGCAGTATTCGTATCATTGTAGGCTGGGAGTTGTGGGAGAATTGGTGTTAAGGACTGGCTTTTCTTGGCATTGCAAGGAGCAGATTTATATTCAAGGATAGCGGTGGTAGTGGTATTATCAAACGCTACATTCTGAGCTGTGTGATAGGCACGCGCCGCCATATAGTAGCGACCAGGTGTTTGATCAGCAGTTAGAAGGACGTTGGTCGTCTGACCAGGAGTTATCTTGATGACAGAGGTAGTGAAAGGCTTGGAGTACATACCATCAACGCCCACCACTGTTAGTTTGTGGTTGGCTACTGCAAAGAAGAGTTCTTCGTTCATTGCTGCATTGATTATTCTTAGTAGAACTGTTTCACCTTCCTCCAGTGGGAATCTGACAGTTTCTGGGCCATCAAATCAGAGCAAAGGTTATGTTTTGGACAATTGTTCTTGCAGATTGCATTTACCGCAAAATGAACCAAGACGGTTTACTAACCTCTGCTGGAGCATCTATAGAAATCTCCTGGTTGACCATTTATGGTGAAAGCATCAGATATGTTTGGTCCTGCTCCAGTGGAAAGTGCCTGCGCTAAGACATCCATAGGATTTCTGTCCCACCATTCCCCTGTTATTAAGATGCACAGTTAGTCCATTTAACCAATGGCTACAGCAGGTGAACATCATTTGGAGACTTTTCAGGTAGGTGATGAATAAATGGGTCACCAAGAATAATGTGAATTTCTCTCTCGGGCATTGGGAATGGATATGGAGAACCTAGTTTAGGGTAGATGATGAGAGCTCCATATACAGTTGCTCTTAGCCATTTGCTGTGAGCATGCCACCACAGAGTTCCCTCTTGGTTTTCAATTGTGAACCGATAGGTGTAACTCATTTCTTGCTGGATGGGACATTGAGTCACAAACTCTGCTCCATCAGCCCATGGGTTCCGAAGCTGTCTTACTCCATGCCTAATACACAAAGAATAACAGTGTAAGAGTTAACATGATTATGTGGTTTTGAGAGTTCTCATCGCCGCTGGTTCTATATATGTTTGTTGATATTTATACTCGCATGCTGTGTGTAGTATTACCAGTGGAGAGTAATGTTGTATGGGGCTTTGTTTATAACTTTGATCACGAGGGTATCACCGTCGCACACAGCCAACGTTGGCCCTGGAAATTGTCCATTCACCAAAACGGTGCTGTGAGTTGTGCACAACCTCCTCACTGGCTTAGCTTCAATCTATGTCATTCAAACCAAAAGGAAATTATATATCGCCACACGTACATTTTCTTCCTGACATTAGTAACTAAAAGAATACATACAACGAATTCGTGGTAATGAACTTCTGCTTCAGAGCAATAAGCCAGGAATCCAAAGAACAGAAAAGTGCTAAGAAGCAGACTATAGTGACATTTGTTGGCTACTAAGCTGCTAGGCTCCATTCTGCTGTCTTGAAGATTAAAGGTTAGTAGTGCATGAGACAACTTTTTTCCAAGCAGCTGTGCATATACTAGGATGCAGAGAAAAAGGTCAACAATTGAACTCAAATTCTTTACTAGTCATAGGGGTGATTTGCAACCATCAGGTTACGAGTCATCAGAAAGACTTTAGATTTTGAGGATCTGGTTGGTTGTACCCACTTGCCGCATCACCTTGATTAACAAGATTCTGAGCTAATCGCAGTTAATGACATGTCATTATCATCCGAAACCAGACTCTATAGCTGACTAGTTTGCCTTTTCTTTTTTTTCAAAACTTCGTCCCTTGTAACTCTAGGACTTCGACTAGGACTTGTTGAGAAGTTCTCTTCATTATCAACAAATACTAAGAGTTCACGTAGCCATTGATCTAAAGTCATGAGTTTCATCTAGCCATAAAGGCCATTTCTCAACTATGTTAACACGAGAAATTCTTCTCCGCCTTTCTTTTCACCTCAGAAGAGTATTTCCGTTTCTCTCTGTGTCTCCATTTGAGACCGAGTATGGTGGGCAGTAGATACGACCATTCGACCAAAGATGTGTATAAAAAATAGTAATAATCATAACCATCATATTACTTTCCAGGGTGAAGTTTTATTAAACAAAGCTGACCTCCAACTCAGTTGGCGTATTTTCTTCTTCCTTCAGCAACCCGAATCAACATACAGAGAAAAAGGAATCAAAGGGCAGCTATTTGACAATAACAATCGGACCAAGTAGATGCAGCAAAGGATTCCACGAGTGAATTATACAAAGTAAGACGTTGGTTTACCGATGCACTACCAAATAATGAAAAGGGATGGGATGAATCTTCTGCTCAACCACTCGATTGCAAGCCTATTCTTATCAAGTTGACTGAGGAAAGTTTCACTTTTCGTGTAAACCATTTCAGTAACATGACACATCCAGATATTGTTCAGTTTCAAGTACAAAACCAACATCTAATCACACTTTTTAAGTTCCAAATTCCTCGGTTGTATCAGAAAAATAATACCTTAAAATGACCATCACTTGTCAGGTGGAAAATTTTCATGGGTTTGGTAGGGCAAGAAGGGGCAAATGTAAGACGTGGTAATAAAATGAGTGTTCTTTGTAAGTTACAACCTGAAATCATAAACTACTTGTTCTTCAAATACAGGTTTTTAGCTCTTGTATGGGCAAGAATACATCACAATATAAGCGTAATTTGTTCTGAGAATGATTGGGATAATATATTAATTTGGACTGAAAATCTCTGCAAAAGAATTGGAGATGACAAAAAGTGCCTATGTCTAGTGCTTACCGGCTCAGTTTACTCAATTTGGTTTGAAAGAAATTAAAGGATCTTCAAAGATTTACACAATGGCAAGTATGTCGTGATAAATAAGACTTGCTCTTGGATCAGGAAGATACTGATTGCTAATCTAGCAACCAGTAGTTTAAGCTTTTCCATGAAATGTAATCGGGTCTATTGAAACTTTTATTTTGATTGCTCTAGCACCAATAATAGCTTTGTTATGTTAGGAGGCTGGTACTTTTCTTAAATTCGTAACCAAAGTAACTCTATTGATAGGCGACTAGGATTTTCAGTGAAATTTTTTTTACAGCAAAGAATATCGTATTCTATTCGCTGTTTTAATTATGAGTCGTTGTTTGATATTTGATGATGCTATTAAGGTAAACTGTTGTCTTAAACCCCACCTTATGTACTATG
>JAOSBN010000008.1:6460883-6476043 GCA_027563595.1 Erythroxylum suave | reverse complement strand
TATGGGAAAAAAAATTTAAATTATTCCGCTGCGCTTAGATTCGATCTTGGTTAATTTTTCCAACATAAAATGCTTAGGCAATTTGGATCATAGATCGAAGCATAAAGTTAAGGTGGGGCGGTTCAGGGCCTTGAGAGTTCGATCGAATCTTGAGTGCATAATTTAAGTCCAGTTTAACTTTAAATCAAGCTTCTAACCATATTTGTTATCATCCTTACTTGTCATATGACAATCGAAAGGGAAAAAAATGTATAAGTATTCACTAAAACTGAAATAAATACATATTTCCACCGATATTATTTTGACACTTATGTTGAGAGTCTTAATTCAAATGACATTAAAAACACTTGCCGTATAAATAGTTTTCTTCTATCGTTTGTCTTTCGAGTGGTTCAATTGATCATGCACTTTGAGTAACAACATTGAAAAGTCAAATAAAACAACAAAGAGCATCGAAGTCGACCAAACAATTGAATCGGGAAGTTCAATTCTCTACTCAACATCAACATCAACTCAAATCATATCTTATTGAACAAAAGAAGCCCAGAATTAAAGTGGGAAAGGTCGTACCTAAAGGTAAAGTGTGGCTTTATCGTATATGGCAAATTGACACGTACAGTTTAGCTAGGCCTCAAAATAGAGACGTTAGTGGGTGTAGAAACTTAATTGGAAACGCCAAATGCAACTAACCGGATTGACCTTGGAGACGATGAAAGTGATATAAAGGGTCAACAAAACATCACGAAACGTTGAGATGAGACACAAAGCTGCTAAACAATCATGGTATTCAAAGCTATGGGCTATGTTTAAAGTTCTCTATGAAGCCAAAAGCTTGCTTCTAATTACTCAATTATGAAAAAGTATCACATGTTGTGGAAAGGAAGAGGCCAACAAGGTCACAGACGAGGAATGGCTCATTTCGAATTCAAGTAGAAGATCGGAACCGACACGGTAGAAAAACAAGAAAAGTGTTTGAAATTAAGTATAGATAGTAGAAAATGTTTCTCTATTAATAAAAAAAATGTTGCATCATTTTAGAATATTTATTTAACCTTTAAAAATTGAAAAAGGAATCATGTCTATAATTATATAAAATATTAGATTTAGGTGTTACTTTATAAAATATGTTATTATTTTGGTCTGGCCATCATGCTTAAATTATGGACTCGTTTAGCGGCATAAATTATGGACTCGTTTGGCAACTATCTTATTAGTTTTTTTCACCTTAGTTGTTTTACCATCTTAAAAAGTTAATGCATGTGGTTGGGGAATGATTGATTAGCTGGCTTATTTAATCTCAATAAGTTGATTTTTGAAAAGCTCCTTTTATGAAAATTAATAAGTAAAAATTTAATTATATCCTCCTTTTGTAATTTTTGAATTATGCTAATTATGCTATAGTGATATTATGGATAATTCAAACTAAAAATCATGCATAACTAAAAATCATGCATGTTAGATAAATGTTAACTATATCTATTTATTTTATTTTGGCATATTTTTAAATTGACATATTTCTTACTATCTTGGATTCAAAAACTTAGTTGGATAATGCTCTAATAGAATATAATTCTATCTTATATAGAAGTTGATTTGGTAAAGGATATGTGAATTTTTTTTAAAAGATACAAAGGAGCTTGGAAAAAAGATACCTACGTTTATGTAGTGCGCAGTGTGTGGGTGTGCAAATTGACTTTCAAGTAGGCTACGTGAGTGCCCTGGAAACATACGTAGACACTTTGGTTAAACGACAATAAAATAGCAAGAAACTACGGCTGATTGGTGTTGAGTAGAGAGAGTGATTGATGGAGTGCGTAGAGTGAGACAAGATCCTCTGTCCAATTTTTATGGTGTCTTATTTTGTCTAATGAATCTCAGTCATTTATTTATGCGAGTCCTACATTTTTTATGCGGGATCCACGCGAGACCCACATAAATAAATGACAGAGATTCAGTGGACAGAATAAGACACCATAAAATTAGACAGAAGATCCGGACTCGTGTGGAGTAGGCTACGTGAGTGCTTTTGCGAGTGTGTGGTTTGTCCTTGGTTTTTGTGTTTAACATTGGATGTTACACGGTTGGAAGGATTCTTGCTCATGCTTACATGTGTGTGTGATGTTAGTCTTGGAAGAGTCATATTTCTGCTAAAAAATATGAAGTTGCAGCTTGGGTAAAAAGATATCAAACCTACGGTTTATGGTGTGAGTGTGCAGTGTGATTGTTTGGTGCAGGTTTTACACATGCGTGTGTGACTCTTTAACTGAAGTTTTGTTAATGATGGGATTATCTTGTTGAATGTGCCTATGTTGGTGAACTGGCTACTGGGGTGTTGTTGATTATTTTGTTGGTGTAGCTGTGATTGACTTTTGGCTCTTGCATGAATTAATCTTGTCGTAGTGGAGTGCAAAAAATTTTGGGAAGTCATTCTTGTCTCTTTCTTAAGAGTTTTTATTTATGTTAAATTATATTTAATCATTTGAGTAATTTATTTAGTGTTCTTTAGTTATAATATTGATGAGTAAAATCCTCTCTTGAGGTTAATATGAGTTGGTCGTATTATTGAGAGTGAAAATTTTTCACGAGAAGTGAGGTTAAAAGATAATATCAAGGGTTGAGTGATGTCGGCTCAGTAAAGCCTTGAGTAATTATATTGTACTTTAATGAAAGAATTAATTTAGGTGAGAGTCTCGCAGACGTAGGCAAGGAATGTCGAATTGTGTTACTAAATTTTTGGTGTCATCTACTACCCTTCTTTTGATTGATTTTTGCTTTTATTTGTATCAGAGACTTGGTTAGTTCTCGAAATAATTGAACCTTACTGTTTTTCAATGCATGTATTCTTCAGTGATAAATTTTTTTATAATGAAATAAATTTTTTAATTACAAAACTTGGGAGTATGTATTATGTTCGTGACAAAATTTTTTAATTAATCAAATAAGTTTTCTAGTTACAAAATAAAAAATATGCTACAGTAATAAAATTTTAAGAATGTTTTATATTTTGTGTTGAGTTAAAACTTATTTTTTATAAAATTAAATATCTAATCATGACCTTATAATTTTTTTAAGTCCTACTTTTATAAATTATTTTATATTTAAATAATTAATTTTATCAAATATATTTAATAAATAACTAATATTATCTATTAGTCAAATTATTAACTGATCATTAATAAGTTCAACTAACAACTAATACAATCTGTTAATTAATAAACAAGAATATATTTTTATGCAACTAAATACTGGAGAAGTTTTCAGTTGGAAAGACAGACCAGGTCTCATCACGTCCTGCCTTCCAGGGAAAAAAAGAAGAAGAAGAGGTAATTGGTTTCCAAGATTTGAAGGCATGCTTCTTTTGACTTTTGAGGCATTTTTGGCTAGTGACTTGTACGTCATATATATTTAGGCATTGTACAGACCCTGCAGTCTCGTGAAAAACGTAGGATGGGGACTGCTATCAATATCATTGCCAGTCCGCTTGGATAGGTCATTAATTCCTTAACTAATAATTCGCCAATTGATTGCTCCGTACCACCGAGGAACTCACTTGAGTAGCAAAAGAGACAAGAGTGTCTTTTGTTTGTTTTTGAAGAGTGTCTTTTGTTGATTACAAAACATCAAGTATTCATCTAGCTTCAGATTCTATTGAGTGGTGAGGAAATAAGGTAGGAGATATTTATCCGAAACAAATTTAATTACGCTGTAACACAGACAAGTACTGCATCTGATCACTAAGTACAAGAAATAAAAGAGACAGAGGCTGTTCAGTGCCACAAGCAAGATAATGATCGGGGATAGCTTTCGAATACATGGCACAGTTGAAAAAGCTTCACCAGTAATTTCACTTCTGATAAATGGAAAATGCCCTAACAATCACAAATTTTCCCTAATAGGTGATGAAATAAGCTTCAGCAAGTATTACTACAACTTGGGAAAAATTGTTTTTTCTAAGAAATTGGCTTGCATCTCATATACTGCTTGTGTTGGATGAATGCAATCCCAAAATACAAACTGAGAAACATTTTGACATGGTGGTGCATCTCGGGTGCACAAAAACGATGCTCCAGATTTAGTACCGCCGCAGCACCCTTGCTTTGAGTCCACAAAGCCTGGAACCATATAACAACCTTAGCAATTCTGTAACATCGTCAGCAAAGCAACCGACAACCATATTATGAACTTACCGTATTTGTTGGGATTATTGATGATGTCGAAAAGTAAGTTGTAGAAGTCAGCGTAGAGAAGTTTACTCCCTGGAAGATTTGGCTGTAATTGGCGCAACAGCTTTTCAAGCTTCACATTGTAAGATTGAGCATCTGAGTTCTGATCCTGTAAACACTTTCCAAACTCCTCCGGATTCTTCAGTTTGACTTCGATTTGGACTGGGATGCAACCAATTGGAGGCAGGCCATTTACTATTATTGTACGGCAACCGAGATCATATAATTCCTGTTACTCTCACAAAATAAGTCAATCATGTACCGAATATATCAAATAAATTTTATTTCAAAAGGAAAATAACTAAATAATAGTGTATTATTTGTCAATGAAGAGAAATTTAATTAATATAACAACAAAAGTGTTTAAATATTTAAAATATGAAATGGATAACATTTTAAAGCTATTTACATGAAGTAGAAGACCAATAACTTTTGTCTTTCTGTAGTGTAATTCATATTATATTTTACATAGTGTCATGCACGTTAAAAGCACTCAAATACGAACCATCTTATGTGGAATCATATATATATATATATATATATAAGAGAAAAGAAGTAGAAGATGCGAAGCTACCCGCCTTAATGAAGAATTTGATCTTGTTCTGTAAAAAATCTTGATACCCATTCACATCAAACTGAAGTCTCCTGAAGGGAAGATCATAGAAATTGAAAATCCAGTCGTTAGTTCCAGCACTGACATACACTAACGCACCAGCAATGATATTCACAGCCTCTTTTTCTCCAACAACTCGTTTAACTCTTGCTATATACTTCTTAAAGGATTCCATTTGCCTTGAAAATGGAATCACATTTGTTGTAAGTGTGGTCGAATCATCGTATCCTGAACCAGCCGACGCAAAGTTAACACCCGTGATGAGTTCTTTGTCGTCTAGGTTTGGATCCAAGAAAGCAGGAACAGTGTCTTTAATCCCCAACTTTGTAGCAACAACGTCAGATGTGAGTTTCCCGTTTGAGAATCTTCCTGTTGGTAGATGACCTGGAAAGTCCTGACCATAAGGGCGAAAATCAGCTTTCAGCCATGTGTTGATATAATTGTTGTTGCCGGAGTCCACCGTAGAGTCGCCGAAGACAAGAATAGCTGAGAACTTTGGTGTTGTGTCACGGCAGGTCGCATAAGAGAATGTTGAAATGAGAAGGAGCAACAAAATCATAGTGGTGAGGATATTTGCAATTGATATTGTCAGAAAAACTTATTGTTGGAAGAGCTTGATCTTTGGAAACATGCCAAACACATGGGCCATTTATAAGATAAATTTTACAGATTTTAAATGTAATTTTGATATAAAAACATAAGATTTACAGTTGATAGTTTCCAATCGTACAGCCAAAAATGAGAATTCCCCACCAAGTTTAAGCTGAGTCGTTTAACAAGTCATTTATGGATTGAGCGACATGTGAATAACTATTTTAGACGCCATAAAAGAATTCAACCAAAGATGTTATTCCTCATATGTAACAACTTAAGTCCTGACTCCGTTATAATTGCATTATTGAGCAATGCTTTCAATTTTACTAGTAATACTACCTTTTGTAGAACTTCAAGAAAATTATTTTTCAATTATAAATACCACCACTTTTAGAAAAATTATCTATCTTAATTAATTTTTAAGATATTTGTCAAGTAATTGTGTAGAAAAAATTAAAAGAAATTTGGAGATATTATGAACAAATATGTAGTGTAGTATAATTTAACTTTGCTATATATATCTATGAGCACATTTAGGTAAATCATCAAGTTCCAAGTAAAACAAATAAACTTATTCAAAAAAAAGAGACTTATGATGAAGAACTGAAAATAATTATATAATTATTTTTATCATTTAAGTTTGTATTAATTGAACTGAAGTGTAAAACTTTTATTATATATTTTTTAGTGTTAATATATTGGAACTAGAATTTAATATAGCAATATAGCAATATAGTATGCTAAAATCAAAGAGCTTGAAGAGAGGAATGCAATGATACAAGAATCAGTTTGGTTAAAATTTGAAAGTGCCAACAATCACCACTAAAGGTTTGCTGCCTAAAATTGAGCTAACTCACCGAATTGAGTTGAGTTAGAAGTGACAGCTCAGTTAAACCAAGCCGACTAACAATTTGTCATAGTTGTTGATCAAGCTCTTGATTTTTGGATCTTTGACCAAAAACTTGACCAAGTCATTTTTAAGGATTTTCAATGTTTCAATTTCATTTATGCAATCATAATTTTTAAAATCTCTCTTAATTTGAAGATATGGCTAATGGTGAAATATCCTTCCAAGTTTCAATACTAAAAAATGACAATTATGGTAATTATAGTATAAAATAAAGACATTAGTGTGTAAATGATGTTTGAGAAGTTGTCGAAGAAGGTTATAATGCATCAAAGAATGAGCCCATTTTAACCATAACTCAAAAGGATAGCCTGAAGGATTTAAGAAAGATAGATAAGAAAGCTCTTTATCTCATCTGTCAGTCATTAAATGATGATAGATTTGAGAGAGTGTCATATGCAACTTTGCTAAAGAAGCATATGGGAGAGGTTTTAAACATCCTATAAAGGAGAAGAGAAAGTAAAAAAGGTCATATTCAAACATAAGAGGTGAATTTGAATCTCAAAATATGAAAACATAAAGAGTTTTTTCAATTGTTTATGTAGAGTTCTTCTTATTATAAATCAACTAAAAAGAAATGGTGAGAAGACAGAAGGTGTAAGGAAGATGTAAGGATTACAGGAAAACATTCTTCACTCATTAGATTCAAAACTTAAACATGTTATGCCAATAAAAGAAACTAATAATTTGGAAGAAATGAAAACTAAGGGATCTCTCGGATCACATCAAGCTTATAAAGAGAATGACAAAAGAAGTAAAGATGGATGAATATCTCCTTAAGATATAATTTAAGGAAAACCATGAAAATCAAAGTAGTCAAAGTAAGGGAAGAGGATGGTTCTCAATAACAAGATTAATGAAGGAGATATTTTTACTGTATGTTTTTATGTGCATGATATGATTTTTACTGTATGTTTTTATGTGCATGATATGATTTTTACTATTAGCAATCCAATTTTATCAGATGAGTTAAAAACAAGGCTAAGGAATTCAAGATGACATATATATGTTGAACAACATACTACTTTAGAATTGAAGTCAAGCAACACGAAGAAGGAATTTTCTCATAAGATGGTTATACAAAAGAAATTGTCAAGAAATTCAACATACAAGATCCTAAGTCCATAAATACACCCATAGAAGTCAGGAGTCAAAATTTCCAATTTTGAAGAAAGTGAAAGTGTGGATTTGACTCTTTTCAAAATGAAGTTTATGCTAACTGACTTGTATGAGGCTTGACATTCCTTATGCAATTTAATTAGTCAAAAATTATATGAAAACTTCAATAATAACACACTTCAAAGGTGAAAGGAGAATTCTTCGCTACTTAAAAAGTACAGTTAATTTTGTTATGTTTTGATAATTAAAAGCTTACTAGATTGAGTGCTAGTGATTTCGTAGAGACTTATATGATTGAAGAAGTATTACTAGATTTATATTTTTCTTGAGAGATATTGCATTTACATATATGTCTAAAAAGGATTTCATTGTTACTTTGTGTACTTGTAAAGGGGAATATGTAACAACTGTCTCATGTATTTGTCATGTAATTTGGCTAAGAAATTTGTCGAAGGAGCTTATTTTAATACAAGAAGAGCTAATGAAAATTTATATTAGTAATAATTCAACAATATCTTTAACGAAGAATCGATTATCGCATGTTCAAATTAAGTAAATTGATACTCATTATACCACGTAAGGGAGTGCATTCCAAGAAATGATGTGAAATTGGAGTTTATTAAGTGTTATGATTAAGTTGCTGATATTTTTATTAAACCATTTATGTTTAAATATTATGAAGGATAGAAGTATGCTTAATGTTATGAATCAAGTTTAACGAGGGGGAAGATTAAACTTGATTTTGGTCGAAAATAAAGTCCATAAAAAAGAATCCCAATTTTTAGGAAAAAATATCTTAATTAATTCTCTAAGATGATTCATAAGTTTTCCATAAATAAGCAAGGTGGCATTAGTTGTATGGTTGATGATAATGAAGTGACAAAGAGACCTGAAAATTTGCCTCCTTTACATCTCTTTTTTTTTTTTAATCGTGAACCAGTTTTAAAGAAGTTACATAAGATAAAAAATGGAGGAAGGCTACAAATAAAGAAATCAAGTTCATTGACAAGAATGACAATTGGGTTCTTACTACTTTTGTTGAAGGTCATAATGTAATTGGCGTCAAAAGGAGCTATAAAATAAAAAGGAATGTTAATAAAGAGATTGAAATTCCTTGGAAATTAACTCTCATCCTTGATTAGTTCTTATGGTTTTGATTTTTTATCTACTCTCTTTCTTTACTACAACTTTAAACTTTTTAAAAGCTTTAAAAACTTTTAATTTGCGCTTCAAAAAGTACACGTGTTTTTCTTGAAAAATCATTGAAAAAGAGAAGGAAGTAATTGCTTTAACTTAGAGAGCTCGGGGTGAACAGTCCATAAACAACTATATATATAAGCTTTAATGGTTTCTTAGCTCTTAAATTTGTCTTCTTTGGAAAACTATTTTGGAATTATTTTGTAAGTAGACACACTTCACAAAGTTAGTCAAGATGATTGATTTAAGGCAATACTTTCATTGTTTGTTTCTTATATAGTAACTTTAAGCTCATAAAATTGAGATGTCTAAATTGAAGATGATATAACGATGATACATCCTTGTCACAAGACTTTAGACACTTCACAACATGATTTTATAAGTTGAGCAAGAAAATTCTATTCTTTGACATTAGACCTTTGATGATGATATTATTCCTATCATCTCTTATAGAAAGGTTAAAATTTGTCATATGAATATCATAACCTTTCTCTAAGATTTGTCCTAACCTCAATCTGTTACTTTCATGCTAGGTAAAGTAAATAATAATTTTACCTTTCCCTTTCGCCAGTACTTTGCAGTCATATCTAAATGAGACACTACCATTTAGTAATTGATTTAACATTACAAACATACTTCTTCTGCCACATATATGATTACTTACACTAGTGTCAAGGTACCATGCATTCTTTTGATTACAACAACTATCATTTTATGCTAGAAAAATATCACCTTTCTTGTTGATCTTTTCCTCCACAAGGTTGATTGTCTCCTCAACTTTATATGGAGGTTTACATTTTGATACATAGTAGCCAGATTTATGATATTATTCATTTTAATATTTCTTATCTACGTTTTGAGTTATAATGGTTAGGCTCATGATATTTTCATTATTTACTTGAGAATGGTTGTTTCTTGTGTTTGCATTGCCTCTTCCTCGACCTTTAAATGAGCTCTCTCCTTTTTTATAATTATTTTTGAAACCTCATCCACAACCATAGCTTCCACCTTAACCTCAACTTCTTCCTCTATCTTAGCTATTTTGATTTTCATGCTTTTCATTGAATTATTTAGTAAGGAGTTGTCTAGCTATCCCTTACTTATTCTTATGTTTGTTTTTATAGTATTGTAGTAGTTTAAGAAGTTGCTCAATTCATTTCTTCCAAGTTTTTTGTTTCTTTTATTATCATAACAATGTGTTCAAATTTTGAGTCTAGTGAGCAAAATATCTTTTCCATAATCCTTATATATATTCTTTCTTCTCACTATCTAAGAAATATCTCAGAATAAATAATCATAACAACTCAAATGCTTTCATATTTAGATATTCAAATTCACCTTTTAACGTTTAAAAGTGCACCTTCTTCACTTTTTCTTCTCCTTTGTATGATGTTTAAAGCTTCTTCCATGCTTCTTTGGCAGAAGTTGTATTTAACACTTTATCAAATCTAATATTATCTAATGATTAATAGATAAGACGGAAAGCTTTCTTGCTTCTGTTTCTTAAATTGTTCAAGCTATCTTTTTGAGTTGTGGTTGAAGTGACCTCGTTCTCTCACCCATTATAGCCTTCCTCCACAAGTTTCTAAACATCACATGCATCCAATAAAGCCTTCATTTTTATATTATAATTTCATAATTAGTATTTTAAGAGTTGGAATTTAGAAAGATATTGCACAAGTAGCCATATTTTCAAATTGGAAGATTTTGAAAATTCTAGTTACATAATGAAAACAGAACATGAAAAGCCTTATAAGTGACTTAGCCAATTTTTGGTAAAATATCCAACAAGTCAATACTTTGGTCAATAGTTATTATGGCTTAGGCAATCAACTTGGTAGTTAGTTGAAGGTTCAATTAAGCTTAACTCACTTTTGACTTATTAACTTAGTGAGTTGACAATCTCAAGCAACAAATTATTGGTGACTATTGTTGGGTGTGTTCAAACTCTGATCAAACTTATTCTTACGTCCATTCCTCTCTTCATCCTCTTCGCTTTGGTATACTACATCGTCATATTCCATTTCGATACCAATTTGTTGACATCAAAAGAATAATACAATAGAAATTTTATGCTTCAATTCATTTAACTCAAGCTTAATAAAAATAATATTTTTGGCCTTCTCACTTTAAACCTCACACCACTCTCTTACACTTGAACTATAAAATTCTTTTTTTTTTAATAACTCTATTTTTTCCCCACAATATGATGCTTCATCCAAATGTATTCATAGATATTTATGATAAATTTAAATCATCCTATACCATAAACTTGTTCATAATATCTCCTAATCTCTCATAATGTTTATCATACAATTTGCTCCATTATCATGAACTGTATAACCAATGGACCTTGCCTATGTTTTAAAAAGCTAATCAAATTTTAGAAAATTGAATATGGTACTTTTTTTAGAAATTTGACGACTTATGATTTTTTACACTTTATTTTAGACCTAAATCAAATTTAACCTTCAACATTATTACACTGTATGAATAAATTTGACATTGTTTTTTATCTTACACTTATGATTATTAGATTTGTCTTTTAAAATTTTTAAATATTTTTGAGAATATGATAAATAAATTATTTAAATAGTATGAGTTATCAATAATTGATGACCCAATCATCTTCCGCCCCACTGAACCCTTACCACTACAAGGAAAATGCCATTTTGCAACGAACATTATCGACAGAAAACACAAACATTCCGTCAGTAAGACATAATACCTACAGAATTTACTGACAAACAAAAGCGTCGTAGAATTGGTCATAACTAACAATTACCGATGGTCAAAGAAGATACCATCGGTAACTTTACCGACGGTACATTTGTTATTGTCTACAAATTTACCATCGGAAAATTTTTAACCGTCGATAACTATACTGACGGTTTACTTTGTGCTTGACCGTCGGTACCATTTAGCAACAGACGTCTCTGTTCCGTCGACATATTTACCGATGGTAACAAATTTAACGTCGATACATTTGCTAAAAGGTTACCGACGGATATGATAGTGCGTCGATAATTTCTTTTGTGATTATCGATGGACGAATGTGTGGACCGTCGGTAATTGGTGGATGTAGTTATCGACATACATTTCTTTCCGTCGGTAAATGCATTACTTAATTTTTTAAAAATATATAATATATATTGTCATTATATTTAAATTATGGCTATGCATAATTTTAATAATTATAAAATTATAATATACATTTAATTTGCTTAAATAGAAATTTGGATTAATGATTAAAAGTTAAAATATCTTAATTGATAATAAAAACATTACATTGTAAATAATAAGTATTTGTAATACAAACTAAATGACTAAAAGTACACTATTGATCTGGAGATGGCGGATGCTCTAGTTGGTGCGATGACATGCTGCCCCTACCCTTCAACTCATCCATCTCCTGACGGAGTTGAGTGATGAATTGCATCGACTGTTGTTGCTGTGCCATTGATTGTTGCAACTGTTCCAACGTTTGTTGCAACTGAGTCAACAATGTCTGCACTGTGCCCTGAAACGCTTCCACTTGATTAGTGGTGGACCGCCTAGCAGATGCTGCTGTACTGGAAGTGGAGGATTGCGAATGACAAGTGTTCGCAAATGAACCTAAGCCAAATATCCTCCCACGACGGTCCCTACCACCTACTGCTTGAAGATAAGTTTCAGTGCAATCAACATCTTCAGATTGCTGAGACCGTCGTTCAATGCTTTGTTGTATTTGGTCCTGTCAGAAAGCAATGTTTATATTAGTAAGTGATAATTATTAAGCATTATCAATATCAAATCATAAAATTCATATACATTGAGTTCTCTACAACGATTGTTGACAAATGTCACACAACTTCTTAGTGTGAGTGTGCAGAAATAGCTAATGGGGTGTAGGCCTCATGCCCATAGACTTTTCCTGCATAAGAATAAAATATTAATTATAAGTGAATTAGATTTTATAAAAATTTCGGTAGAGTTTCCTCTATTTTTTGAAATCTGCTCCCTGTTAAACAAAAAACAAAACAAAACAAAAACTACAGCCATATATGGCACCAGTATAACATTATCATTCTTCATTCCAAAATTCATACATAAAATTCAATAGAAATGCAAGTAAATTATAATTTATAAAAATTTTGATGCCCTCTATTTTTATGAAATCCACCCCCTGTTGAATAAAGAACAAAACTAAAAAACACAACCATATATGACATAAAAAACATATATGTTCATTCCAAATTTTAACACAGCAAATTCAATTAAAATATAGCAAAGAAAAGAGATGAGAATATAACTGTAAATAGTAGATACTTACAAGTCTCTGTGCATGCTCTTAATAGGTAATAGATCCTCTCGTATATATGAGAAGACTCTCTCCCTCAAGTCCTCCACGTTTGTTGGCCAAATTACTTTGTGAAACGGACATAGCCTCAGGTGATGTCCAATACTGCAACCAACGACTCCATATTTCTTCAGAAATGTAAGGTGATCGTACAACTGCTCTGCGTATTATACCAACAAAGTCGCGATAATGTGTACGTGCTCTCGACTTCCATACATTATAGATGATCCTGTCAAATTGAGAATCCCAAAAAAAGTCTTTCTGTAAAAAAAGAAAAAATATCCGATAAATACTTTTGATGTAATAATATTTATCAAATTAATGTATAAAAATGTTAATTAAAAAGGGAAATAATAATTTCTGTCGTACCTCAAACTCGTAATAGTAAAATTCCTTTGTCGTCTGAGAGATATTCTTTCATACATAGCCTTCAGGATCAATCTTCTCCTTGAATTTCGATGTCATGTTTCTTGAACAGGGTCCAAATGGAAAAAAACTAATATAAAAACAAATAAATTTATACCATTTTTAAAATTTAAACTTCTATCTTAATTATAACATATAATGGTTCATGTATTTTCACTAACATATTATTGACAATTGTGATGCATTTTCGTCCATCGGGTCCCTCAGCTCCAGGCTGGCGGCCGTCTCCTTCATCCGCATTATTTACCCTTAATATCTATGTCAATATAGGGGTAGTAAATGATGAAGGAGTGGTGGATGATGTAGCCTCATCTGCCAATGTAGTAGGTGGAGGGGGTGGAGGTGTTTCATCTCTAGCTACTACACCATGAGATCCTTCACCTATACAATAAGTACCTCCGAATCGTGGTCTGAAAAATCTTGATTGTTGAATAACTTGTTTTCTCTTTGGTGCTATATTTCAACCTGAAATCAATATTTGGCTGAAGTTTGTAGAAATATTACAATTTCATTTCAATAATTTATACAATTTACTGAAAGGAAATAATTGATTTGTTCATATAATATTCAATTACAAACATAAATTAATCGCTATCATCACTTAATTGTAAATCAAAATCATCTTCTTGTTCTGAAGAATTGGAATCAAACTCAGGCTCTTCTTTAGATCTCTGGCCCTCCTCATCGTCTCCAGATAAAATTTCAACATATTCATTATATGGATTGTTCAAAGGTTCATTATCCTCATATACGACAAATTCATTTATTTCATAAGCCTCTTCCTGAAACGCTTCACTTTCAACTCTCTGTTTTCCTTTTTCACGTGATTCAAAAACACCTCTAACTTTGACTTTGCAAACAACCAACCAATCCGACTTATCTTGTCGTAAGCTGAGAAAAGCGACATAATACACTTGAATCGCTTGCATTGCCAACATGAAAGGTTCAAAATGGTGAAATCTTCTTCGCTTGTTGATTTCAACTAGATTGTATCGGCTATCACTTTTGTACCAACATTTGGAGTTGGATCAAACCACTCACACTTAAACATCACAGTTCGCTTTATTGGCAATGCAGGATACTAAATTTCAAGTATCTCAATTATTTTGCTATAGTAATCAATCATTTCTCCCTGTATGCAAACTCCACTATTTATTGTTGTCATGCTATGACCATGATGTTCTGTATGATATTTGTATCTATTAACAAAATACACCAAATATGATTTAACAGTTCACAAAGGTCCCTTTGCAAGATCGCATATGAACTTGTTGTCTATTGAATTTTCTAAGGCCTACAAAAAAGAAAATATCATATTAAACAGTATAATGTCATTTGAACACTTAAATCTTATAATTCAATCATTTCAGTATTTAGAAGTGAATACTTATATATTACTCGAACCATCGAGCAAAGTGTCTTCCAACTTCTTTATTGATATCATCTTGTTATTTGTCAGGTATGAACTCTCGTAATAATTACTCGTATAATCTAAAAACATTATTATATATTCCAGTTATGAATAACAGTACTAAATTTCAAAACCAAAGGTTGGCCCTCTCCACAGTTCAATAAAATGTAACCATAGGCAGCGTCAAATTCTTCCTCTGTTAACATTCTTCTTGTTAAACGTCTATATGACCGTCCTGGATAAGTGAAGATGGATAAGTTACCATCAGTATCAGTAGTTCCCCCCCTCCCCCCCCCCCCCCCAAATCATCATTACGAGGAACTTTTCTTTC
>JAOSBN010000008.1:6442846-6454467 GCA_027563595.1 Erythroxylum suave | reverse complement strand
TAATTGATAAAAATAATAAATTTAATATTAATAAAATTAATAATAAGTAGAAGATTAATAAGTAGAAAAAATAATAAATTTAATAATTAAATATACACTTCAAATACGCAATCTCAAATATATGCTTCAAATACACAATTTAAATACATAATTCAATTTCAAATATACAATTCATATACACACTTCAATTACAAAATCCCTTCTCTTCAATCTCAAATACATACTTCAATCTCAAATACACACTTCTACAAACTTCAATCTCAAATACCTTCTACTCAATCTCAAATTCACATTTCAATCTCAAATCTCTTCTCCTCAATCTCAAATTCATACTTCAATCTCAAATCGCTTCTCTTCAAAGCATTAGAACAAATTTTTATTACAACAATTACAACAAAATATTACAACGTTACAATAATCATAAGGGACATTTTATCAAACACCTCATAGGCAATATGTATAATTTCTAACTAATCACAAAACAAATGTATTTTTCCATTATTTACCAACAGCAATACATGTAAGCAACAAATCAACCAATAATGACAAAAAAAAGGCATACAACAACAATAATCACACAAAAGCTGACTACCCAAAACACCCACAGTTAATATATAAAAACTGCATTTTTTGGATAGAAAATACAACCAATAGAGAGCTTACTGGAAAACGACACACGATGGGTCCAAAAATCCGTAGAAAACGACTGTGGAAGCAAGGAGAATCACCCAAAAACAGATGACGGCGACAGAGGAGAGAAGAAGAAAATAGCAGGGGGGGATTTGTTGCGTTAAAGACGATAAATCAAACGAAAATCAAACGACATCGTTTTATTTATTATCAAGTCGTCATTTACTGATGGAATATATATTCCGTTGGTATTTAAATTCATCAATTAATTACCCGCCACATCTTGTTGCTTCATTTTGCGACGGACTACTATGTCCGTCAGTAAACTAGATATTATTTTAACGACAGATGTTATTTTGTCGATAAATAACCGATGCTGAGCAAAATTCACCGACGGAATAATTTCCGTTGGAAAATGTCCGACACTATTTAATTGCAGGAAGCATTCCTGCAATTTGTACCGACGGAAATGGTTACGTCGTCGCTATATGTCGTCGAAGATTTTGCGCGAAATTCCTTCCCTCCACTTTTACTGTTGACAATTGTGTCCGTCGCTATATCTAAACTTTTACGACATATTTATCGACGATCTTTTGTATTCCGTCAGTAATTAACTACGATTTTCATTCCGTCAGTAAATTTTCGACGCTAATTTATGATTTTCTTGTTGTGTACACTTTCCCCTAAATGATACTCAAAAGACTTTCACTTCATTCAATTTAACTAATTACAATGTTGCCTTAATATCATACCAAATATAGTAACATATCTTTAATATTATGTCAAACAAAGTACATTTATCCACTACTACAGTTACCTCCTACTCTGTTACCATCCATCAAATGAACACTTAACCTGCCACAAACTATAAACATTTTATGTCAAAGAACCATTATTTTGCGGATTCTTACAGGTATATTGTCATATATACCTAGACTCAATTAGTTGTCGGGTATCAAATTTTGACCAATATTGGGTTGGGTCGTATAACCTTAAAAGGAAGCAAGAGGGTGCAACTAAATTATCAATAAAATGTGCTTGTTTACTACTTATTATGATCGTTAGAATATAGAAATTTAAGGGAATACTTATCCAAATAGGTGCCTAAATGATAAAGAAGGAGATGTTTGTTTGTTTGAATTTTCATTTTTGGTTAATGTATCTAAGACATGTGGAAAGGTATCCTAACGAGCTTTATCGGTAAGATTATTATTATTATTATTATTATTATTATTATTATTATTATTATTATTGTTGTTGTTGTTGTTGTTGTTGTTGTTGTTGTTGTTGTTATGAACATCATCATCATCTTTTTCGTCGTCGTCGTCAATTTACTTATAATTAATTAAAATTTACAAATGTGATTTCGTGTTGATTAACTTATATATAGTTTGATTGATGAACTTTATCTTTTTATAATATTCTCTTTTATCAATAATATTCCATACAAAAAGTATCAAGGATCGATCTATTTCTAAATAGGTACGATATTTTCCAAAAGAAAATTACTTAAAAGATAAGGGATACATATGTTTATGTGTGCAAAAAAATATTGCATAAATGTGGATGTATATTAAGTTAATTATGGATTATAATGTCTATAAAAAAATCAATTTATATGTATATAAGGTTGATTATGGGTATCAATGTCTCTCAAAATCAATTATTTATAATATTTGTAATTTCAATCTATGCTAATTTCTCAATAATAAGTTGAGATCAAGGTGGTGTTTGCCTTTATTTGACTAAAGGACAAAACGTAGCCCTTTGTTTCGGTTTGCGAGCGTGCCAGGAAATTAAAGTGTTTCCAAACTAGAAAAAATAGGAAAAAAGATTGTCGCGCCTCGTAATCTGACTAAAATTTAAAACGACTGTGTATTGCGAGAAAAGGGACAAAAATCTAACAGGAAGTACTTTGCTTTTTTGATAAACAAATTGGCAAAACGTAATGACTATAAAAGTTGAAGAAATAGCTAATGACAATTGGAAAGAAAAATGCTAGGCTAGGAAAGATAAATGATTGCTGAAAAAGAAATCAGCTAAAAGTGCAAAGATTTGCTGGGGTGCCAGGCTTTTGATTTGTCAGAGGATGGATCTTTTTTCCCTCTTCAAAACTCCTATTTATAGCCACCGATGATGAGTGTCCTACTGCAATTGAACTTGTAATCTTGATAAAACTTTATCTTATCAGATTTAGATAAGATTTGGACAAAACTTTATCCTATCAGATAGAGATAAGATTTGGATAAAACTTTATCCTTATCTCCTCATTATCTTGGACTTCAAGACTCCCACTCCAACTCAAATTCTACTACTTCCCTCTTTGCTGGACACTGGAATTTGATGGGCCAGGATTAGTGGATTTTTGGACTCCGAACCATGGGCTTTCTTTGGGCTTCGGGTTTTCGACTAAAAACAGTAAAAATGGGCCGAACCCTTTTTTTGGTGTAAACATTTGCCCCCTGCACCATTGGGCTTATGAATATAAGCTTAATGGTGGCCCTTAATTGTTTCCTGACCTACTGCAAAATTTCTTCCTGGGTGACCCTTGCAGCCATTGGCCACCCTTCTTTACTTCCTTGAGCAGTCATTGGCCTGGCTGGCCAACGTCTTTTTCTATCAGCCCAAAAGGCCTGATGCTTTTATTCTTCTCAATTCCTTCTTCACAGTACTCATCCATCTGCTTGGTAATGTTGGCCAGCTTCTTCCCTTTATCAAGCATCTTTTGTTTCTCCACAAAGTGAGCCATGACTTGAACTTGAAGTTTTATTTCCAGATCTTCTTTTTCCTGGAAAAGTCTCTCGGCCAACTTCTTGCGTTGCAATCTTCTTTTTCTTATTCTAGCGTTTTTCTGTGCAGCAGTAGATATTTCCTTCTTGTCCTTCTTTCTGCTTTCCACCCGAATCCACTCTCCAACTTTCTTGGGCATCGGTGGCTTAACAAATTTCGGGTGACCATCAATGCTGATAACCACCTGGTCACCGGCTTCCCTGTTATTTCTGGTGACCCGGTCACCGATCCTTTCCAGTGCACTAACTCTCTTCTGACTTTTAGAGGCGATGGTCAGGTTGTCTTTCCTTTTCTACACGTTCGACCCTTTCGGCCTCCAAACTTGATTCGTATGCTTCTGGCTCTTTGTTTGGTTGAGCCAATTCCTCATGTTGACATTTGCTACGTTCACTAACCCCACCGGAAACGGATTTTTGTCAATGAGCATTGCCTTTTCTGGGAACTTGAGAATTTTTCTGTTGATGCGGTCCTGAATCACGTTCCTAAAGGCCCAACACATGTTGGTGAAATGAGTCCATGCTTTGTGATATATGCAATAGTCTTTAGCCTTCATCTCCTCCTTGGTAGGCAAAACGTGATCTATCATCTGAGTGTTTTGCTCATACATTGCTTGACCCATGGTCACCAGCTGCTGAACTACCTGATGACTCTTACTCTTTGGGAAGGCCTGCATATGGTTGGTCACCAGACTCTTATTACCCCCTAAGCTCATTCCGTCTTCATAAAGGTGAGGTTGAGTCACTGGTCCATTGTGGTTGTGGAATTGAGCAAGGATCTTGTTGTTGATAGACACCAGAGGTAGAATAGTTTTCGGTGTCTTATCCCTTTTGTGCGATGGCTGGTTGGTAGACATCAGTTGTTTCTCCTTGTTGGGGCTTTCAATCTTGGTGGATTGCCCCTCGAGCTCCTTCGCAGGAGAAGTTTCTCCTAACTTGGCAGCCTTGGCTGCCGACTCCTCACCTCCGGTTGGAGTGATCGTGAGCGCCACTAGCTGATTTTCTGTGGCCACTGGTAAGTTGCTGGCCTGCGATTCAGCTTGGCGCATTGTCTTGTTTGACTCTCCTCCGCCTATACCCTTGTCTTTCTCTGGCATGGCAGATGCAGTGACTGCAGCCAAAATCTCTTTTTGATTACTCTCCAAAGTGTTCAAGAGAGTGCGCGTTTCAACTGTTGATTTCTCTATGGCCTCCAGAACCTTTGTTAAAAGGATCTCAATGTTGCTTGCTTGACTTAACTCAATGGGTTGAGGTTGACCTTCCTGCGTTGTTGTTACAACATTTTCCATATCATCATCTCCACCGAGGGAAACGTCAGTACTCTTACTAGATCTTGTTTTCGTCATTGCGTGGGTCTTACAGGGCGTGTCAAAAATATGTTTGGCCTTTATTTGACTAAAGGACAACACGTAGCCCTTTGTTTCGGTTTGCGAGCGTGCCAGGAAATTAAAGTGTTTCCAAACTAGAAAAAATGGGAAAAAAGATTGTTGCGCCTCGTAATCTGATTGAAATTAAAATGACTGTGTATTGCTAAAAAAGGGACAAAAATCTAACAGGAAGTACTTTGCTTTTTTGATAAACAAATTGACAAAACGCAATGACTATAAAAGTTGAAGAAATAGCTAATGACAATTGGAAAGAAAAATGCTAGGCTAGGAAAGATAAATGATTGCTGAAAAAGAAATAAGGTAAAAGTGCAAAGATTTGCTGGAGTGCCAGGCTTTTGATTTGTCAGAGGTTGGATCTTTTTTCCCTATTCAAAACTCCTATTTATAGCCACCGATAAAGAGTGTCTTACTGTAATTGAACTTGTAATCCTGATAAAACTTTATCTTATCAGATTTGGATAAGATTTGGATAAAATTTTATCCTATCAGATATAGATAAGATTTGGATAAAACTTTATCCTTATCTCCTCATTATCTTGGACTTCAAGACTCCCTCTCTAACTCAAATTCTATTACTTCCCTCTTTGTTGGATACTGAAATCTGATGGGCCAGGATTAGTGGATTTTTGGACTCCGAACCATGAGCTTTTTTTGGACTTCAAATTTTCGGCTCAAAACAGTAAAAATGGGTCGAACCCATTTTTTAGTATAAACAGGTGGTAATAATAATAATAATAAATAGTTCTTTTCCTAAATTATCTTTAAAGGAGTCAAGAATAAGGTTTAATATTGCCGATAAAGTTCTCTTCATACATAGAAATATAGAATAAACTAAATTCATTTATTCAACTAATCAATATATAGAAAAATAATAAACGCCTATATAAGATTAGAAACATGTAGATAGCCAGATATGCAATGCATGAACGCAGAAAACAACCTACGTATGATTTCAAACACTCGAATCCAATCTTTTCACGAATCTATTCCCCACTGTCCGGATTCATGAAACAAAAACAGGATTCCATTTTTTATCACTTAGATGTGATCAAGATATATACTTTTATACCCTAAAATCATGCAGTACAGTGGATGCGATTGAAAAATGGATATGGGATAGTGAATTACACCAACTCTTGATTCTCCGTTACATATTTCCTTACCTAAAATGGTACAGCAGATCTTGGCAACCAAAAGTTCAAGGTGCACTAATAGACGGTTAAAATCACTTGTTCGCGTTACCGTGTGCCTACCTTATTTTATAAGCATCATTTTTATTGGATGGATGAATACTCATAAAATAAAGTAAGTACAAGATAATAGGAACAGGTAATCTATTCCCATTGGTAGATGTGTGGTTATGGAGGGATTTCACAAAATATGTACATTATGGTCTTTATTTTTCCTAAAAATTTATCAAATATAATAAAATAAACAGGTAAAATCAGAAATTATTTCATTTGGAATGTGAAATCCACCCGGACAAACATTCAACCATTGGTGTCCTGGAGGACTTCGTGGAGTTCTATTAACCACTTTATAGTGGTCTAAAATAATTCATTAAGACGTTGCACCATTATTTGAAACTATAAGTTGTGTAGGCCCTTATGATAAATAAGCTTACAACCAAAACTAATCGCAAAAAAAAATTAATAAGATTGATAGAAATGGATGATTTTCTTATGGTACCTTCTCCCTTGTATGATCAGTCATTCCAGATGGGGCCTTTGAAGTGATATGCAGTCATAACAACCAGCCGTGATACTGATAGAACATAACAATAATTCACACAATTCATGTCTTACATTTTCTTAAATTTTGACATTTCACCAAATGTCCATGTGCAGATTCAAAGACGTTAAAATGGTAACTAAGGAGTCGTTTCTTTTTATTATAGCGAAATTTATTTAGGACAATTGGCTAAAAACAATATATCCTTCAATTGAGGATTTAAACGCCCCTATATGCATGTAATGAGTCTGTCTGGAGGCCACTTAATC
This sequence comes from Erythroxylum suave, assembly GCA_027563595.1. Taxonomy (NCBI): domain Eukaryota; kingdom Viridiplantae; phylum Streptophyta; class Magnoliopsida; order Malpighiales; family Erythroxylaceae; genus Erythroxylum; species Erythroxylum suave. The sequence continues at coordinate 6,447,663 of JAOSBN010000008.1, read as the reverse complement.
ACAAAGAAAAAAGAAATAGGTAGCTAAATATTTTAAATATACGTATATTAATAATGAATTGTAAAAATTTTGAACTGTGGAATTTTTTTGTTTAATTTTTAACTTTTCTGTTTGATTTATCTTAATAACGTTAGTCCTAGTTGTTAAAAATTGATCAATTTATTTATTAATGTGTTAATTTAATAAATTCTTATAAATTAAAATAAATAAATAAATTTTTATTTAACACTCTTTTTTAATTAAACTTTAAAATTTTTAAGGGTAAGGACATTCTCTCTTTCAATTATATTTTAAATTCTTTAATTTTATTCAATCTTTAAACGATTTATGACTAATCTTGGCAAATCCTTTTAAATCTTAAATTGCGTTAATTTTTAAGACATTGATTCTTGGTACATAAAAAATGTTTCATATTTCTTAACAAGATATCACTTCTTGGTGGCTAAAGATTATGATGTTCCTCAATATCTACCAATGATTTAAGAATTTTTTTCATTATTCATCATATAAACTTAAAGAGTTATTACACCGTACATAGTATCCATTTCTTTCCTATTATCCCGCATGGATAGGTTGCACTTACCTACTCAAGATTCTACATAATATCATGGAGCTCAGAAAATGCCATAGACCAAGTACCGAGACCAATCAAATTCGTAATTGATTAAGTTCAAATTTAAAATAAATAAAACCCTTAAAATTCAGATGTAGTATTTATTAATTTCGATTTAGTTATCTTATGATTACTATTACTTATATCCAGATGGATAACGTATAGTATACGTATATCTTCACCGTTTGTCACCTAGTGAGCTATCCGTATAATCCTCATCAAGTCTAATCTCAACAATATCCAGTAATTAAGCTCTGGTCTTCTAGTTTAGAATTGCCACACAAATCTCTAGCTAGTATCTAATCGAACTTTTTACTGTCGTATTAGCTAGATTCCAGGTACATTTTGTAATTAATCATCAATGATCAAACTTGGATCGATGCACATGCACTGAACCTAAATTTAATTATACCCACAAGTCTCGTGATCGAATTTAGCCCACAGTAACAATTAACCCTACAAAATGAGTCGCCAGCTAGATATGTATATAACGACAAATCTAACTTAAATTTCCAAGAACAAGCTCGAATAATATTATTCACATTAGTGCACCTGGAGATGAGCAACGTACCCACGAAACAATATCATTAAAAATGCTTAAACATACTCTAATACCAATGATGATTATGAATAATTAAATAGGGTTACACCTAGGATTTAGTGTAACGACAGACTTGACTCACGTTCTCCAACTACGGGTAGATGAGATGCTGGCTTCTCTATCCCAACTCTGTCCTGTTTTCGTTTAGATTCGATGTTAAATGCTAATTAAGGGTCTTGTAACAGAGAGGCAGTTCATAATTTGTATCTATTAGTGGAATGGAATGCTGTGGTCGGTGCCTGAAACTTCTGTGCGACGAAACTTCGTACGTACCGTTTGGTACTTCAAAAGGATGCTAACTCCCACGCGATCAGACAAAAGCAACTTCAACTTTATAACGTGCTTGTAGACATCGCTTCAATACAATCGAAGATTTTGAGCTCTTACACCCAACAATAAATTATAAGATATTATGAATTTAACATATTTGATTATATATTTTAACATTAATTTGCATGGATTGGTTTAAAAAGTTGGTATTTTTCAAAACGGATCATCAGTTCACATTACCCTATTTTCACTTTATTTTATGAACAATTATATATTTAACAATTAAGACAAAAAGAAATTGGATAGATAGAGTAGGATATATACATAATACCGGAATAAGTGATCTAAACCCGTATTTCTTATGTTCAATACTTGTCAGAACTTGACGATACGTTCTATGTTTATGTGGGAACTATCTGCCAATACTTAGTTAAATATCTTTACTTCTAGATAGAAATACAAAAATTTATTAAATTCAATATTACATATGCCGGGAAACTATTCACCTATGTGGCCTTAAAATAGAATTATAAGTTTTTAAAACGATTAACTAATAAGAGAGAGAACTTTTGAGTGAGACAAGACTTGGACAAGTGTCATTATTCGGAGTAATGTAAACTAATTAACTGTATTATTTGGATAAGAAAAGTAGTAGTCACTAGCTATTATTCAAAAAAATTAATTATTTTTATCAGTTCAATTGTAAAGATTTTTCCATTAGTCAGTTTATTATTCGGTTTTTAATTTTTTGATTTAATTTATTTTAATAATTTATATCATTAAAATTAAAAAATAGTCAATTTTTATAAATTAAAAAGTTATTATTAATTAATTTATTTTTAATAACTTTTTTAACTAAATTTTTAAAATTTTAATTAGTAGGAATTTTCTTTTAATTATATTTTAAATTATTAATTTTATCTATTTTTAAATGATATTTTATTAATTTAATATGAATTAAATTTTTTAAAATTTAAATCACTTATAAAATTATTAAAAATTTGGTCACTAGTCAAACTCAAATCACATCACCTAGCTGGTGGAGGAAGCAAAGTGAGGGCCCGCTAGGTTCTCTGCCAGACTGGACCACTCTCGATGTACCGTGACCCTGGCTGTGTGCAGCACTTGGGTCACTGGGGGTGACGCAATTAGAGATCCAATCTCCGAATACCACGTGTACTCTTTTCTTTCCTCCTTCCGTACCTCAATCTAGTCACTCCATTCCACTTATTATGACATTATTTCGGATATAGTGACAAATTTGTCCCTTTCGTCTACGTATTAATTTAAAATACAAATTTGCATTTTCATCAAATTTATCCTCAGATTAAAATTTTAAAAAATTATAACGGAAAATCACCATCACTATTATTGAAGTAACACCGTTGACATTCCTCAGTTACGCGGGCCTGGAAAGCATTTCATTAATGCTAATTGAAGACTCAGTTACATAAGATTATGAAAGTGTTTCATATAGTTTTAACCCATTTGTCAACTATCCAGAACTCTCTTTCTTAACTATTTAGATTGTGTATAATAATAATATTGTAGTTCATTCATTTGACTTTTCTAGCTAACATGTTTTCTCTCCAATCACTAATGTATACAAGTATAGTGTTCCCCGCAAGGCCTAGAGTCATTTTCATTAGGTCATAATGCTTGTTTATTCTATGTGTTTTGACCTTACAACTCTTAACCACTGCATGGAATTTGGAATTTAGTTTTGGGTTTGGTCACTATGGTCAAATGAGGTGTTGAGTTCGCCAACAGTTATCAAATACGAAGAGACCAGCCTTCCAACAGCCCCGTTTTGAGACACAAAATATAAATAAATGTCGAGTTGACATTAAGATGCTTATTTGATTTATATTACATAAATAATGTATGTAATAACTTATAGATTACATATTTTAAATAAATAATGTATGTAAAAGTGCTAATAAACCTCTGTGGGAGGGAAAGTTAGGACAAAACAGACTTTAGAGCAATGTTAAGTAGAGGTCAATTTGGTCTTTTGAAATCTAACATAAAATATCTTTCATTTTGCTCTCTGTTTTTTTTCAATACGGCTATCGTCTTCCTATATAACCTTGTCCGTAGCTTCATTTACATTCCCCCAACGTCAAATAACAACGAAAAGAAGAAGATAGCATCAACTCAGCTTCACTCATCACCAACACAAACACAAACACCCACACAACCTCGGAGAAGTTAAGGACTATAAATCCAAGAAACATGGGCAATAGTTTAAGATGTTGTTTGGCTTGTATTCTTCCTTGCGGAGCTTTGGACTTGATCCGCATAGTTCACTTAAACGGCTACGTGGAAGAGATTACACGCCCTGTCACTGCCGGCGAGATTCTCAAAGACAACCCAAATCACGTTCTTAGCAAGCCATGTTCGCAAGGCGTGGTTCGGAGAATTCTGATCCTGTCTCCGGATTCCGAGCTCAAAAGGGGAAGCATTTACTTCTTGATCCCGGCATCTACGTTGCCTTCAGACAAGAAAAAGTCTAGTAAGAACACTCACAAGTCCACTAAGAGGCCCTCTAAGAAAAGCTACGCCGACGTTGCATCGGATTGTGATCGTTACCTAAAAGACGCTGTAAGCTCCAGCCAACATACCGGTAAACATCCCTCACGTCGTGAACGTCGAACTGGTCGCGGCGGAGTATGGCAGCCTCATCTTCAGAGCATCTCCGAAGACTAACCGGTTCTTTTCCCGGTGAACTGAAATAACCAAAGTTGGTATATTTGTTTTCGAAGTGTACGTGGGGTTATTGGCTTTGTGGATAAGATTTTTCGTTTTCTTTTTCTTGGTTCCGTCTGCATCTAATATTGGCAGATAGAACTTGATATTAATCACATCAAAAACTGTTTGCTATCACCGAGAAATTACAAATTTTGCACAAGAGAAAGGAAGTATTGCCTCTGTACTAATGGAAGCTGTACTTACACAGACCTTAAACATATTGTATCTGTTCTCCATGTTTCTACTGGGTCGTGAAGATGAATAAACTCGGTGGTTGTTGAAGGAAAGTACAGTGATTGACTATCTCATAATTCTGTTGTGCTTTTATGCGATGCCATTTGGGTTTCCAATCGAAAGAACCGTGCTTTTATTTCACTTCCTTTTCTTGGAATGAAAGAACCATGATTAGTCTTAATTCTAAACGAATCTGCTTTGTACGACTTTCAGTTAATCATTATCGTCTAACACACATAATTAAGCATCTTAATCTATGCATAATAGGACTAAGTGCCTGTTTGGATGAGCTTATATCAGTAGAGCTTTTATAAGTAGAGCTTTTGTCAGTAGAGCTTTTCTAAGAAG
>JAOSBN010000008.1:6420499-6430522 GCA_027563595.1 Erythroxylum suave | reverse complement strand
CTTTTGTCCTAGGTATACAGATTCACCGGGACAGATCTCAACACATACTGAGTCTCTCACAAAGAGCATACATCGAGCAGGTACTGTAAAGGTTTAATATGGCTGAATGTAGACCTGTTGTAGCACCCATCTCTCATGGAGAGAGATTATCTTTGGCACAGTGTCCAAAGAATGAAGTTGAAAGAGAGGCTATGAAGAATGTTCCATACTCTAGTGCAGTTGGTAGCCTGATGAATGCCCAGGTGTGCACTAGACCAGACACTGCATTTGTCGTTAGACTGCTAGGTCGATATCTGGCAAATCTAGGTATTGGTCATTGGAATGCAGTCAAATGAGTGTTAAGATATCTTAAAGGTACCAAGGATTATCTGTTGACATACAGGAGAGTCAACAATTTGAATCTCACAGGGTATACAGATTCAGACTTTACCATGTGTCCAGAAGATCACAAGTCCACATCAGGGTATATTTTTATGTTAGTAGATGGGGCCATATTATGGAAGAGTGTCAAGCAGACACTAGTCACTTCCTCGACTATGCATGCAGAGTTTGTTGCATGTTATGGTGCTGCCACACAGGTGATTTGGCTCAAGAATATGGTTTTTGAGCTATCTGTGGTGGATTCCATTGCTAGATCCATACAGCTGTACTGTGATAACCTTGCTGCAGTGTTGTTTAGCAACAATAACAAGAATATCACAGGGTCTAAGCATCTAGAGGTCAAGTATTTGACCATAAAGGAACTGATTCAGAAAGGTGATGTTGTAGTGGAGCATATCAGGACTGAAGATATGTTAGCTGATCCACTAACTAAGGGACTTCGCCCATCAGCATTTGCTAGGCATGTATCCAGTATGGGGGTGTTGAAGTCTTTTGACAACAGTAGTTAGGGATCATTTTGTTTTGCTCCTTGTACTTTTGTACATTGGTTGTATTATAACATTGTTTATATATATATCAGTTGCATGGCCATGTTTTCTTAGTGGTAAATATTTTGCATGTAGTCATAATACACATAAAAGTCTTAAGATTTGTGTTTATCTTGAGCATTTAAAGGTCATTGGGCATAAATAAAGACTGACCTTGAACTTATGTCATTAAACACATTAAGTTTATTTGGATATCCTTAAAGTTTCAAATGACATAAGGGAATGTAAGTTTTGATCCCATAAAGGTTTCCTCCATTAAGAGAGGAAACAAGTTTTCTCTAATGCTGTTTAGCATTCGGTGAGAGAAAACTAGATTTCTCTACTGCAGTTTAGCATAAAGTCAGAGAAATTGAGACCTATAGACAAAGATGATACATATTAGATCATAAAGGGTACCATCATAGTCCACCACACTCCATTTTCCCGTTCATGTTAGTGAGGTATTAGGTGTTTGTGATTATATTGGATCTGTGTCACATATGATACATGAGTCTGATATCTTCCGGTATTGAAAGCCTTGCGAGACAAAATATTGGACTTCCATTACCATGGATCAAATGATTTTTCAAAATTTTTGTACCAATACAGCAGTGTGACTTAACCGGGTTTTTCAAACTATTTTTAAAAGGCCAAACTTGAACTCAATTAATACCTGTCCAAGGGGAAGATTGTTAGATAATTTTGCCCCTAAGGGAAATTTTGTCATTATCTCATTTATGGACAGTTATTAATTGTGATTTTGTTTTTAAATAAATTACTGATTAAGGAACACAATTTGATCCAATTGAAGGTAATAACGTGGCCCAGTAAATGATCTAAATTAATGGGTCAAAATCTGGGTGAAAAATGGGTCCCTTTAAGTGTGGACCTGGACCGTATCGGCCTTGTGATGGGGAAGCCCGATATGGAAGTTCATATATATATATAGGTCTCCTGTGGTTACATATGTAATTCACGAACAATTTCAGAGCTCCGGCCCATTAAGAGCGCCCGTGTATTGTGGAAACTACAGAAAGACCTAGAGTTTAAGGAAGTGAACAATCTTTGCAAAGGAACCAGGAGCTGTTGAGTGCTAAACAAGGGAGAAAAAGGCCTTTAAAGTCAAGATGGAACCCAAAATAGATATTTCAATTTTCTCCATTTCTAATTCATTCACGGATGATCCTGGGTGCGTAGTGAAGTCTGTTCTACACGTTACAAAAGAATCAGTGGAATTTGAAGAAGGGACCTGATAGTAGTTTAAGGTGATTTTGGTACAACGCTGGAGCTATCTTCTACGGTAAAAAGGAGGCTTGACAAGAAATGAGAACGGGCGGTGGTGGTCAAATTACTAGGCCACAAGATTGGTTTTAAGATGCTGCATCACCGGTTGAAAACAATGTGAAAACCTGAGGGTCCTATGAAAATTATTGACCTCGACTTTGATAATTTTCTTATCAACTTCATTGATGGAGACGACTATTTGAATGCTCTCACAAAGGGACAGATCGCACGCGCTATGGTATGGGTTTGGTTTCCAGAACTTCCGCTGTCTAGATACTATCCCGTGATTCTACACGCATTAGGTAATCTCGTGTCAACTGTTAAAATAAATGAGACCACTTAGCAATCCCAACGGGGAAAGTTTACGAGGTGTCCCGCTCCATTCTTGAGTAATGTTGGATGGAGAACAAATCAAGGTTGCCTACGAAGGTCTCCCCCAAATTTGTTTCTCCCTTTGCATTGTGGGTCATGGATCACTAAAGTGTCCATCTAAGAAACAAGGATCACCTACGATTTTTGGGGATTCTATTCCTACAACTAGGGATTTTACGGGCAACCCCCCACCTACTTCTACACCCACGAGGCTGCGGAAGGATGAATATAGACCATGGCTCCAAGTACAGTGGAGGAATCATCAAGTGACTATTAAGGGAGGCAAACAAAACACATCTCCAACAGGGGAAACCCAAAAAGGTATCTCACGGGATTCAAGATTCACACTTTTATCTGAAATTGATACCGTAGGGCAAGTGAATGAAAGCCCCCAAAAGGTGGTTGGCAGCTCTCACAACCTGCCGACTGCTAGACCGGAAGCTGGTAAAATGCTAGTGGAGACACGTCGAAAAGCTACTGGACTGGATAAGGGAGCACGACATATGGGAGAAAGTAAAGGCAAGGACAAAACCGTAGTGAATTCTAGGCCGACTATTCTACCTTCAACAACAATTGAAATCACAGACATGGTTTCATGACCTTCAAGGACCAGCCATGTTCCAAAGGCCATGCCGCACCACAATACAGGACTCTATGTGGCTGTTAAAATTGGCTCGTACGAAGAAGTTTTGGCATAAGATTAGGACTTTCAGCTACCTGATGATGAAGTTATGGAATGTGTTGGCCCTGATGATGATGCTACAGGGCTTAGAAATTTTCATCCTCCCCCCTCCCTTGGTGAATATGGCATACCACCAACCCATCCTCCTAATATCTGCCCAGAAATGACCTCTTTGGAGGAGAACATTGAGTCTCACAACCCATAGATGGAAATAGTTCCTCAGAACCTGGAGGCAACTCGGAAGGTGCTCAGCTAGATATTGAGATGAACACTAGATATTGAGAAGAACACTAAGGTTTAAACTATGTTTGTCTTCTATGTATTGTTTTATATATGTCCATTCTTATTTGGAATTATCAAGGGGCTGGAGATAAGGCCTTCAAGCCTAAGTTGAAGGATTTTGCACAGGTACACAGACCTTTCACGGTGGTGCTTCTTAAAACCAGAATCAGTGGAAATAGAGCAGATCAAATCGTGAAGTATATGGGATTTCCTCATTCTTTTTGGGTGGAAACTGAGGGTTTTTCAAGGGAAATATGGTTGCTATGGAGGAGTGAAGTAGCAGTTCGAATCCTTGCGGTCCATCGCCAGTTTATTCATGCTACTATTGCAAGATTCGGTTTCATTTTTGACTTCATAGCTTGTGTATACAAGTCCACAATATCAATTACAATGATTCCTATAGCCAAACTTAAAAAAGATTGCAAGGGTAGTACAAAATCCATGGCTAATAAGAGGTGACTTCAATGCTAAACTCACCATTGTGGATAAACGTGGGGGAACTCGCAATCAACCGATGTTTAATAAGTTATTCCAGGATTGTGTCCAAAAATGTAGTAGACAGGATCTTGGATTTGTAGGGCCTTGGTTCACCTAAAGAAGAGGTTCAACTTAGGCTAGATTGAACAGAGTTTTTTGCTCTGACACTTGGTGCGAACAAGACCCCGCGAGTAGCATTTCTTACCTACCGTTTATGAAATCTGATCATCGCCCTCTTTTGGTCATGTTTACGAAGATAGATAATATTCTGAGAGGTCCTCAACCTTTCAGATTTCAAGTTGCCTAGTTGACGCATATACATTTTGCCAACTTTGTATAAGAGCATTGGAGTCTAAATGGGACAGATTTTATTAGCTATCTGGAAAATTTTGCTAGCAAACTTCATGCTTGGAACATAAATGTGTTCGGAAACATCTTCAAGAAAAAAAACAGACTACGGGCCCAGTTAGTAGGGATCCAAAAACAACTAGAGATTATGCATTCAGAGTCTTTAGAGGAGTTAGAATATCATCTTCGCGGTGAATTAGAACGAATACTTTGTCAGGAAGAAATTTATTAGCACCAACAATCCCAATGCAACTGGCTCTCTCACAGGAAGAAATTTATTAGCACCAACAATCCCAATGCAACTGGCTCTCTCATGGAAATAGAAACACCAAGTCTTACCATGCCATTACTATGGCAAGAAGACGATAATTGAGGGTTGAATCCTTAAATGACGAGTCTGCTACTTGTATAAAGGATGCAACAATTTTGAAAGACATGGCCACAAGCTTTTGTAGTCACCTTTACTCAGCAGCGGATACTCATCCTGTCAAATTTCCTGTTCAGGAAGGTTTCAATAGGATTTCTAAAGCTGTTCAACTATAATTGAGCCGTCCAGTTATGTTTGACGAGGTAAAATCGACTATTTTTAATATGACCCTTAATAAAGCTCCTGGTTATGACAACTTTCAAGCAATTTTCTACCAGAAACAGTGGGACACCATTGGCCCTGATTTGGTGAATTTTGTGCAATGGTTGTTCAACCATGACACTTGGGATTCTAAAATCAATCAGAAGATCATAGTCTTGATTCCTAAAATCCCGTATCCAACTACTATCTATAACTTCAAGCCAATCAGTTTGTGTTAGATGGTTTGTAAAGTGCTCTCAAAGTTTATGGTTAATCAGTTAAAACCACATCTGCATGACATCCTACACATTGCAGTTTTGTTCCCAGCTGATTGATTACGGATAACATTATACTGGCCCAAGAGTTTCTTCACTCAATGGGAAAGATAAAGGGTCAGCGTGGGTATATGACTATGAAAGTGGATCTGGAAAAAGCCTATGATCGGTTGAATTGGGATTTCATACAGGATATGCTCACGAAAATTGGGCTACCTGAAGATTTAATCTCTTTAATTATGAAGTGTATCACGTCAGCCTCTATGCAGGTTAATTGATAGGGTGAACTCTCCGACTCGTTCTTTCCCACTCGAGGCATCCGGTAAGGCGATTTGTTATCCCCTTACATTTTTGTATTATGTCTGGAGCGTCTGGGGCACTTAATTGATAAGGAAGTGTATGGAGGGCACTGGAAGGGTATCACATTAAGCAGAAATGGGCCACTACTTTCATACCTTTTTTTGTCGATGATTTAGTACTTTTCGCAAAAGCTTCCCTAGATTAAGTTTTGATCATTCAAAAGACCCTTGGAATTGTTTTGTGCCTCGACTAGCCAATAGGTAAGTAAGGAGAAAACTCAATGCTACTGCTCCATTAACGTTTCGAAGAAGAATGCTTGGTATTTAAGTAGGGTTTTGGGGTTTCAATTGACTCACAACCTTGGCAAGTATTTCGGGGTTCCTTTCATTCATAAAAGAACTTCCAAGACAACTTATCAATATAGTATAGACAAAGCATAGGCTCGTCTTTCCGGATGGCAAGCATAGCACCTATCCCTAGTAGGGCGAATTACTCTTGTTAAATCAGTCCTAGCAGCACTTCTTATCTACACCTTGTAAACTGTTAAGCTTCCTAGGAAACTTTGTGATTAGCTAGAGAAGATAATTAGAAACTTCATTTGGCACTCCAGGACTTCTTCCAAAGGTTTCAACTTAGTCAATTAGGAGGTGGTACATAAGGATGCTTCTTTATCCAAGTTGGGATGGTCATTACTCAATCGGCCTAAAGCTCTCTGGGTTAAAGTATTCAAAGCTAAATATAAGTTTCAGGTGGATTCATTACCTACACAACTAAATCCAAAAGGCGGTTTGATGCTATGGCATGACATAGCTTCTAATTGGCAGTATGTACTATGAGGCATCAAATGGAAGCTTGGGAATGGCACTTCTGTTCGATTTTGGCTGGATGTGTGGGTGGACAATTTGGGCATATTGCTCAATCATGCCATCAAACCTATTCCAGTTGAAATTCTCCACCTCACAGTTGATCATTTTGTGAATGCATTAGGAAAATGGCACTGGGAGTTATTTCAGGAGTTACTACCCTCGTCATTGTGCCTGTCTATAGCGGGTATACTCCCCCCATCCACGGTCTTCGATCCTAACATTATTATATGGGGGAGCTTCGCAGGATGGAATATTTTCCACAGCCTCAACTTATGACTTAATTGCTGAGCAACTTATCGGAGTCCGTAGAGGGTTCTGGGAAATGGTTTGGCGGTGGCCAGGCCCTCAACGCATTCACTTTGGCTCCTCTCTCGTGGCTATCTTCTTAGGAACTAGCAACAGGTGCTTCGTCATATTTCTACATACACTAGATATTACTTATGTGGAGATATAGAAACTTGTCTCCATGTGATGTGGGATTGTTTCTAGTCGAAAGCGATTTGGTTTTCTTTGTTGCCATCAAGTGTCCCAGCTGCGTTTTGATTCCTTAGCACTATATGATTGACTAAATCTTAATCTCCAAAGCAAATGTCAGGTAAATGGTCTAGCCTGGCATACCATTTTTGAGGTCGCATGATGGTTCTTTTGATATTGACGCAACCAAACTATTTTCAACTCCAACTTTAGGTGGCTTGGGAACCGTTGCAAGATTACACTTGAATGTGTTATGGATACATCACACACTTGAGTTACAACAAAGTGTTATGGTGGAGTCTGGAATTCTGACAGAGAAGTTAGTGGGATGGTCCCCACCGCCAACTAATTAGGTGAGGTTAAACACTGATGGAGCTTTTAAACAATCTATTGGTATAGCCTCAGTAGGGTGCATTATCCGAGATAGTACTGGGAAGTGGCTAGGCGGGTTTGTTCAGAATATTGGGTGCTACTCTTCCATATGAGCTGAGTTTTGGGGTGTCTATTCTGGCTTCATACTGGATTAGGATCTTGGCTATTAAAGAATTGAACTGGAAACTGACTCTCTAGTTGTTATTAATACGTTGTCTTACTCTTTGAAGTTGAAGGTGGCTACAAGCTCTGTTTTCCAAGGCATTTTGAGCTTCCGATCCAAAGATTGAATAGTTTGACCTCGACATACTTACATGAAAGGTAATAGATGTGCGGATTGGGTAGCCAATTATGACACATCTTTTGGTATTGGGGTCACCTGCTTTTCCTCCCCTCCTATAGGATGTTTACATATTCTTCTGGCTGATATAGCGAGTGTTGCTATACCAAGATTATGTCTGTAACTTTGTTTCTATTCCTTTTCAATTAAAAAAAGAATCTGGTGTTCGCAATTGGGTGAATCTGTCTAGATTGAAGACATGACTTTGTTTACTGTCAAATCCTGATTTGTTCATTTTGACCACAAAACCAACAATCCTATCTTGTGCCAAGCATGATTAATCCTTTTAACTTAAATTGATTAAATTTTGGGTTAAGTACAAAATTTTGTTTTTAAATTTGAATTTAGACTCTACAATTTGAATTAATGTTTGTAATCCAAATGTGTTAATATGATGTTAAATTAAAATTTAAAAAACAATTAGACTTATTCAAATTTATTCATTTTTTGAATTAAGCAAGACTCGAGCCCAACTCGGCCCAATACCACTCATATATTTTTCTTCTCTAATTCAAACCTTGATAAAATAGTTACAAGTTATATACTTCAACAAACTTCATAATGGCATTACAAAAACAATGATTAAGAGTTGTGATATATATTTTAAAATGTAACTAAATAGTTTTAGTTTCCAAATAAAGTTGTTAACAATTAATTAAGAAAAGAAATTCATCCCATCAACTCATCTTTTTTTTTAATTTATTCATGTTCTTTGCACCAAGTTCTATTGACATTGTTTGATTTGTTTTCCTTTAATTTTTTATATTTGTTTCCTTTTTATTTTAATATCAATGATAACAAACTTAAACAGGTTCACAAAAACCCAACTTATATTAGTTTGTAAAGCCCATACATTTTTATAATCCAATAAGATATTGGACCCATTTATATCTATGAATGTGTTTAAGTTAGGAGACGGATTAGACTATATATTTTTATTATTATGTGTCTATCATATTTTATGAGTATCTATCCATCCAATAAATAAGTGAATAGGTAATCTAAACCTATGGTAGACTTAACCGACAAATCGTGTCTTCGTATTCAAATTTTAACAATACTTGAATATTTATATTCCTTAAGACCAGTGATACGGATTTCGTACCATACCAGTCGGTACCAGCCGGAAGGTACAGTATCGGCCAAAAAAGGGTACGAAATCATCTAACGCTGGTACCGACCTCAAATACCAGTCGCTACTATAAGTTTTGAAAATTGCAAGGACTAAATTGCAATTTCTGAAACTTAAACCTAAAAAATTACCCCCCACCCCCCGACTCTTCTATCTGCTCCTCTTTCTAGTCACTCCTCTCTCTCTCCCCCTCGCCACCGTCTCCTCCTCAACCATCTCGTCGTCTCCTCCTCGCCATTGTCGTCTCCTTCTCGCCATCGCTGTCTCCTTCCTCAGCCATCACTCTTCGCAATCTCTCTCTCTTCCTTCGACCTCAGCCATCACTCCTTCCTCCGCAACACCGCCAACACGTCGTCGCCGTCTGTCACAGCTACACCACACCTGCACCGTCCGTTGCACCTTAGATGCACCACTAGGACGCGACCTGACGTCAACTAGAAGATCCGATTGTTGGGTGTGTGTTTTTCGATTTTTTTTCATTTTTCATTGCATTTTGAATCTCTAATTGTGTTGGTCCGTTGGAATGGATGATGGATTTGTGTTGTGTATTTGTGATGGTCGGTTGGAATGGATGATGGATATGGATTTGTGTTAGTTGATTGGAATAGATGATGGATTTATGTTGTGTATTTGTGTTGGTTGGTTGGAATGGATGATGGATTTGTATTGTGTATTTTGTGTTGGTCCATTGGATTGGATAATGGATTTGTGTTGGTCTGATAGATTGGATGGTGGATTTGGGTAACAAATTTTGCGGATTTTGGCTGGGAATGAATATTGAAGTTGAAAATCATGAATGGGTTTTATGAATGTTGAACTGAAATTAGAAATGTATAAATTTTTTGGTTTGTGATTTACGGTGATATTGAATAAGAATTATTGATGAATGAGATTGAATTTGAGCAATTGAGCTTGAGTTAAGAATTTGAGATGTTGAGTTCAATTGTATTTGTACATGTATTTTATTTAATGATAATTTGGTTATGGTCGTGAGGTGAGAGTAAGGGACTAGTGTTTAAACTTTAAAGTTAAATTGTTAATGTTGATTAATTGATTGTTAAAACTTAAAATTGAAAGTTGATAATCAACATTTAAACCTAAACGTAAAATTGATAGCCAAATGTGAAATTGTAAAATTGATAATCAAAATTGGTAAAATTGAAAAAGCTTAAATCATTAATTGGCACATTCTTAAATCTTAATATTTTTAAATGGTAATTTATTTTAAATATTTGGGTATTGAATTTAGGTAAATAATTAGTTGAATATAAAATTATGCAATTAGAAATTAATAATAATTCGATTGTAGTTAATGATAGTATTTGCCTATTTGAGTATTAGTT
>JAOSBN010000008.1:6410283-6420399 GCA_027563595.1 Erythroxylum suave | reverse complement strand
TGTTGGAGTATGTTTTGTTTTGTGTTATTATATATGCTGAATGTTTTGAATTGTTAGCTTTTGACTTATAGTGAATTTTGTTCCTTGAAATTGAATTGTATGTAATGTAATAATACAGAATGAGTTATATTATATAAGATGAATATGCAAATTATCATTGTGTACTGAAATTATGTGTTATTTATTTTTGTGTACAGATAAATGGAAGGAAGTTTGAATACTCCCAATCAACCTACTTCAGGAAGATATAGTGATCTAGCTTGGGCTCACGCTGGTACAGTTCCCAGTCAAAAGAATCATACCATTTGCTTGTTTTGTAACAAGCATTTGAAAGGCGAAGGAATCACCCGATTGAAAAGACATTTAGCTGGAGTTAAAGGAGATGTGGAAGCGTGTAAAAAAGTAAGTCATAATGTGAAGTGGCAGATGAAAGCATTACTTGATGAACATCAATTTGAGAAAGATAGAAGGGGAAGATTGAATTTTGAAATTGGTAGTGAAAGTTCTGGTTTCTGTAGTGATTATGGAAATGTTGAAGGTGGAAGTGGTAGTGGTACTGATAGTATTCCATTTCAGCCTCAGGATCATGAAGAATTTGATGTGAGGAAGAGAAGAAGACATGTGGCTGGTTTCTTTGCACCATGAACAACTCCTGGAGCCCAACCTTCAATTCGTAGTGCAATGCAATCAAGAGATGCGACTCACAATGTCGATATGGCAGTAGCTAGATGGTGGTATGATACAGGTTCGTCATTCAATGCTTCTCAATCGTATTATTATCAACCTATAATGAATGCAATAGCCTCTTATGGTCCAGGATACAAAGGGCCATCGATTGATGACTTAAGAGGTAAACTTTTGAGTTGTGCTCTTTCCGAAATTAGAAATTATTTGGCTAAAGGAAGAGTGAGTTGGGGTACTTTTGGTTGTTCAATTATATGTAATGGTTGGACAAATAGGAGACAAGAGCCTATTATAAATTTTTTGGTTTATTCTTCAAATGGCTCTATGTTTTTTAAATCTATTGATGCATTTGACCTTATTAGAAATGCTAAGACTTTGTTTGGGATATTTGATGAAGTTGCGAATGAAATAGGGCCGGAAAATATTGTTCAGTTTATTACTGACAATGATTCCGCTTATAAAGCGATAGGGAAATGGTTGCAGAATACCTATAATTCATTTTTTTGGACTCTTTATGTTACACATTGCATTGACTTAGTGCTAGAGAATATAAGAGATTCTAGGTATTTTTCTGTTATTGATGAGACTACGCAGAAGGCTAAAAAGGTGACAAAATTCATTTATAATCGTGCATGAGTTTTGAATTTGATGAGAAGGGAATTTACCAATGGTAGGAATTTGTGTGGTCCCGCTATGACAAAATTTGCAACAAATTTCTTATCACTTCAGTCTTTTGTTTTGTTGAAGAAGAAGTTAAGGCAAATGTTTATAAGTGATAAGTAGGTTGCATCTCAACATGCTAGGTCTAATGTTGGAATGGAAGTTTGTAGTATTATATTGGAAGATAGAGAATTTTGGTCGCAATGTCAATTTGTTATCCGAGTTTGTGAGCCTTTGGTCAGAGTGCTTCAGTTGGCTGATAGTGAAGAAAAGCCAACAATGAGTTATATTTTTATACTATGGAAAGAGCGACGGAAGTAATCAAGGTCAATCTGAAAATAGACCTTCTTTATATACACCATATCTCTCAATCATTAATGAGAGAAGGAAAAGGCAACTTTCTTCTCCATTATTTACAGCTAGGGCATTTTTAATCCTAGTGTGTATTTTAGACTGGATCTTACAAAGCAAGCTGAAGTTAATAGAGGAATGCTTTTCACAATTACAACAGTTGTTCCTCATGATGCGATGCAAGATCTTTTAAGCTCACAAATGGAGTTTTACAAGTTGTCTTATGGGGATTTTGGAATGCCGATTGCTATTCAACAAACAGGAAAACTTTCTCCAAGTATTACCTATTTCCTATTTCTTATTTGTTGAAAATTCATTATCACTTTATTTTGTTTATAACACTACTTTTGTTATCTTATAACTTGCAGTTTCTTGATGAGATCAATTTCGAAATAATGTTCCAGAATTGAAAAGGTTTGTGATTTAGATTTTAAGTCAATGTGTGACAACAACTGAGTGTGAACGAAACTGAAGCACATTTAAATTTATCCACTCAAAGAAAAGAAATAGATTGGAGCATAAGAGGTTGAATGACTTGGTTTTTGTTCATTACAATTTAAAGCTTCGGGAAAGGTATGTTATTTTCATTATTATCATTATTAATTTCGTTGTAATTCCTTATAATTTTCTAATAATTAAATTTAATTGTTTACTAGGAGTCTTAACAGCACAAGTAGTTCATTGATCCAATTGCCATTGATAATATTGATGTTTTGGCGAATTGGGTTTCTAAAGAACCCAATTTGGTTGATGTCAACGATTTGGATTTGAAAGATAATCTTGGATGAGAAAGTATTAACATGCCATTTAGTGCATTAAATTTGAATGATAATGATGATGAAGCTCCTCTCAATGATGAGGATTTTGTACCAAATGATCACTGGGGTATCTTCCCATTGACGATTGAATTCCAGGTTTTTATTTTTCCTCCTCTTTTAATTTTACTTGTATTTGATGTTTATGTTAAATTCTAGATATGTAATGTAACTATAATGTTTTTATTTCATGTTTAAATTCTACTTGATTGTTTCTTTGTCATCAACTCTTTTTGTAATATTTATTGTTCTTTTTATTGGATGTTTTGAATCTTTTGACGTAATATTATTTATTACAATGATGCAATTGTATTATTTTAATATTTTAAATATTTTGTATTATTCTTAATTTTATAATTGTATGATGATGATTGTCTTTGTTTATATTAATTGTGGTTATTATTTATATGTAAAATATTTAAAAATTATCGTTATTTCATAGTAATTGTCATTATTATTTATTATTAAGATTTTTGAAAGCACGGTTGATGTAAACAGTAAACTAGTAAAGTATACAGGACAACTGTACAATATAACAATATGAACGATTTTGCAAATTTTAAAAAGTTTAGGGATTATTTCATAAATTTAAAAAATTACATGAAATGATATCCGGTACCAACAGGTACCAGTATAGTTCCATTCCAAAACTCAATCTGATACCAAGCCCGGTACGGTATTCATAACTTTGCTTAAGACCCCGTTTGGTTGGCAGGAAACTAAAGTGAATTTGAAATTTGATTCTTTAGAAAATAAATCTATAAAATAATAAAGATATTCATATGTTTGGATACTTATAAAAATTGTAATAGGAAAGTTGAGTAGATTTTTATTATAGTGTTTAATATGTAACAGTATTTTATAGAATATAATTTAATCTTAACTTATGTTTTTAATTATATCTTTATAAATCGAATAAAAATTATATCCCTATAAATCAAATAAAAATTAAAACCGACCGAATTAGAAGTTTTATTTCCGTATATCAGAAGTTTGAATTAATAAACAAAAGTCTCCACATGTGCACAAACGTAACCACCATGAAAATCCCCAACGACCCGAGTTCCGGCAGCTTGAATTAATAAACAAAAGTGTCCAACCATGTACTGTTCTCCAAGAAGTGTAGGACAGATGGCGAAAGAGATTTAAATTAGTCAAGGTAACAACGTTGATGAGGAGCGGAAAGTAAATCAGAAGAAGATGAGAAAATGAATGGAGCTCAATAAGTGCGAAGATTCTCTAAGAAGGTTGAAGGTTCTAGCTGTGCTGATCTCTTTCCCTCGTATACGCGAGTCTTTTCGAATCTTTTTTTTTTTTAATACGACGGAAAAGACAAACTAAAAGTGAAACACTACTACAACCTTCGCAGATAGGATATGCTTTGGTTGTCCTGTCGGATCCACGGTTTTAGACCATTGGGAACGTCTGTGAGGACGTGCACATTAGGATTGTCGAACGCCGCCATATATGCTAGTTGGTTAGCATACTCGTTCTTTTCTCGAATCTTTTCGAAATTTTCAAATCTCGAAAAGGCTCGCAATATAAGCGAGTCTTTTCGAATCTAATTTATATATAGTTTGCTTGTTTATTTGATATTTGATATTTGACATTTGAATTTAATATAATTTGGAAGAAGGTTAATAAAGAATTGTCGTGGAGATGAAAGAGAAGGAATAGTTGAATTAGTTGATGTATTTTTTAGATTAAAATTTTAAGAAAAGTAATTTAAATATAAAGGGGACGATGAGATTTAAAATTAAAATAAAGTTTTACTACCTTTTTTAGATTGAGAAAATTTTTATTTTCTTAATTACTTAAAAAAACCCACACCTAATAATATAAATTTTAAGAAAAAGCATACTTTCTTAAATAAAAGTTCATCCTAACCAAAAAAAAAAAAAAAAGGACTTATTGTATTTTGACTTTTCTTTAGAAATTCGTAAGTCAGTTGTTCGAACATAGAAAGAAGTATAAAGTGGAGATGATTTACATTGATTAAAAAAAAAAGAGCTCTTACACTAAAGGATCAATCAAACTAAATAGGGAATACTTTGTTAGACTTGCAAGGTATATCTACAGCTATGGCTGTAAGATCCTCTTTAAGGGGCATCAAACTTCCAGTGCCATCTTCAACTCCAAACCCTTGTTGCTGCATCACTAGCACCGAAACTTCGCAACCAGACTCTGATGACGCCAACATGTCTCCTAGTATCCCAAGTTCTGGGAACTCGTTCCATTCATCAAGTCCCGCGAACATTGGAGAAGTAGCTTTATGTTGCCTTCCAACCAGAATCAAATCATACGAATTTTCCAAGGATCTTACGAGATTAACCAGTTCAACACTGTCCTTTGCTGTCTGCTCTTTGTAAACATGACGCTTTTTGCCCACTGCTGCGATCTTGAACTCGGAGATAATTTCCTTGTCTAAGTCTAGATCAATTGAATCCTTGCTTCCCAGTGCTGTCTGACCTCGATCGTTTATACGGATCAATGTGACGTTAACACTAGGGTGTTCAGCCATTCTCATACCATAAGCTAATGCTTCCCTATCATCTTTGCCATGAAGGAAAATGATCCCAATGTTGTACATGGAACTGCTTCTTAATGTAGCCCCACATAATGTCCCCCGATCAATGAAGATTCCGACTGAACAAGGAGCCCTTAAGAGGATTTGACGATTCACACCCCTGAGCTTGGGAAAATCTTCTATGCCATTGAGCGTCCATTGTCTATGGAAAGGTGCAATTATCAGGGAAGTTCTCTTATCTAAGGCAAGTCTGCATACTTCCTCATATGCGGTGGCAAAAGGTGATATTGCTGTGAAAACGTTTGCCACAACACTCCCAATATTTTCTCGCTCAAATGACCTGAAGGCTTTAAGAATGTGAGTGGAATGGTTTCCGTGAGTGTTATCCACTTTGCCTGGCCTGTGAAACATGAGGAGTGGAGATAGCCTTCCGGCGAGTTCAATCAGGTGGACGACATAACAGCAGATAGGGTTCTTAGCTGTTGGATTGGAGATCTCGAGGAGGCTAACAATGGAAGGAGTACCATCTTGGTGGTATATGCAGGCTAGGACGCGGAGCTCCATATTTGCGCTAGCTTGTTCGATTGTCATCTTCTTGTATAATAAAAACTGCTTGGATGGCTGGTACAACATCTTGATAATTGGTGTGAAGATACCTGATAACAACATAATTGCTACAACCAGGACACTGTATATTTGTTCATCGATAATCTGCAGGACAAACATCGTTAGACATTAGCTAGTTTTCTTTCTTTAAAGACAATCTCATAGCGGTATTAAGCGTCTGAGTTTCAGGAAATTACAAATAGAATTCGTATGTGCTGTAGTATCATGACATCAGTAATCCCTTGGGAGCTCATGATGAGGCCAAAGGAAAGGGCATCAATAGGAGGCATTTTGCACAAGAGTGCAGGCAACATTGCAGCAATTAGCTTCCCAAGAAAACTGGTCATGCACATGACACTGAGAACAGCAACAGTCTCGGACCGTATCGAAAATACATCAACTTTAATCACACTGAAAACGAAGTAACTAGGCAAGAGGACGGAGGCAACCAAAGATTCAAGCCTGTTCACGAGAGCGGACCCTAATGGGGGCCCTTCCGGAACCGCCATACCTAAAGCCGCCGGCCCAAAAATGAAATGCTGACCAATGAATTCACTGCCAAGTGAGCAACATAACACCATTACAAATACGAAGAATATGTAGTTTTCTCTTACTGGCTTCCCTTCTGTTGTTGTTCTCACCATCCATATCATCGCCGGTCTCAATGCAAAGACTATGAACATAACTAGGAATAATGCTGAACCAAGCTCCCATATAATCGTAGTTTTGGGTCCAAGGGATCCTTGTCTTATAGTTAGGACTACAACAGTTAAAGCCCAACTGGAAGTACCGCTTATCATGGACGAAGATAGAGCTAACCTGCCAAGCTCCGAGTTGAGGAGCTTCAAATCTGCTAAGAGACATGCAATGACATGGAAGGAACTCACAGATTGACACACAGCAATGTAGTATAAGGAGTTGCGAAAAGTTGTTTCCATTTCCACCGTAGCCCTCAAAAATCTAGCTACAAGTAGATTTAATGCCAATGGGACCGTGAATGATAAGATACCTATAACCGCTGCTTTTCTTCCTGACCTTTTTATCATTCCCATGTCCATTTTGGACCCAATTACAAACATAAACAGAGCACACCCGAACAAGGAAACTGTTTGATTGACGTAGTAGCTTTTCTGTGGATATAATTTGGCCATAATATCATTATTCTTACCCCATACAGATGGTCCAAGGGCAAAACCTACCTGTGAGCAAAGCAATACGTCAATTATGAAACAAGGTTCGACTTTCTTTTTCACGGTACGATCAGAAAATCATTCAACTTGAACCTGGACCAAAATTTTTTGTTTAACAAAACAATAAAATGATGACTTTTAAAGGGAACATCGCTTATTTAAACTTAACAAAAAGAAAATAATGCACATTTTGAAAGGGAAAAGAAAACTAAAACGAAAAAGGAAAAGAAATATATGAGAAAAAGCTTACAAGCATCATGGAAGTGAAGGCACTTTGACCGAGTGGAGTAAGAATGAATTGAACCAAAAGACTAAGCAAAGCCGCAACGATAAGTTGAGCCAAAAGGGTAGAAGTTGGATAGGTTAAAGGAGCATGTCCATAGAAATAGCCTCTTGATCTTGCATGGTTCGGCGATTGGCACACCCACCATATACGAAATTGTGTGGTGGCTGTATTATTCATGATGTCTTCAGTCTGTTTTCCAGGAAACAAGAAGTTCTGTGATTATCCGATAAGATCACAGCAGAGAGATAGAGAGACAGAGAAGATAGTTAATGGATTTGTTGTAGAAATGAAAAGCCATGCATTAGATGTGTTTGAAGGGTCTTGAGGCATAGAGAAACTAAACGGACAGGAGGATCATACGGGGTTTTGATGTCTACAAATTTTTCACAAGCTCGTCTTTTTTACTGTCCTTCCATTACCGTAGAAAATTATAGACATTCTCGTCCTCTCTTTATTACTTTTGATCATAAAAGGAACGATACAGAGATGGTTCGCACCTTCTTAAATATGTGCAAAATTCTAGTTAGATATTTCTTATCACTTCAAAAGCATTAAGAATAGTTAACAAAATTAATTAAGCGCTAATTATTATTATTATTATTATTACCACTACTGTTGCTATTACGTCATTTATGGTATAACATAGAAATTATAATTGATGATTAGCATAAAATTTGTTTCTTTATAAAGATAATAGGAATGATAATTGCACTAATATTTTTAGATTCATGTGTTTTCAATGAGTCGATCTATAAGTCTAAACTTAAGCCCAGACCGACTTGATATTCAATTCTTGGGCCTTGATGGACTTAACTTTATTAAAATAATTTTAAGTAATTTGAAATATTTTATATCTTTTTAATATTGTTATATGATTAAAAAAACATCGAAAAAGGAAATAAAAAAATGTGTCATTTTGTCTACATTTAGCAGTCTAATTTAAAATGTTAAATTAAAAAATGTGAAAGATACTGTTTTTATTTTATTCATTTGAAGTATTAGTTTAATTATTTAATATTATTAAAAATAATTTTATGAAATTAAAAATAATTTCTTATTAAATTAGTGATTATTTATTAACTATACGTTAGAGTCCTTATAATTATTTTTAATATGATTTTAATATTAAATTTTACTTGAATGTTTTAAACATTATAAATGGTTTTAAATTACAAAAATATTTAAAAATATATAAAACTGTAAAGTTTGTAAGAGGAGTATATGAGAAGAGAAGAAAGATCTGAGATTGTTCGGTGCTTTGCGAAAAAAGTTGGTACAGTTCAAAGTCAGCGAGTCTACCTTTCTTGAAGATAAAGTTCGGCTCTTTTCCTGTAAATCAGAGGCTGCGAATTTGTGGCAGAATAAGTTTGAGGATAAGTAATTGTTTTCCTTTACTGAATGGTAAGGCACGACTCCAAACGGTCATATTTTGGCTGTCTGGATATCCTTAGATAGACTCATATTCCAAGAGGCATGTACAAACTGGAACCTAATGTTTAATTTCATCGAGTTCTGCACCTACTCATCGCTTTGTTCTTATGATTCTAAATTTAATCTGACATTCCCTTCATGGACGATTTCTTGTTGGACCATATTCATTGATTTGTTTCTGTAAGTGTATCCTAAAACCAGTAACTGCAGAATTTCTCTGGCTAATCTTTAATGTACTAGCAGATCTAAATATCAAATGCTTTAAAATATTCACTCGCATAAGAGATACCAGAAAACGCCCTTGAAAGCCTAGAACCACTCCTTTTGAGCGGTTTGAGAACCTCTTCTTCTAGTGGACGTTGAGTCATTACCAAAACTGAAAAATGAAAATCAGAAGAGGACAACATGTCCCCAATTACACCAAGCTCAGGACACTCACTCCATTCTGTCAAGCCTGAAGTAAGTGGAGAATTGGGATCATGGTGCCTCCCCACTATAACTAAACCAAAATCATCTTTCAGGGATCGAATTACTTGTGTTGTACCTTCTCCATCTGTCACTGTTACGTCTTCAAACTGAAGTTTCCCTTTGGTGTTTGAAGGGCTCAAATCACTGAACATACACTTGACATTATTTTCTACTTCAGGATCATAACTACGATCTTTGAACAGTATTATTTTGAGGTTGACATGGGGACACTCAATCATGCGTCGGCTGAAGGCAAGTGCCTCACAATCATCATCACTACCAAAGAAGAGCACCCCGATGCTACTGAATGATCTGCTCCGTGAGACTCCTCGGTCGATGAGGAGTCCAACAGAGCAAGGAGCCATTTGCATGACACAATGGTTGATATTCCATCAACGGTCCACTGCTTGTGAAAGGGTAGAAGCACAATCGTCGTCCTATTGTCCAGTGCAACGGTGCATATGTCACTGTGCATACTTTTATACGGTGCTATGGCAATGAAATGCTGCACTATAACACTCCCTTCATGGTGCTGCTCAAAGTGGCTGAAGGCATTCACGCTATAAGCTGCATGATATCCTTCTGACTTGAATTTGTCAGACTTGTGACAAGGCAATAGTAAAGCTGAGGCACGCCCGGTGAGCTTCATGAGATGCAAGACGTAGATAGTTATAGGACTATATGTGTTGGGTTTGCAGGATTTCAAAAGGTTAATGAATGTAGACACATATTCTGAATTGTGGATACACACCAGCAAGCGGAGCTGGATGTTGTGTTTGGAGTCCCTAATTCTCCTTCGACTTTCTGTTACATACCTCATGGATCGATCATACAGGTAACAAACTAGAGGTCTGCATAATCCAGTCACTATTAACATTGAAATTAACAAGAGGTTGAAGGATTGCAAATCCAATATCTGTATCCAAGAATAAGATTAAGTATATTGTTAGACAATTTTAGCCCCAAAGGGCAATTTTGTCTCTGTCTCAATTTTTGGACCGATATTAATTGTGATTTTGTCTTTAAATAAATTACCGGTTAAGGAACGCGATTTGATCCAATTAAAGGTAATAAGGTGGCCCGATAAATTATCAGGAT
>JAOSBN010000008.1:6387865-6399223 GCA_027563595.1 Erythroxylum suave | reverse complement strand
CTGGTAAGTTCCCATCGGTATCACGTGACTCTGGCTCCAATAGTGGCTCAAACGCTCGGCGGGGACGCTATCTTGGTAGTGGCGGTGCTCGGCCCTCTCGGTCGCAGGTTGGGTCCTGCCAATTTTGTGATATCCCGGGTCATTTCGTTATATCAAGGCCCTCCCTTCTCTCTTCCAATCCAATCCCTGCAGGGAGCTCATTTCAATGTTCTACTCTTTAGCTCCTAGCATTACTATGAGTGAAAATAATGAGTTTACCATATGCTATTGTTTAAGGTTTTGTTATTTCAATCGTCTTCCTTAATTTATTGTATTTTGGTTTTTATGGCCAATTTAAGTGGATTTTGTTTGTTGAATTGATGGAATGCTACTTTGATGAAGGGTGTTGTTCTAAAATTTATTTGTATCAATGGGGTTATAGAACCAAGGATCCGTAAAGAGGGTTTTCCTTCTTTTCTGTCACCGTTGGATCATCATTGTCACTTCATGTCTACTTCAAAAGGGAGGAGCATGAGAAGGTGGAGAGATGGCTGCGTAAGGAGACAAGCAAAATCGACATAAAATTAAAAAAACTATGAGCTGACTAAAATACACTTCTGTGAAGGAGTTGTTAAAAAATCAACTTGTTAGATTAAATCAGCCAACTTAATCAGCTCTTTACTAACTAAATTTAATAATTTTTTCATAAAATCAACTGAAATGGGGCAATCAGCTAAAAAAGAACTTATTGGCCTTTGACCAATCAAGCCCTATAGCTTTTTTTTTATTAACCTAAAAGTTAATTGCCCATTATACAACACAAAGAGTTGGGCATAGGAATGGGTTGTTTAAAGATGGTGGGAAACCCATTACCCATTGGCTAACTGCCGTGTGCATCAAGTAAACGTCCTTCTCCGATCTATATTATTACTTTCGCTTTACCATTATATGTAAAGATTAGGCCTTTATGTCTCATCCATTTGCCCTTCACATTTTCCACACAAAAGTTAAAAGTGGACGGAGTCCGAATAGCAGTCGGTTTAAGTTGGCCAAGGCCACAAGGACAATATTATATTATATAATAATGTCTAGAAGTTGACCTTGACTAACTTGTTCATTAAGCAATCCAGCACCTCTTCTTTGACTCTTTCAACCTTGCCATTCCTTGAGTTAGTCTCTGCGTGCCTTTAACACTCACCACCCCAAACTATTATTTTCCAATTTTATAATGTCCAATTTGTCAAATACCCAAAACAAGATTAGATAAAATCAGACGGTCTCTAAATTCATGTCTAATGGTCAAGGCAACATCAGTTTGACATTAAACGGAGTTTGGATACGATCTAAACTCAAAACTTCCAATTGAACTGTCATTCATGTTTTTAAATGCCAAAAAAAATGGTAATGTAGCTTTTAATTAAACCTTTATGCACCAATAAACTAAAAAAAGTTCAACTTCATTTAGAATCCAATCAATAAATCAACATAAAATAATTGTATTACAAGAGGTTATACAAAAATTGAATACGAAAAAAATCAACCCTTAATGATTAACAACCTAGTCAATATATATATATACCATTTACAATAGAAATTTTGGAATATACAAGACCAAATTTTCCTTGCAAGGTAATTTACATCAAACAAACAAACAGCAAAGGCAATGCTATTTGATTTCAATTAATCTAATGAACCTTGACCTTTTTATTATTCTACTCCTATCCAAGTGAAATTGTGCGTATTCAGCATCGTAATGGCTGGAGCAAAATGTCATCTTTTGGCTCTTCTTTGGCCCTGTATGAAACGTTGTCTGTACTAGATTGACTCCCATACGATTCCAATGGGTTCCCAAATCCTGAGAAGCCAAAACTCCCAGGGCTCAGCAGCATATCAAATGTAAATGCTGTCTCCCCCTCAGAGGTTGTCGGTGGCCTCATATTCTGAAGAGGGTTAGCCATGGAAGTGTTAGAATGATGATGGATAGCTGCTGGCCTTATTGCCATGGCTGCAGCGGAGCTATTGCTCTTACCGGTGCTGTTACTGTTGTTGTTTTCAGGCAATGGCCTATTGACAGAGTGACTGCCACTGCCACGAGCAGCTGGAACATCATGGTTGTGCTTACCTTCGTAGGTTGTGATCACTGCCCTCAAATCGTGGGATGCTCTTTCAACATGTTTTCTAACAGGACATCCCACATATGTACACTTGTAGTAACTCCTACAATGTAATAAATTATTGCCACGATTAGAGGATAAGGTATAACCATGTTCACGTAACTACAAGACCAAAAGAAACAAAAGATCTAGAACTGGGATTCCATCATGATACATGCAACACTATCAATGAAAGAGGGACATTGCCAAAGCCCCTTAATATGGTTTCGTTGGGAAAGTAAGGTGTTATTCATAGAACTTTACATGAAAGAAAAAAAGAAAAGCAGGATGAAAAGGCAAGTGGTTTTTACCTTGGATTAGGATTTCCCTTCACCACTTTCTGCCCATATTTCCTCCATCTATAACCATCATCAAGAATGTCAATGTCACTGGTGGTTTGAACCACGACTCTTGGCTCTCTCACTGTTCTGCTTCCTGGTGCTGACATCCCTTCATTCTCACCGTCTGTTTTCCTGATGCAAACAAATCAAGAATTTAAGACTCGTAGCTCTGATTAAACCAGAGAAGCATCACGTGCTACGATTGATGAACCTACCATCTTTTCGGCTCAGGTTCATCTTCATCAAAGTCGTCACCTCCTGATTTGCTCTTTTGTGAATCAAATTCATCATCCCCTATTGACATAGAAGAGTTCTCAGGTGTTGCAACAGATTCCATTTGTCCACTACCGTGAGAGGCAAATGACTGATCTTGAATCTCATTCATCGAAGAAGTAGTAGCTTGAATTGCATAGCGAGAAGAAGTTGATGAGGATGATCTCCTAGTGGACTTTGGCTTTGGATGGTTGTGACTACCCTTGTAAACTATTTCAGTAATCTGTCCATCTAAAGATCTCTCAACTTTCTTCTTTGTTGGGCAATTGGGATATGTGCATTTGTAATAGCTTCTTGGGTTTTCACTTCCTTTTACTTGTTTCTGACCATATTTTCTCCAATTGTATCCGTCATCTGATCTCTTCTGCTCCCTAACGGACATATATTGCTGCTGCTGGTTCCCATAATCAGATTGGAAACCGTCGTTGGCTTGAGTGTGCGTTTGGATTGCAGAAATCTCAGGGGAGAAGCTCTGCATCGAGGAGGACCTTTCTTGCTTAATAGCACTTTTTCCAGAGGAAAAATCAGCTTGCTTGCTAGGTTCTTGGAAACTCCATGGTTGTTGCTGTGCCAAGAAAAAGTAGAATAAAAAGTTCAGAGGATGTTGAAACAGAACAACAGAGAATACAGAAGATCATGCGGAACACAACTTCAGTGGCTATTTACACCAGAATTTGTATACTTACGGATTGAAGTGCTATATTTGAAGATCGCAACATTGCTGATGAGGTAGTGGGTTGCTGGAAAGAGAAATCAGAGGTAATTTTTTTATCTTGCTTGAGACTTTGTTGGTTCTGATCAGAATCCCTCATCCAATTGAAAGCTTGAGCAGCATATGTCCCAGTTGTTGGAGATGGTAAAATCTGTTATAAAAAAATAGAAGCAAATGAAACTCCATCAATCAAAGGTTTCGATCCAAACATCAGACACCTAAAAATAGAATCTTTCTGTTTCCCAAAATATACAAACCAAAGCAAAAAAGATGAGACAACTAATCAGCTTTCTCTCAAATGCCTTCCTGAAAGGTGCATATCTACAACAGATAAAAGCCACTTACGTTATAAGAAGGATTCAACAGGACAGGAGAGTCTAATAGCTCAGCAGGGCTTAACCCAGGTGGGATAGCAAAGTAACTAGAAGGAGAAACAGCAGGAGGAGAGATGGGAAGAGAAGGTGGAGGAATAGACTTGAACTTAGGAACACCACTTCCACTTCTCTCTGCAATTCGTTCGGACAGTCCAAGTCTCTGATTATTACCAGATACCATGTTGTTTTTCAGTTCAACATCACCAAAGGCAAGGAGGTCGGAGAAAGAGGTCGTAGATGAGGCCATGAAAGCAGGGTTTGTGGAAAAACTGAAACTTTGAGGCGGTGGGTGTGAGTTAGCAGAGGTATCTAAACTCCCAGAAGGTGAGGCCATGGCGAGAGAGAGAGAGAGAGAGAGAGAGAGAGAGAGGAAAGAAGAGAGTGTTAAGCTTTTCAACAGAAGATGAGGGTCTTTTTGTTGCTGCTGCCGCTGATGATGGTAGTGAGGGAAGTAGACGGGAAGGTCACGTATTGGGCAAGGTTTTGATATTTCAGGGGACGTTCTAGGAAGGAGACATGGAGAAGTTTGACCGTTGAATTTTTAACAAGATATTTTCTATTTTCTATTTTATGTATAATATTATCATTATATATTCAACAAAGTTTCCTGACGTTTAAACTGTCGTTAAATGTTTTTTTGTTATTAAGCTCATACCTTTTCGTTATTATTTAAATTAATATTAATTTCATAAATGTATTTTTTATTAAATAGTTATTTTTAAATTTATACAAATCAACCTCACTTCTTTTATGATGATAAAATTACAAATTTAATTTACAGAAATAATTTTTATAAAAATATATAAAAATTACTTACATTATAATTCTCCCAATTTATTTTAGTATTTAATAATAAAGAATATTTGTATTTGGAGCTTTTTAGAGGGTGATCTTGGTGGAACGAGGAATATAAAACCAAAAAGTTTTATATTTGAATTCTTTTACTTATATTGTATCGATCGAATCTGTCGCACCTTATACAAAATACTAAATTTGTGTAATTTACAAATTATTATGTCAATCTAAAAATTTATTAAATGCGTGGCTAAAAATTGCGATTACGTGTTATTTTGTTCCAAAAAAGGAATTTGTATTTGGTTTTATTTTTCATTTTAAGACCAGGTCAAAATCGTCGGATTTGACTGACTGGTGGCTGACAATAAGATACTTACGTACGTTGTACGTGTGTACATTTATCCAGCTCGTGCTCCTTTTGGTTCGTAACATTTGTCCATTGAGATACGTATAACGGAATATCTAATGTACAAGTTCTACTCTAATAAATATTGCTTAAATTAAAATTTAAAAATTACATTGCATTCTCAAATTGCCAAGTAATTACTGGAAAACAATAGATTAAAATGAAATTTGATTTTTAAGATCTTGAACGAGGAATGAAAAAAAAATTTCCAGTTTAATTTACTTTAATAACTCTTGTTTTAAAAATTGATCAATTTATTAATCAATTGGTCAATTTTTATAAATTAATAAATTCTCATAAATTAAAATTAATTAATTAATTTTTATTTAACAAAATTTTAATTAAATTTTAAAATCTTTGATGGATGTTCATCTCTTTCAATCATATTTTAAACTCTTTAATCTTATTCAATCTTTAACTGATATTATGTTGGTCCGATTAAATCTTTTAAATATTAAATTTATTATTTTATTAGGGTCTGATTTTTTAAATATTAATAAAAAATTAACTAGGATTGAGATACATACGGAGGAATGTAAATAATTGCGTTATTTGTGCCTCTACTCAAGGATCGCCGACTTTAAGCAACATATATGGGTATTTCCAATGAAGCCTGTATTTGAGGTAATGTTAACTTGGCTTACTTCCAAAGCAATCGGGTGTCAGGAATCTAAAGTCAAAATGATTTATTAAATGTGATTCTAGAAGATGGCTCTGTTTTCCTAACTTGCAAAATGGGGCAAATGGTCTGTTGTCCGTACGATTTTCACAACGATTTTCCAAAATTTCTTCCATGGCTCTAACTTTTCTTTAATCATTGACGAATGCATGCTTCCAGAGACACGGCCTCTGAACTTATTGGTAAGGAGGAAAATGAATTCTGAGCTAAAGAGTGAAGCAATCTGATGTTTCAAACTGAGATTAGTTTAAGTTAAATACAGAAAACATGCCTTCTTACATAATTGAGTAGCCTAGTTTTGAAAGGGTCGATGAAGAAAGTGCTCCAGGATTCTTCACTATTCAGGAAAATTGCATGTCCAGTTTGATATAAACATCAACACTGGTTTCTTAACGATACGACACGGATTTCCTTTCCCCTGCAAGCTATTCAAATCTTCTGGTGGGGCATTTTCTCATTTATGAAGAACTTCTCCAACAACCAAAACATTTGGCATTTTTTCGTACCCAAGGAAAAGAAAAGGGAGAGCTACTCATCATCCAAGGCTCATCTAAATGAATGGCAATGACATTCACTCTAGCAAGAAATTTACAACATTCTAATAAAAATTGTGTTGAATGCAAAGTCTGAAGAGGTCCAAACATATACAAGTTCTGGCAAGAAATCTAGTGATACTCAGAAAATAGAAGGTCTTGATTATTAAATTTACAACCAGTATAACATCACTAGCAAATCCACTACTTTCTAAGCCTAATAGTTTACTGTTTCATAATAATTCAGAACTACTTAACACACCATCAATGACAATCGTTTCAGCAACAAGTATTGTTAGTTTTATATTTTTGTCTGAAAAAGTTCAAATCCTTTGAAGTTGAATTTGAATGCGGACATACAAGTCATTCACTCTTCCAGTACGTATTTCTAGAGCTAGCTATTCCCCTCAAGTAGTCTTTTCTCCTCTTCATCAAGTCTTGCCAACCATTTAAATCCGAGATCGCACCCAGCTTTTGCTGCAACTTCGAACTGCTTTTTTGCCATCTCCACTGGATTCATCATCCCGCTTTCTACACTCTTTGCCTTTTTAGAAGATGACCCCTTCTTCAAATTGTATCTTGTTATTTCCTCTGGAACTTGAGCACCTGAGACACACATCAAGCGGCAAACTGGAACGTGAGCATCACGCAGACACACATCATTCTAATTTTTGATTTTGTTACATGTTATGCAGACATAAGTCCGTAGCATGAATAAAAATTGAAGAGAAGAAGAACTTGAATTCTCCAAATTTCAATGTAACAGAAAAAAAAGAAAAAAAAAGGGTGGGGCATTTAACCTCTAAGAAGGAGAGAGCCATATGCTACAGCCGCGCCTGCATGTCCCTACACTAATCCTAAGAGTAAGGATACAATTCATAAATAGCATCAAACTAACATTATGATATAAATGCCATAACTACATGGATTTTTCATTTATCAGAAAGTGAGAGGATCAATTTTCGGTCATAGAGTTAGTGTGATTTTCACACAGATCAGCCTATAATTTTAACAACACATTCTAGTTTGTTCTGTACAAAGTACTGAGTAACACTACAACAGCACTGAGATCACATATTCCTAGACACCGTTAGAATATATTACTATGACTTAATCAGTTACTGAACTTTGTTTTCACCATAGGAAGATGAACTGGAAAATAAGTCATGTAAACTACCCTGGAAAGAGCAAAGCTACAAGCTTCACTGAAACAGTCTGGTAGTAACTCTAAATATCAAAGATGAGTAAAGCTTTCAACAAAAAGCCTATCTGCCTGTGCCTTTTCTTTGAACCCATCGATTACATATCTACAATAATTTTCTGCTAGTATCCCCTTACACTCTTTTCCAATGTAGACATAGGCGTGGTCATTAATTCCCATGTTTAACAGCACACTTGCTGTTAGCAAAGGGAAACTTTCAGATTTCAACTACCTTCTCCGATGCTCTGTGGAAACACCATAAAGCTGATGCAGTATCCTTCTTCACGCAATCCCCAGTCAAATATACAGCACCGAGAAGGTAAAGGGCACCTGCATGCAACTAAAATGTAGCATGTCCAGGTGAGAATGAAGGGCCATCCTTCCAAACCATCAGTATTACAATTTTTATCTAGAGAACACACCTGATCGACAGCCTTCTCCAAATAATAAAAAGCTTGCTGATCTGACTGAACATAGTCATTCTATTCAAAGACAGAATAAACAAAATTAAACTGCAGGGACATAAAAAACAGCAGTAGCATAAAATAACTGGAAATTTCAAGCTAATAATGTTGTTAGTGAAAATGTGGGAATGCTAGGTTAAATGTAGTCTAGATCATTGCAGCTTCCAGATGCGTATAACTTAATCTGTTTAGATTGGCCCTGATATATAATGTCAAGCTCAGAGTTCAAGGTAAATTTTCAAGCTTCATGACTTGTAAGCATCTCTTTTGATGCAAGCTTCATGACTTGCAAATTAAGAGTAGTTCCACGCAAAAGCAGCTCAACAACTTGCAGAGGTCAAAGTGTTAGCAATTCTCACATCAACTCTCAGTCGACAACCTAATTCATACTGTGCATCAGGGTCACCCATATCTGCAGCTTCCACCAACAACGCAGCACCTCTGTCCAATGAAAAGAGGAAATGAAGACAGCATGAATGCTAGCTGTATCCAGATTATCGATAGCAGAAAAATAGTTGCACATATTGTGACTGCAGATATAAAACAAAGAAAAATAAACAGAATCCATGAAAACAAGTATACGATCTATATATTGCCTTTGTGCCATTTCAAAAGGTACAGAAGATAATCCAGCATCCGGAATTCACAATTGCTCTCAGGATCTAAGAGCTGTAAATATCAGTTGATAGAATTCATAACCTAAAAATGCCCCTATAGAACCAAACTGATCTATATCTAGTTCTAAAGTAAGAGAATACTTCAATGAGAATACAGAGAAGAAAATATCTCATCGAACAACCAGAGTTGAGATCCACCTAGTAAGATTCAGAAGTATGCATATCCCACAACACATATATAATGTTAAAATGGAACAAGAAAATCAAAAAGATAAAAAGGATCAGCTCCAGGTTAACTCACACAGCTTTGCAAGCTCCAGGAACATGGTATTTCAAATGTAATCTGGACAACCAATATCTGGCATGGGTATTTGAATTGTCAGCCTCCAAGGCCAACTCAAAGTTCTCCTTTGCTGTCTGATGTGAAGCCGATAAACAAAAAGGAAAAATAAGAATGGATTCGACGCCCAATTTCAAAAAGCAATAAAACACTGTTTGCTAACGGAGGACATCCAGCCCATGGATTTTGTTTATTTTTCAATTTCAAGCATACTACCAACTAAGAGCAATACTTTAAATTCTTCCTTCTGTCAACCAACAAGCACCAAACCCACAGACACATGTATACAAGATGTAGAGGACGAGAAACAAACTCTAAGAAGAGGAATAAGGCGCTTGTCGTTGCGTTCACAGTAATCAATGACCCTGTCCACTTCCGTTAAAGCGTTCCACCCTTTGGCTATGTACTCCATTGCCTTCCTGTTTCTACTATGCATTTCTCTCTGCCAAAGTCAAAAATTAAAACGAACTATTAAACACTCAAAACAAGAATCCACGTGAACATTTAATGGATCATGAACTGAAACTGTAATACTGATGTGGGCTATTGTTACAATGGAATAGTACTTAAGGTACCTGTGGATTATGGAAATGGGGACGACAAAGAAAGCGAAAAACCCCAAAATTTGGATTCTTTAACGACTGCTTCAGCATCATTTTTGATAGCGACCAACGGCTGAAGAAACTGAAGAAGCAGCAAAAGACTCTGGCTAAGGCTCAGGCGACGATTGTTCGGAGAAGGCAGACCAAAGGCAGGGAAGAAGAGTGACAAAGTAGAGAGTTTTCTGGACAACAAACGACTCGTAGTGTCTAAAACGGCACAGCTTAAAGGAGATGTTGGAATGTGGTTCTTTTGTAATTTTGAAGGAATGGAGGGTCGTAATAACAAAGGCAGGAAGAACTTTCGTTTTTGCTCAAAACAGAAGAACAGAACCCAAATCCTCAAACACCACAGAGAAACCTTAAACCCAAAACCTCAACACTACGCAGAGAGATGTTAAAGTTCATTTTCAGAGGGGCAATGCAGAGAACCCATCAAACAAATCCTCAATGGATCCTCAGAACAAACCCTTTAGGCTCTTTCTCCTTATTTGAACAGCATCATCAGCTGTTCTGCTATTCTACAAAGTCTGCGAAATCATCGGACCTTAAAGCGAAGAAGAAGCCTGACAAGAAATTCAACAACGGTGCCGCTTCCGCCGGTGAACTTTCCGCCGTAACGACGGCCGATGAACTCGATAACCCACTGTTCTTCGATGATAGAGTTTCGCGGCGGCGCCACCTTGTCGAAGACGAGAAACGCCCATC
This sequence comes from Erythroxylum suave, assembly GCA_027563595.1. Taxonomy (NCBI): domain Eukaryota; kingdom Viridiplantae; phylum Streptophyta; class Magnoliopsida; order Malpighiales; family Erythroxylaceae; genus Erythroxylum; species Erythroxylum suave. Next base: position 6,389,049 of record JAOSBN010000008.1, on the reverse strand, counting down.
TCTTGATGTGGGGCCTAATGGACTTCCTCTGTTCACTTCTACTCCTTCTCTGTCACTGCTTACTAAAAAGGACACTTGTTCTTACTTCAAATTCAGGTATAAGGATTGATCTTTTTAAGTTAAAATGAATATTTTTCCTAATTGTATCCATATGCTGATCGCTGATTCGCACTTTCACCTTTTTGTCATTAAAATTTTGATTTTGAAGTGAAAAAGATTTGAAAGCTGTATTGCCTGAGGGTCTGCCTAAGGGAATGGTGGTGGAGTTTGAGGAATCAATGCGGAGTGCTCTGCTTGTTAGAAAGAGTTTCTTGGATCTTCGTGACAATTTCAAGCGCATAGTTGATCCTTCTCTATTGTCTTCTGACGGTAAAGGTCTGGTTTCTCGACTTTAGTTTCTAAGTTTTCCTTTCTTTAATTTTGTTTTTATGATTCTAAAGTGCCTGTGCGTAGATAAGATTCTATGTATTATTCTCATTATGCACATAAAGAGCAGCCATATCAGATGCCTTTATAACTTCTTGTGATAATAGTGATAGCTGATGGAATGTGAATGCTCAAAACTGAATCATGAAAATGCTGAAATGAAGCTGAATGTTTTAGGTTGCCTCTTCTTTCGGTCTTATCGTTATTATGCCTGTTCTCTTTAGGAGTGGGTATCGGGGGTTGGATGGGGATATTGGATTAAGGTTTGAAGGGTAAAATGGATAGAAACTACTGTTGGATAGGATAATATCATTACGGGGGTTATTTCACATATTTATTCAACTTCTTGGATCGATGATGGTTGTTACTGCTCCCTATACTGTTATGCTACATTTTATTGTAGTTAGGCATTTGCATTGTTTACTTTATCATTAATAACATGACATCTTGCTTGGATCTTTATTGTTGTCATTGCAAGTGGTGCTTAGTGATTGTCTAGTTTCTCATCAGTTTAATGTTTCTAGGTGTAAAAGTTAGAAAACAAATTGTGTTGGATGGTCCTGTCGGCTGTGGAAAGAGTATTACACTTGCCATGCTTGTTCATTGGGCTCGTGACGAAGGTTGGTTAGTTTTATATGTGCCCCAAGGACGAGAATGGACACATGGAGGATATTTCTATAGGAATCCACAAACAGGTCTGTGGGATACACCAGATCAGGCTTTTAACGTTCTTAAGGCAAGAATATTGAGCTCTTTCT
>JAOSBN010000008.1:6364860-6379509 GCA_027563595.1 Erythroxylum suave | reverse complement strand
TTCGATCATTCCCAACAATTCCTCCTTCAAATGGACATTTTTTTCTGATGGCAATTCAAGACCACAAGTCTCCTGGTTACCACAACTATTATTATTCAAAGAGCCTGTTGCTTCTTCTTCAAAGATAGCCCGCTGGGAAAACGGTTCAGATGAGAGAATAACATAAGCGGCAAACTGTAATGATGGAATTGGAACTGAGGAAAATAGAACTGCATACAAAGAGCTGGTGGCCCCTTTACTTAAACCCCAAAATTCAACTGATTTAACGGCTCTATCTCTACAACGTGTTGGTGACTGAATAACATGTGAAGCAACCAACTCCCAGAAATACTGATTATCAAGGCGAGATGTGGCCACAAGAGATGCTGCTTCATGACCATAGGAGCTTGCTATGGCTTCAGCAATGCCTGTGCAAAAGAACAAGCGAAGAATACCTTCTAGTATTCGATCTCTCATTGAATCCCATCTCCCTCTTCGTTGAGGCTCCACATCAATAACAGCTGATTCTTCAAACCCCATAACTCCACTAAGCAAAGAAAATGATTCTAAGGCATTGATAGCAACAAGGACAGAAAGGTCTGAGGTCAAAACATTCTGCTCTAGGATCTTATGAATTTCAAAACTTCCAGAAGCAGAGCTGCTGCTAATAATATCATTCACATTCTCTGTGAATTCCTCCATCACTACAACATTTGACTGAATCCAAGACCTCGATTGCGAGAAAAAAAAATCCCAATCTTCCTCACCAAATTCTTTCCAGCAATAACCAACAGAAATTACCATCAACTTTGACAGCATCAACTGACTAGTTGTCACTGATGCACAAGCAATTTGTCTTTGCTTTCGGAATAACTCAAGAATGAGTACTCTCTCTTCACGGCTTATACTTCTCCCAAGCTTCACCGATCTTGTTCCACTTGATGCACTCAAGGGATAACACGCAACAACCAGCCAGAACCACCCTTCCATCTCTGTGACGACAAAGAAACAAAAAATCAATACAGAAGCACGATCATAAGCGGAGGAAATAACATACTATTGAATATGAAGAATAACAAAAGATCCCTATAAGATAGAGGGGGTGACAAAGCAGAGGATACTCAATGCTATCTGAACCCAAATAAAACTCTGCAGCCTGTCCCACCTCCAACCAAAGCATATGTACATAAGTCAAAATGAGAAGGGAAATAAAAAAAATCAATCAAGTCTGATCAACAGTAATGGAGAGTGGCACGCCCAAAGGAGAAAGAAAAAAAAGCCTAAAACAACCAGGCCTGCAGTTGATTAAGTTTCAATTCTAATATATGATTGTCTAAATTAAGAGGATAACACTATAAATGCAGAATGATTGTTGCACACAAAGCATGTCCGTACCTTGTCCTGCTTGCCATGTAACTATAGGTGGGAATGACAGAATTCTTTGCAGCCATCGCTCAACAGTACCTTGTATAAGATTTTCTCCCAAATAATCAAGTTCCCCATCTACAGTAGATTCACTGGATGTGGAGCTTTTCTGGCATATGGTTTGCACAAGAATATAGATAATCGGAGGAAGAATTCTCAAACAGTTCCGACTTATTGCTTCACCTATGTAAAGCTTATCAGTGAGCATTTTAAAGATCTCCTCAGCTTTTACTGCATCCCATATATTGTTTTTCAACAAAGTTATAAGAAGAGATAGAAGAGCTCTCAAGAATGGGTCTTCAATGCTTTCCAATCCCTCACCCAAAGCAGGACATAGAACAAATGGACTTCTCGTATTAAATTCTCCATGAACAAGTGCACCATTAAGTAAGATGTTGAAGACAGAATCTAGCAAGCTTTCTTTGAAAGGACAAATCTCTTTGTTAGCAAAGACACACAGTTGGGGCAAGAAAGAACCTATAGCACTTCCACCAGGCCATTTCCATGAACATAATATTTCAGCTGCAAGCCAGGGTCGAGAAGTGAATTTTTCATTTGTCAGGTCATTAGGCAGAGAAGCACCTTGTTCAACAATACCAGCAATAATTCTCTGAATCCCAATCTTTGAGATTAGCTTGTCAATCACTGAAACAAGCTTGAGGTTTCCAGGTGCCTGCACTTGGAATTTAATCGCAATTTGTGAGTCATTACTTCAAGTAAATACTGCATGATAATATTGAAAGTAGTCCCTCAATTTAGCATCACAAAAGTATCAAACGTACCATTTTCAACAGGCCGAAGGAATTCAATGCAAGAACATAAGAATGCCACACAGTGAATACCCAAAACTGTCCTCTGGACAAGGGATTTTGATGTATGTGCTATATGGGCATATTTATTATGGAAAGGTTTAAATGTGACACATTACTATTGAACATTTTATATTTCTCATTTGACCTAAAATTGACTGATCTAACAGTTGTTCCTACTATCAAGACAACAGGTCATAATGTTTTACCCCCTAACTTCGCAAACCTTCTTTCCTATGTTAAAGCACAAATGAAAACATGGATGATTCCTTCCTCTATCATAATTTCATAAAGAAACTTCCATAAATTGCACACAGTTTGTTATAAAATTGGGTTGGATGAAAGTAACTTTGTACCGTTAGCTCCTGAAGTTATCCATAACTATTACATGAACAAGTTAGCCTAAAATGTCCATGCTCAGGGTGCGGCCCAAATTGACTTTCTAGTTGTAGGTTAAGGCTAGAAACGAAAAGCAAGGAGACAAATGGGCACAGAAAACAAGAAGAATCTAAAACAAGATGCAGCACCAGAATCCAAATTAACAAATGATAAAGGAAATAATAACCAGATAGTCACTCACACATCCAGGAACAGAATCATCTTGAGAAAATATAGTGGCAGAACTGATTGAGGTGCTGAAATCAGGAACGATCCATGATGGCCACACATCATCCTTGCTTAGTAGCTGGTCCAATAGATTCTGCTCCTCATTTTGATCACAACACAGACATGCTAGAATATCAAGCATCCATGAACAGCAGAAAACTGTGATCTTATTTGCGTTAAGCTTAGGATCCTTGAAGATAACAGACCTAATGAAATTAACTAAGATACCCCCCAACCTCTTTCGATTTTCAATGTCAAGACCCTTCCAGAATTCTTCAGTTATTGTACAACGGAAACCATGTAAAGATTCACCAAAATTTAACCTACCCTTTACTTGTCCCTCTGATTCTTCATCAACCATATTATCTATTGTCATCATGCTATGCTCCCAGTCTATAATAAATACTGAAGCCAGGATACCTGAAACCAGCACAGTATCCTCACTGAGTGTGCTTAAGGAAAATATGCTACGGCTAAGTACTTCAAGAGCAAACTGAGCCATCTCAGCTGTAGTGATAGAGCTGTTGCTGTTTGCAGTGAAGGGGCTTGGTCCATCAAATAACAAAGAACCTGAATCCCTGACCGAGCTTAAGGAGGATTCATAAATAAAAGCAAGCAACATTTTGAAAACCTCTTTAAATATCAGAACTGTTGTCTTTCTGGACACAAATGAACATTGATCTCCTTTTCTTGAATCACCTAAAACAGCACTGCATATTCAGACATTAAAAGTTATCAGAACCTAGAAATCAGAACAAAAGGCTAAGGCCAACTCAGCTGTATCTGGTATAGGAACTAGGATGTTATTTATGCACAAGTAATTCCCATTCAGTTCAGATATAAAAACATATTAATTCATGCAGTAAAAAGATCAGACAACCAACCAAGCTATGTAATCATTACTGAAAGATAAGTGAAGTTTTGGCACACTAAGTATGTTAGACCCCAAGGAGTTTCAAGACTTCTTTTGCATGCGAATAGAACATATTGCCAAGCACAAACTCTTCAAAAACCTTTCTAGAAACACTTGATGAAGGAGCAGAAAAAGTGAAACGAGCAACAAGAGAGACCCAAACTTAAGACCGCCCATAGCAGGCCTATGGTGGCAAACAGAACAACTGAGGAATTACCAAGGATATATACTTGTAAATTAAGTTCTGTAATAAAACACAATATACTTCCTACACCATGGAAACTTAAAACCACATAATTTACTTAAATCAAAACTTCCAATATGAGCATCAAAATGTTGGTTATGTTCTTACATGGATAAACTGCATCTAATAACTGCATCTAATGTAAATGCTTCCATAATACAATTGTTCTAATTACTTTCCTCAAGAATTTAATCACTAAAAACACTCCGACCACATACCATAGAAGCTGAGCAGCAGTTCTGGACGGGAAAGATAAACAGGCAATAGAAACTGTTTCAAGAGGCTGGCAATGCCAGTGTTCTGGGTTAGCCCAGTGTTCACCATTAGAATCTTTTGTCACTTTCCTCCTAGTAATTTCAACTCTTACTTTCTCTAGAAGCATTGCCAAAGGAATTAAGTGGTCAAATTCTGGGGACTCATTCTGAGCTCTAGAACTTTCTTGAGCAGTAGCAAAGGATATAACTGTACACCACTGCTCAGCAAAACATTCATCATCATCAAGCAATGCAAGCAACAGGTCAAGTCGATAGCTGGTAGAGCAATTATATCCAATCAAACACCACGGAACAAATGTCTGTTTAAATACTTGAATGAAATTCCCAGCATTCAGTTCTTTATCTCTGTCCTTGGGAAGAGAAAAGGGATGTTCTTCGTTGCAGATTGAAAGACTGTGGACAATCTTGCGTGCTCCAAACAATGTAACTGCAACTGAAAGAAGTCTCACACCATCTGGGTTATCCTGAAATCAAATAGATACAAGTTAACTCCTAGAATAAAGGCAGCAAGTACCCAAAATCGTAACTCCAGTACAATTAATCTAAGTGCATATAATCCTTAAACATTTTTCCAACTCCAATTTACCCTAAAGCTGAGGCTAAGGACACAATTCACAATGCAACTACCTCCAACCACCAAAAAAACTCGATTATCTTCTTTCACCAAAATAACTAACAAATTCAGTAGTAGCCTATTATGAGGCTGATTTTAAATAAAAAATAATGGTGTTCATAGTACAAATAGTTAAGTAACTTACAGTAGATCTTATTAATGGAAAAGACTCAGCCAAGACTGGTCCAATGAGATAATCCACAGGCCACGTTTCACCTGTTTGTGCTGCATGTTGTTCTAATGATGGCAAAAGTCTAATTAGTTGTTCTATCTCAGTACTTCTTTCTGAGTTCTCACTTTGCTGAAAGAAACCTACGATGTCATCCTTGAACGCCACACATACATTAGAGAGCAGATTAATGTCAATTGAATTCATTCCAGAAAGCATTCCAATGATACACTTTCCCAGCTCTTGTACAAAACCCACAGAGTACTTCACATTCATAGACGTTACTGTCTTTTGTTGTAATCTGTAATTTGAGTAATCACCAGAAGTTTCAAAGGGCTCTTTTTCAAAATTCCCCAAGTAGATGGAAAATAGGTATTCTTTCCACAAAAGCTTCACGAGGATACTTTGAACAAGAGTAAATTGAAATTGATGCATTGAATCCAGATCATCAAAATACCTGGCACCAAGAAAGCTAATTAGGAAATCAGACAGCCAAAAAGAAATATGAAAGCAACTGAATACAAAATAAGAGATTGTTGAAGAGAATAACCAAGCACCTAGATGCATTCTGTAGTCCCCAAATAAAGCATTCCTTAAAGGCCTGAAAGAGAGCTAGATAATCAGCACTTGCTGAATATGCCAGGCTCCTTCCTTCCCATAGATTATGGAAAAAATCATGAAAAAACTTCTCCACTGCAACTGTTTTTGGGGGAATGACGTTTAGAAATAAAATTAAAGCCGGATATGAGATCTGCTGAGACCCAAAGCACCCATTCTTAAGAAAATTCCATAACCGATTAAGTACAACTTTCTGAACATTCAGTAAATTCCAACTCTCAGGAAATTGTTTTGAAAATAATAATACTGCCTCCCACATTGATGAATGGCAAGCAGGATCTTTTTCCTGAAAAGCACCAAGGACGACAGTAGCAACTGTTTTCATAGTCCCCTCATCGAAAGCATGAGGAATGCTTTTAATAAAGCTCTTTAACACAGAATACGTTGCTGATCGGATTGCAGGGCTTTGGGACTTTAGAAAATCAATAAAATATTTAGGTGACGAGAATAATTTTTCAGCAAAAGAAACAGCAGTCGTCCTAGCTTTAGAAGCATTCTTTGGTTCTGCAGCTATCTTCTCAAAACCAGGCCTCTGAGGTTGTATCAAAACATCAAGAAGAGTTGACAATGCCAGTAATGATGAGGATATCACCTAAAAACGAAGAAACAATCAGAACTGGGGACTTCATCAGATAAACAAAAAGCTTACTATACAAAATATTGTGAGTGGCTCCAATAAGGTCATGAAAAAACAAAGACTAGACTGTATTATTTAGTGTGATACTTTTGTGGCATAGTAGGATCAAAATTAAGGGATTCTGTCAGTTATAATAAGAATGTTTCCAGAAGTTAAGATACACTCAATGCTAATAACTGAAATTTGAAGTACAAAATACATGAAAAGGATCTATCATATGTCTTCTCGTAGGACATGATTTACATGAGTAATTAGTAGATGATTTTTCTGCAGATTCAAGACAGCTAAATCTTGTCAAAAGAATGGGGCAATCTATCTACTTATCATAGAGCAATTAGCCATAACTGTTCCAATAGGGCCAAATATAACTAATGCCTAAGCCAGAGTCAGCAATGACAGCCAAAACGGCCAAAAGAATGGTACAATCCATCCGTAACCAATAAAACCATGGATTCTTCAAACAAATTCGAAAAATAGTATCAATTTGTTAGAAAGAAAAGGGAAAAAAAAGGTCATCCTTAAAATGACTCTAATCCATCCAACATATTTCACTGGCAGACAACTGGAAAATGATAAAAATGCTAAAAGTTACCGGTTGAATTCCAAATTAAATATGGGTAATGGTTCCATGAGAACTTTTGTCATACATGTAACTATAACTAAAAGAATTATGAAAATTAAAATGAAAGAGACATCGAGTGCAAGCATCGACATGAAGCAAAAGGTTAAAAAAAGTCTTGCTCTTAAACCACAGAAATTCTTAAGACGAAGAATAGGGACTGTTGCCAACTACGATACCCAACTACTCTTTCTGTTATCTCTCGTGACAAAACAATAGCAAAGTTTAACCTATGATTCTACACGTTCTAATCCAACCTTTTCCAACAAAAAAAAAAAAAAAACTCTCCCCTAAGTCATTAAAAGAGTAATTGGTAGTTTGACACCGTCATCCTTTAGTATATAGAAGATTGGACACATTTTTTAAGACACTGGATATTATCTCGGTGCGATAAAACAGTTAAGTTAGGTGTGTTTTCCCTCAATGGAACTAGAAATTATTAACTATGAAGTACACTTTTGCAAATTGGCCATGATTACTCAACCACAACAGACCTGCCGATGCATCTCTTCCAGCTCATCTGAAGGAGCTGTCTTGTCTGACATACCTTCTGGTGTAAGCTTCAGATTTTCTTCCAAATACACAAAGATCTCAGATGCACATAAAATGAGAGCATCTAATCTTTTCTCCTGTGATGGAAATGCTACCTGTTGAACACAAAATATACATGGCCGTTACTATATTCACAAGTAGACAATTACACACAAAATTCATTGAATAGAAGCATTAAAATGCTAAATTGTGTAACAATACCTACAGAACTAGACACTTCTAAATTATTTTTCATAGTTTCTCTTCATTATTTTTTCTGTGTGTCAGAGATGAAGGTAGTAGGGGAGTTTTAAGCAACAAAGGGAATTCCATAGGAAGCAATCAAGAAGATTGGCTCTAGATTATATAACTCTCGATCAACTCAATTGTTTAATTTTCATTAAGTTACTCCCATAAGCAATTTAGTTTCCAGACATTTGCATATTAAGGAAAAATTACAGGTTATTCAAGTTAGCGTAGATGACATTAAGTTGAAACTAAAATTCAATTGAAGCTTCAATGCCTTATTTTCATTCCACCCACACAACAGACAAACAGCAACTATATTCAGTCCCTCAGAACTCAATCTATTGTGTTAGGTGATAAATAGCAAAATCCCCAATGCTAAAGAGTAATGGCACCTGTAATGATTGCTTTGCAGCTAGAGCAACTTCAGAAACTGGGTCGAACTGAGAAAACCACCAAGGTCCCACCAAAGATTTCAGATGTGGAGCTAAATCTCTTCTGCATAACATATTTTCCACTATGAATGTAGCAACAATAAAGTTCATGAATTCAATAATAATAAGAACAAGAATTGGAGAAAATAAAAGCCAAAACAAACTGACAAGCTGCAAAACAGCTAGTAGACTAAAGGCTTTAGCAATAGTTTTTCTTGTCAACTTACAACTCAAGATTGTCATTTGGTTGTATTTCCAGGGTATTATGTTTTGACGATGTTGAATTAAAAATGATTATTTTGATACAAAAGGAATTATCATACCCAACAGACATTACAAGATTGGTCATCGTTTCATGAGTGGCTCGGCGAACATCTCTGTTATAGTCCAATAATAGCCTTCTGTACTCAAAGGCCTGAAAAGGGAATCAAAAACTGATAAATGAATTAAAGAAGAAAATTTGTATAATTTACATAGAAAAGGCAACATGTTAATTATTTAATCAGATTGTACTTATCATGCCATAAAAATAATAGTTAAGTCCTAAACAAGTCTGAAGCATAATTTCAAAATATGAACCAACACAGAAGCTCCAATTGTTACGTTCATGTGAAGTCATTTTCTATCAGAAACAATGACTAATGGAGGCTAAGTTCAGCTTGAATGTTCTTTGCCTCTAAATACATCTGGAAGTTAGATTCTGTATCTAATACAAAACGAATCTCAATGAATTCTATAATTAAAGATACATGACCTTAAAGAAGTTTAAACTAAAGATAGGAAAACAGAAAACCCATAAACCTTGCCAATGACAATTTAGGAATCTTTTGAGATAAACAAAAATAGAGTATAAATAATGACACTTTTTTGGCACATCAAGTTCCTAATTTTATTTTTGGGTTCATCATCATAGTTTTATCATTTATGTTTCTTCCTAATTCAAGCACTGTCATTAACCAAATTAGTAAGCCCCTGCTGAAGTATCATAGCAATTATACGACGGGAAAGATTAGAGATGACCTATGTCTACAATATTAGGCAATACTAAAAGTCCTCTCTTTGTCAATCTACTTTTCTCTGCTTAATACAACACATATACATCACCCAACATTTGTAGAAAGACTTGAAAGCACAAGATAAAACATATGGAGCATACCCATTGAGGAATAATTAGCACTATATCCTTTGTAGGCTTTTCCTTGAACAGAAGACATAAAGATTGGAGAGCTTTAAGCTGTTAAAAGGCCTTAAAGAGAATTAGAAACAAACAATCACAACCTATTTAAGTATTTGTGACTAACTAAAGATCAGTAAAATAAAAAAAGAAAGAATAAACCTTGGTAACAGGATCCTTCCTGGCCAACCTCTTCAAATGCTGCGCCACTTCACTGTCTATGTCCTAAATTTTCCAAAAACCAAAAGACAGCACCGAATGAGTAAGAAAGCTCCATAATCCGTCTTGCAGTCTCGTGCCACTTATAATACTCCAATTAAGTAGTAGCAGTAGTTACAATAATAACTAAATTATCAATTAAAAATCAGAAAATCAGGAGAAAATATCATGAAGGTTTACCAAGAAGGGAGCGGATTCTTCGCGAGCTAGAGATGTCTCAATCCGGGAGCCACCCACGTAGCCACCGAACCCAGCGGTGGCCACAGAACCCGATGGCAACAAAGAAGCGGCGAGGCTATCCATTACAAAACATTTCACAAGTTAACGCCGAGATCAATTTCCATTTTCAATCGTTGAAATTGAAACATTAAACAAAAACAAAAAACAGTGAGAATTTAAGGACATAGACGCTACCTGCTGCTTGAAGGTCGTGACTTGCTCCTGCCACCTTCTCCCTTCGGTCTCCCCATTCTTGTTAGCGATCGTTACCGCAATGACACGACGTTTTCCTGCTGATTCTTCTTCAAAAAACCTAAACCCTAACTGTACAAAACAAACCTAATTACGTATCGTCTTCTCCGCAGTGATCAAAGCTTAACGATGGAGAAGGTTAGGTTTTGGGTACAGGAGAGACCAGTATAGTCAAGTGGAGTCGCGAGTTAGAGACCGCCACGTAATTTGCTGTTAAGGCCCGATGCGTCATTTCCATGAAGGATATGGGTCGGCCAAATTCATGCCTGAATTATTTGAGTTCCGTAAATGAATTTCGGACATTGAAGTATCTACGTTGTAAGAATTTTAAATAAGTCTTTTTCAAAACAAAAATGTTTTTTAATTTTTAAAAATTATTTTTAGTTAAAAATAAAAATAAAAATAATATATATATATGGACTAATTAGATATTATTTATTATATGGTTCATTCTATTTTCGAACTAAATTAATTAAATCTTACTTAAATTAATAATTTATTATAATTTTGTTAAATTATTAATATAAGTTAAATTTAATTAGCCTGATTTAGTTTAAGAAATAAGTTGAATTGCTATATTAGTAATGTTTAATTAATTCACATATGATGAAGAATTGTTTATTCTTATTATTTTTTAATAATTATTTGAGAAACTTGTAGTAATAAAATTTAAATTTTACAATTTGCAATTTATAAAATTGTTAATTACAATTTGACTGTTATTTATTATTAACAAGGTTCACTAATATAATGTATAAATATATTACAATTTTTACATTATCTAGATTAGTTATTTTTAAAATAAAAATATTATACCTTTTGGAACTTATCTCAGCTTAAGAAGATTAACTACACCAAATAACTCATGCAATTTTATATAATAAACATATATTTTTATTGGCCTAGTTTTGACCATGACTCGACCGATACTCGTAAATTTAAGAAAAAATAATGTCATTCTAAGCAAAACAATACTATTTTTTAAATATTGTATAAAAATAACTAAATTAAATTTCAGCTCGATCAAGTTTCAGGTTGTCCAAATCTAATCAAACTTGAATCGGACTCTGAGTTGTGTGCCTAATATTTAGCCCAACCTGATTGACTTTTAGAATATCCAAGTTTGATCGAGCTTGCTTAATTATTTTTAGTCGGTTCAACGCAGTACCATCCTTTGCAATTTTTAATATTTCTATAAAAACTTTTAATTAACTACGCAATTTCTTTTTGGAGGCTCTAAAGTAAATTTACCTACACTCTAACAGTAAGATTTATTCGAATTTTGAGATACACATATTTTGTTACCATCAACCACTGTTATAAATTAATGAAAGTTGATTCAATTTTTGCATTGAATTATCTTGTGTTTCAATTCAATAAAAACCATTAAAAATTCACATCATTGAAAATTCTTAATTCCTATAAATATGAAAAGCTTAGAGCAAAATAATAGTTGCAAGCTCATAAAGACTACTTCCAACAAGCTTGAACTAATGCAAACCAAGGGAAAGCATAAAATTAATAACAAAGAAGAAAGCACATAGCTTTTAATATCACAAGCAAAAAAAGGGAAAACAGCATAGAAATTAGGTGTTTGAACATCAATGGAATATTAGTTGAACCATACTCATGAATTCAAGAATATTACTGTCAAAGCCACAATCAATCTAGTATCCGCAGCAGCAGGAAATATGGTTAATCGGAATTTACTCCTCCCAACAAAAATCTGGTGAAGCTTGTACATGAGACTGGTCTGCATCCAATGTAACACATAAAGTCTCTTCAATATTTGCAAGCCAATTAATCTAAAGTGCACATGAAAAATACTATTCTGGAAACTGATCTGGCAAGGAAAACATGTTTGACACAATTTCAGAAGTAATCTAATTGCATGATTTCGCAAGAGCTCAACTGTGAACTAAGTCGGCCGTATGTTGTCAGATATGAAATGAGCAAATTATGAAAAAACGAAATGAGCAAATTATGATGAAACAAACATAGATAAGAGTTTCAGTATCAGATGAGGTCTCACAGTAAACTGGTATCGACTCTTGGAACATCTCCAAAGCTTAAACTGTGAACCAGATACAATTTAATACATCACTAACTAGTACGTATGTTCCTAATTGTACATTCGATAAGGATTTTTTTTTAATCACTTCAAAGAAGCAATAAACAAGTTCAAAACTTTAGGTGAGACTTCCTAAGCAGATTTTCACGTCAGCCTCCATTAAGGAAATGAGTACTGAAGACAATAAAGTCACCGCTTTTGTGCACAATTATGCAATCTTTCTTGAAGTCTATTGAAAAGAGCAAGGAGATGAAGAAAAAGGCTAGAATACAAAAACTTTAACAGGTGCCATAAATGAGTGTATACGAGAAAAGAAGACTTTAATCAACTCAACGTAGATAACAGTCAACAATTTCATTGAGCTATGAAAATCTGAAATCCAGTACAAGCTATTGCAATCTACCAAGTTATTGTAAGAATACCTAGAAGCAAAAGAACAACTATTATACTCGAAGAATAATGCAAAAGTTTTTCATGCCATGAAAGCGCAGTAGCTATTGACAAGGATACCTGACGGTTGTAACTAACAAATATAAGGCAAACACTTCATTTTTTTAACAGAGACAATACAGTTATTATACAATACTTGAGATACAAGTGATCATTGGGAGTACCTGGGCAAGAATAGAATCGCCTCTATATATGGTACAAGATCTTTGGAATGGAAAACCTATCACTTTAAAGTCGGCCACTGGCTCCTCAGCAGCAGTTTCTCCCACAAGAAAGACCTCTAGCTCAGTTCTAGTGAAGTTATTCAATGTCCTTTGCACTCTAAAAACCAAGTCCTTGCCCCCTCCATCAGCCCATTTAAAAGCTTGCCAAGATCCATTCTAAAGCATAGGGACAGGAAGTTACTTTTCAAGTGATGTCAAAAACTGAAAGCTTCTTCTTGCTATCCAAAATCTGCTCAAAAACCTTATCTAGAAAGGCAGTTATAAAAGTGGGCTAATTAAGGTAACAAATTTGGAAACTGTAGAGCTTGCTTCAATTTAGCTGCTATATACGAATGTTCGTAAATTGGCAATTACTGCTAGTTCCAATAACTACGGGATGAAGATGGTAAAATTTCTCTCATAGTACCTACAGCATTCTCTAAAATACACTCAAAACTTTCAAATGCCATCGCCCAATTACCATCTTGGGTTAGCAGCTGCACAACATTTTAATGGTCTAATGTTCGCTGAATTCCAATTCATATACGTTACAAGCACAAGCAAATGTAAGCAACTGAACCCAATACGTGAACGATCATAGAATTTTAAAATTGCATTCCTAACAATTGCTCAACAAGCAGTTAACATTTTCTTTTCAAAATGAAGTAGATTGCAGAATGCTATTGAATTAATTTCTTCAGCAAACACTACTCATATAAGACTACGATCTTTTCAATGTTTCGTAGTTACTATGCACTCTAAGGAAGAGCAGTTGATAAATGAAGAGAGGGGATGATAAAAAACTGACTTGTTCTGGGTAGATGGAGAAGATTGGATTTCCGGAGGCGTCAAGAACTATTCTTTTCTTATTCCGACGACTCGATCTGGTTTTAGGAGAAGAAGCAACGCTGCGTGCCCTGAAAAGTATGTTGCCTGAAGAATCAGCAAAACCCAGTTCACCACGAGAAAGGCCCGGATGTTTCTTGGAGACAAAGAGGTCAATTGGAATGGGGGGTACAGAATTAGGTGGGCTTTGATGACCAGAAGCAGAAGACGCCATTAAAGGACAAACGGTTAAATAACACGTCTTTGGATTGTTGGCAAAGTTCTCGATGAAATTGGTTGGAGACGATGGTAAAGTTGATAGCTTGGGGTGTTGAAACGGTCATCGGCGTGTAAAGTTACAAGAATCCGAATAAACCTTCAGACTTTAAAAACAACAAGATTCGGTTGAATTGGGTGGGAACCAGGAACCTACACAACTTCTTTAAGATTTTTTTTTTTCCCTGAAATGGAATGGAACGCTTGTTTGCATTAGCAGAGATTAGGTCAGTATCTTATTTGCGTGACTCCAACTGAGGAAATCGGCAGAAAGCCATTTGAGTCTTCTGATGGCCGATTTACTGATTTTAAAAAGACCACAAAAGCTGCCCAGACGTACTAGAATCTGCCAAAAAGACCACAAAAGCTTGTTTTTGACAATAAGTTTGAAAGTAGTTTTCTTCCAGCTTAAGGCAAGAGGTTTAGGGAACGTTATGAACATTTGTATGTGTCGGTAAAAGACTAACGGGATGTTTTGTCGAGGCTAATAGAAATTTTATTATTTTCCTATTCTTATCTGTTATGTATTCTTCTATTTAGTTTAAATTTGGTCTATGGAATAGCTTTTACATAGAATACGTATTTCTTATTTTAAGGAATAGGCAAAGACAAGTCCCCCCATCTTTACCTATTCCATGCATCTTGGCAATAATTTTCTTTATCTTTGGACAACCTATACCCCTCTTTATTAACAAAAATTATAAATAATAAGTAAAAATTAATAATATTAATAATTAGTATAATAAATAATAATAATAATTTATTTTAACAAGAATTATATATATAATTAATAAAATTAATAATCATAAGAGTCATAATTAGTACAAAATTAATAATAATAA
>JAOSBN010000008.1:6333716-6354900 GCA_027563595.1 Erythroxylum suave | reverse complement strand
TTATTAAAATATTACAAATACACTTAAAATAAATATTGATACAATTATAAAATAATCAATAAATTACATATTTCCAACCATATTATATTGTAGGGGCATTTTCGTCATAGTTGTTGTTTTTATGTTTTGTCCCTTGCAACCAAACACATTTCTATCTTCGAGACAGAGATAATTTTTTCTGTTCTGTCCATCATAATTAAACAGCTCACTATCTCCAATTTATGTTCTGTTCCGTCTCCAAATTTTTATCTCGTTCCATCTCTGCATATTGGAAACAGTAACCAAACAAACAGTTAGAGATGATCGAGCTGGTGAAGTGGGAGACATGAGCTCAAAATGTTCAATGTAAAAATCTTCCTACTTATATTCTCTCAATCAAACCTATCGTATAAAGCTTATTTAATACGAAATATTCAATTCACGTGATTTACAAAATCTTATGTTAATTAACATATTTACTCAATTCACGTTCAAAATATAAAAACTGTCAGTTTCTTAAAAAAAAAAAAAACTGTGGGAGGGACGTTCTGGTTAAAGTAAACATTTGGTACTTAAACTAATTTTACTGCAATAAAAAAATGATATGTTTTTATTTTGCAATACTAAAATCACATAGACGCTTGCTTTGGAAGAACACAGGCGTGCTTCTTTGGAAGTCCCAGTCGTAGACGTATCAATGAGTCCACGAAGGATGTGTTAAAGCTGAACCGTTTGGAGGAGTAGTGTAATAAGTACCAGTCCCAACTGCCACATGTTTCATTTCACGGTGTTACATCCATCTTTCAAATTCATCTTTCTTCACTCGCGTTCCATCTCTTGGTGTATCTTACTTGAACTACTACCAAACGGCCTGTTTCTCAATATTACAGCAACCATTAATGTAATGGTGATGGTGGTCAGCACAAGACCACATCTTTCTTTTTGAGCCACCTTATATTATGTCACCGTCCATTTCGCCAAAAATTCTCGATACTCTTTCACACTCTCTTCTATCTTTCTTCATATATTCTTCAGATCAATCATTATATAAAGTGAAAAACACCTCAAGTTTTACATATACAAAAAAAAACTGCTCTTGCCATGGCTCGGACTGCCCTTCAATGGCTAAGCCTTGTGGGGATCATTTGGCTTCAGTCCGTAAATGGAACAAACACCAATTTTCCTGCTTATTCTTCCCAACTCAAGCAACTTCTCTCTATGTCTCAACTTCAACTCAACAATCTCGCGTTCGCCTCTGATGCTGGGAAGTTATTCGGTTTCATTTCAGGCATTGCGGCTCTTCACCTTCCCTTGTGGCTGGTTCTCTTGATTGGTTCAACTCTAGGTTTGATCGGATATGGACTTCAGTTTCTTTTCATATCAAATTACATACACTCCTTGTCGTATGTCCATCTTTTCCTGCTCACTGTTATAGCAGGAAACAGCGTTTGTTGGATGAACACAGTTTGTTACGTTATCGCTATTCGTAATTTTCCTTGCGATCGTCAAGTTGCAGTAGGACTGAGCAGTAGTTATCAGGGACTCAGCGCTATGATCTATACAACTATGGTTGATGTCCTATTCTCGTCTATCCCTACACAAAGAGCTAGAGCCTACCTCCTTCTCAACTCTATAGTACCTTTACTAGTTTCTCTCGTGACCACAGTTTTCGTCAGAGAAATCAACGTTACAGATGGAAAGAGCATGAAATTTGGGTTCGTAATTATATTTGTCATAACAATTTGTACTGGAATCTACGCCGTTCTCGGCAGTTTGAAATCGCTGTTTCCGGGCCTGTCACCATTGAGTAATGCTATTGGTATTTCAGTTTTCCTAGCAGCGCCATTATTGGTTCCTTTCCAAGAAGTGATCAGAGACATCCCAGTGGACAACAGAGAGACAAAAGTTCATGACTTCATGGCGGAGGAGAATATCGGCGTTGACATGAGGGAGATTTCGGTGAAAGAAGGAGAGGGAGATAATGGAAACGATACTCCTGAAGCGGGCGTCAGCTATGTAAAGGAGGAAATCGGAGTGATATTAATGCTGAAAAGAGTTGATTTCTGGTTGTATTTCTTTGTCTACTTCTTCGGAGCAACAATTGGTCTGGTTTACTTGAACAACTTGGGACAAATTGCCGAATCTCGGTCGTGTCCAGGAACTTCTTCTCTTGTTTCGTTGTCGTCTTCATTTGGTTTCTTTGGACGTATCATCCCATCTCTCA
The DNA here is from genome assembly GCA_027563595.1 of Erythroxylum suave. Classification (NCBI taxonomy): domain Eukaryota; kingdom Viridiplantae; phylum Streptophyta; class Magnoliopsida; order Malpighiales; family Erythroxylaceae; genus Erythroxylum; species Erythroxylum suave. The sequence continues at coordinate 6,352,697 of JAOSBN010000008.1, read as the reverse complement.
TGGACTTCCTACTTTCCAGGTAACCATATCCTTCTATATCTTTAGCGTACTTGTGATCGTAAGGCACACATATCAACAAATCGATGAATTTAATAAACCCGAAACAACAACTGTATAATTGCTTCAACAACCATCCTCATAGATTTCCAAATCCATAACACTGCAGATCTAATTATGGCCACCTCGTGACACATTTTTACGTTTCAATTATTTGATGTCATAAATAACTTACGACATAAAGGCTCCAATCTCACTATTTTTCAGAAGAAGGTGTGTGATTTCAAGGCCGGCCTTTATTGCTGCATTAATGGCACCAATGGCAGGTGCTTTCCTTTTGCTGCTGAGTCCAACCGACACGTCCCTCTACATTAGTACCGCAGTTATAGGAGTATCCACAGGGGCAATTACTTCCATTGCAGTGTCTATAACCACCGAGCTCTTCGGCACCGAGAAATTTTCAGTGAACCACAACATTGTTGTGGCCAATATCCCTATCGGGTCCTTCATTTTTGGATACTTAGCTGCTCTCCTTTATCACAAGGAAGAGAATGGAAATGGCAAGTGCATGGGGTTGCAGTGCTACAAAACTACTTTCATAACTTGGGGTTCACTTTGTTATCTTGGGACCGTTCTTGCTTTAATCCTTCACTGTCGCATGCAAAAGTTCTATGCTTCTCAGAAATCATAAAGACCGAGAACTGGCGAGCAGAAAACAAAAGTGGCAGTTTTCCAGTTTATGCGGTCTACTCGGTAAGATAGGAAAAATCGAAAAAGAAAAGAAACAAAAAAGAGGTCTTGGTATAGTTTGATATTGTAAAGCCATGATTACTTCCTGATATGTCGTTTCAGCCTTTCAGGCACTAATATTAACTTGACACATGTATACAACAGATCGTAGACATAATTACGTAGACATAATTATTGATCTTAAGAAGCAGTAATGAGATAACTCTTCTTAATTATGCGACTTCTTAATTACTTTCAGTTAATCATAATAAATATCCCATGTAACACATTGTGTTAGTACCAACAAATTATGCCTATAATACTGTGTCAACCTCGTTCTCAAATTTCCTATCCTATACGAATTGGAACGCTAAAATTAAGGTGGTAAAAAAAAGATTTTTCTTATAAATATGTAGGGCATGTTAAAGTTGTTGACGACATTATCAGGACAATGACAAATAATAAGCAAATAACACTTATATATTGTGGAACTCTGGTCTACGTACAAGATATAGATGTGGAGATAGCCCCAAATGCATCAGGCCAGATCTACCACAATATTTGTGGCGTCTAATTTTGATGTTGAACTTGGTGGCCCATGTTCAAATTAACGTGAGCCAGAATAAAACAGAAGACGAGATGTTTGCCAAAAGGCATGAAAAGAAAATATGAGAAATCACTCTAAGTACTGGCTTTTACATTTAACTCAATACCAACTAAAGAGATTCACTTATCTTTCTTTTCCATACTAAAATCTATTGGCCTGGAATACTTATGTCTTCAACCACCAGACAGAATTCCTTGTTTGGACAAATAAATAATAACCAATATTGAAGTTTAACTTAATCTAATTAAAAGAATTCTTCCATGTCAGAATCTTACTATAGTTTTGGCAAAATATCTGTGTTGATCCTTTAGACTCAGTCTTCAATTTTATGTGCATGCACCCAGCGGCCACCCCTAACATTTTTTTATTTCAGACCGCACAAAGATATGTCGTAATCATCAAACCCTTTTGATAATATTTTCAAATAATTCGATCATTTCAACGATGATGTCGACTCTAGAGATTTAAAGGATAGATAGGTGATCTGGAAATTTCAGGACGAAACAACAGAGAGGCCATACAGTGAAATGAACGAGTGATTATTAGGTTTTACAATCAAACCCATAACAAGATATACATACATATATATCTATCAGAGAATGGTGGAAAGCGCTTAGTCAGTCCAAATGGAGGAATCGTCAATTTCGTGAAGCCTCATGCCATGCCCCACCATGTGATTTCTAAGCCCCGTCGTAGGGTAGAAATCCAACACGTACCTAGTACGTTAAAAAGAGATAGGAAAAGATTTTAAGTCTAGCACTATAGTTACTTTAGTGCTTCAATTTACAGTTACATATCTAATTCTAAAGAGGGCACCACATAACCTGTAATGTCGAAAAGACAGACGTAAGGAGCAACTTACCTCAACTGATGACTTCACTCGTGATGTAAATGTGACGCACTCTACAAGAGCATGCCTGCTTTACACGTCCCAAGTAATGCTGTAACGTGGGTTCATGCTAAAATCTGACATGAAACAGAAGATAGAATTATAGGACATGCCTAACGTAGACTTATTCGCGCCCTAAGCTCCATATGCATCGCTGGTTCAGCAATCGCGACTCGTGGCCATTAGTACTTCCCCTACTTCCGTGAACAAGTAATTCTTTGCCAATTCCTTCACGTTGATCACGGAACTCCAGCTTCTTAGTTTTGTTTTGAAGAGTTTGAGGAATTTTTTTCATAGAAAAAGAGTTTGAGGGATAGTAACATGACATATCACATGAAATTTGTCTCATGTGTACGTCGGATATGTATTTCAGTTCAAATTAAGTGTAATAATAAGAAATCGCAGGCATACTTATTACTTACAAGACGTAATGAGCCCTACTTAGCTTAAAGTTCTATTTAGGTCTTTCTATTGTTTGAGGTTATGTATCTTCAGTTTCCCTTTTTAAATTTTATTATCTTGGTTCATGTTTTCTTCTATTTATAATTATGTCCAAACCTCATGACAATGTGAAGCCAAAAGTGAGGTTGCTCTTTGTGCATTAATCGTAAGAGTTTTTAGCTGTCCAAAACTGTCTCTTTCTTGTTGAAATTTTGCACAATTATGAGGCTAGTCGGCTATAGAACCCAAATCTCAACTTCACTTTCATGACTGTTAAAGTTAAGCTTCCAAAGCATTTGAATAACGTATAATGTGATATAGCATATTTTTTATCTCTCTAGTCCCAAGAAATGTCATTGTCGTTCTGCCCTTAACATCGTTTGAACGTATGAGTTTCTTTCAATTATAATTCATCGCATTCATATGTTAGAAAATTTCGGATTTTATACTCAATATCTATATATTATTCATATTCAAAAAGTTTAGATATTATTTAAAAAATCTAAATAAAAATAAATAATTTGTTGTAGCATTAGGGGCTTTCGTAAATGTTATAGATTAGGGGCTAAGGTGAAAGAGTAGGCATCAATTCAAGTTTAGACGTCAGATGACTAAAGGAAAATCATTTCCATGCAGATGTCTCCCGTTGAATATTGCTTTCCTTTCATCCGCTGCTATGGAATAAGTTGTTGGTGGACTAGTCGTTATTAGGCCAACCTCTCCTAAATGGAACGGATTCTTTGAGGTAGTCTTGGTTTGATTTTTGGTTAAAGTAAAGGGAGCTCTCATTTCACTTGTTTGCTTTATATTCCTAGCTTGCCCGTTAAGATTGGAATGTGCTTTCTCTGTGAGCAATGAAGTGAGGAAGTTCGTTTTGAAGCAGTCTCTTTTAGTTCAAGTGATTTTCCAAGATGAGGGCTAGTAGCAATCAGCTTTCGTAGTCAAAGTTAAGGTATTAATCGACTTTCTTTTTGTCTAATTTTCTACCAAGGTTAAAGGTAAAGCCGGTGAAAATCACTTTCCTTTTGAGCCTTTACCTTTTATCCTTTTTGCCAATCCAGTCAGTGGGAGTAGTTGATTGATAGCTTGAGGGTTTGAATTGGAGTTGTAGTTGGCTCCCCTAAAATAAATATTAAAAGAGTTAATAATTATAATAAATTAAAATATATAGCAATAATTAGTTTGATTCACTTATAAATATTCATCTATTTTTTATATATAAAAATAAATTCAAATATTCAAGAATAGAGCTTGTACTAATACTAATCTTATAGGTTATAAATTACAAACTAAATGTTTGTAATTTATAATTTGTGAATATTTGTATTATAACTCCTCTTTTTACTTATAATAACATTTTACGTCATATTTTTTAGTTTAATTAAGCTACGAGCCTATTTAATTATCTGAGTAGTCATTCCAACAAATGATATCAGAAGCTAATTAGAGTGTATATATCTATTTATTATATGTCATGTGGTTGTAATATGGGTTAATCGTCCAAATTAAAACATAAAAATATTGTTCACCCTTGGAAGGTATACACAAAGATTATATGTTTACACAAAGATATACGTGCCCCTCAGTAGAAGATCAGTATTGGAACTCTATACTGAGTACGGATTAAAATTCAGACAAACTTACCTTGCATTACTGGTAGAGTTAAGCTCCAGTGTAATTCAATCCACAAAAATCTAAAAGTTGGATACTCAACAAGCATTACAAAAAAGTCGTCACCTTAATTAATGAAACTTAGCCTCGTAATCAGCTGAAATTTGAGACAATGTGCAAGATATCAAAGTAAAGGCACCGCTTCTCCCGTAGAACGCAAAGCACAATGGAAGTGATCGTCGCTTTTATCGCTCACTTAAATATTGTACCGAACTAAACCAACAATTAATTTGAACTACAATTCTAATATATGAAGGTTGCCGACTCCTACCATGGCATTTTCTGGACAAAATATGTGCCACATATTACTGAAAGAATTAAGCACAAATAAAAATAATAGCTCACGCAGTTACAAGCATGCTCAAGTTGGGCTGATATATAGGTGACGATGCTGACTTTTAGGACGATGTAATTGGTTTTGGTGGTGAAGTATCGAAATCAATTATGGTTCTTGCCTGTCATCAATGGCGATGGGTGTGGATGTAAAGTCTTTTGGGTGATTTCAGACACATCAGTTTGGCTTACGGTTCTCATGATTACTTCCTTTCAATTCGTATTCGGTTTCAAAACCAATCTCAATTAAGAAGCAGATTGAAGATAGTGCTGACGGTTAATGCCTCTTCTTAATTATCTAAACAGTATGGATTGTCGTTGGACCAATGGCTTCATAAGAAGGTGACGTTTCATCTTTATCTTCTTCACCTCGTTAAATTTTGAGCTTTGATATGTCTGAAATTTTCATGGCAGATGGTCATTTTGTTATTTCGGCAAAACAGTGTTGGAAGCAACTTCTTGAGTAGATAATCTTATAATCAATCTCAAGCATACTAGATATATTAAAATTATTTTGATTTTTAGTTAACCTACTAGGTGTTCTGTATGGCTCTGAAATGTTAGTGACACTTTTAAATCATTACCACACTCATGTTTTGTGCGACTCTGAAAAGCAGCTTAGTACTATCACCTAGTATTTAATACTACTATACACACAAATAAGAGTCGAACCCTCAATCTTGTTTAAGAGAAGACCAACCCTTTAATAATGGTTGGGAGTTTGACTTATTTTAATAAAGGAGTCCATCTTTAGTTAACTAGGGTTAATGATAGTTAAAAATATAATAAATTCTACACATTTATACCTGTTCATTCTATAACAATTGAAAATTAAAAGTGTGCAAATGAAATTAGGAAACATCAAGTAATTTATCTTGTACATCCCTAAATCGGATTTAACTATTAAACCCTCGACAAAACATTAATTAGGTATTATAAGAGTGGATTATATGCCTAGCTACCAAGATAGTTAGATGTGAAATGGAAGTTTAGATTCAACAAAGTGAGGCTAATGATTTGACGGCAATCTCTTTCAAGACCACACTTTCAAGCTAAAAAATGTTAGAAGTAAAATTTGCTTCTCACACGTGCAAATTATCTCAACCTTAAAATCAAATAAAAGAGAAAAAAAGAAGAAGGTAGAATCCTAATTTAGGCGTATATAATTAGGGTTTACTTTATTTTAGGATTATTTATTTATACACAAACTGTTGTCATTTTCAGGACATGGACAGGGTTAAAACAGAATGCCACATGACTAGTGGTTGTTAGTTGATTAAAGTCCTTTTGTGGTCATCATTGTCGTTGATGGATTCAACATATGAGAGCCAAGAATTCTTCGTCTCAATCCCTTCCAACATGTCGTCATAACTTACGTAGATTGGACTTCATATCATATTCGAAGAAAGATAAACTTGTAAAAGACGAACAAAATTTGCCTCTCTTTTTTATTTAATAAATCAAAATGTGCGATATCATTACTACGAACAGCTGATGAAAGCCGTCAAATTTCTCATCGTTACAGTGTATTTTAGTTTGCATATTTTTTTACCTTATTTTATATTTATTATATTATACTATACATTTTACCACATATTTCTTTATTTTTATTTATAAACATTTATCTATAATATAATTATTTTTATTTTTATTCTAATATATATTTAAATTAATAATCTATTATTTTATTTTATTTTAATATTTAAGTGCATATATACATATGTTGTTTTCATATGGGTCTATAAGTCCATATGTGTCGAATAGAAGTTTATATGTTGGGCTATAAGCTTGTCGGCCTTTGAATAATGGACCTCGTCGATGGCTGTTTTTCAATGAGTATTGGAGCCCGAGGAAGTAGAAACGTTGTATCCGAAACTTACATGAGCAGTTATCATATTGAACGGAGAAACTTACCTGAGTAGTGATCATCTTCTCTAACTTTGACCACTAAGTGAAATCCATATAGCAGTATCTATAGAGATGAGAAACTACAATGTTACGCACTAATCGTTAAAAGATATCGCAATCTTACACCAGAATATGTTATCTGAGTTTGAGATCTCCTTAGTGGGGAGTAAAGTGTAGAAGGATTTTGGGGAGACAAACTGCTAGCTTTAATCACCAGCGCAATGTCATCGCCACCTCCCTCAAATCGAGAAGCTTGTGAATGTTTCGAGAAAGTCATGGTTTGTTATACCTTAATCGTTATACAATCATGTTTTAATAATTATGTATGTAAGTGTCCAAGTAACTTGTCTCACGAGGAAGATACCTTTCTGTTGTAAACATCTCTATTTATTAATAAATTTTTTAAATTCTAAAAAAAAAAAACATTGTATGCGAAAACTTTTACTTGCTTTTCAAATGTATAAAAGTTGATAACTTAAATAAATTATTTAACAAATTAATAACTATAAATTTAATATGTATTTATTATTGAGCTTCTTCTTTAAAATTACACCATTCCAATAGACAAAAGTTATGTCCTAACCGGTACGAAACCCTCCGTTCTTTTGTTTTACATCACACAGTTTGAAGTGTTGTTACTTTTTGTATATTAAAAAGTATAAATGAACGTCGTCGTTCGATTGTCAACGCTTCTACTCTCCCAGTCTGACCTCTCTCTTTATCCTCATCTCTTCTTCTTCGTTGTTAAACCCTATAGCCAATTTTCCTTCTCAATCTTCAATTGCTGTGTTTGTAAACAACCTCCATGAATCTTTCCCTCATCTCAGTCCCTTCCACTTCCTCTCGTCCGCTTCTCTTTCATTTCACTTCAACCTCATCCTCTCTCTCCCTCCATAAACGCCACCGGTTTAGAGTCTCCGCCTCCTCCGTAGCGGAACCACCCTCCGATGAGGTTTCCAATCCATCCTCATCGTCGCCGTCTACTTCTGATGTCTTTGGAGGCAAGAGGGAGCTCACTGGGGTTCAGCCTTTGGTCGACAACCTTTCACCGTCTGTCAGACTCGCCGGCTCCGCCGTAATTGTTGCCGGCGCGTTGGCTGCTGGCTACGGTTTGGGGCTTAGGTTTGGCGGTTCTCGGAATTTGGCCTTGGGCGGTGCTGCAGTAGCTGGAGCAACCGGCGGCGCCATGGTTTATGCTTTGAATGCGTGTGTGCCAGAGGTTGCGGCTGCTAGTTTACATAATTATGTGGCTGGGTTCGACGATCCAAAAGAGATTAAAAAAGCGGATGTTGAAGAAATCGCTAGAAAGTATTCTTTTTACTTTTTGTTTATTTCATTTTATTTGAGTTAAGAGTTGTTGTAAATAATGATGCGTGATTTCTTAATAGTTCTGCATCGTTTGCTCTTTCAGATATGGAGTGAGTAAGCAAGATTCTGCCTTTAATGAAGAGCTTTGTGATTTATACTGTCGGTGAGTTTAATTCAACTGTTTTTCACTCCCTTTATCCTTTGCTAGTGGTTGTCTCTTGCAACAATGTTACGCTCTGGTTTTAGATTACCAGGCATGGATTTTTGGTTATTTTCCTGCAAAACTTGTTGATTCGTATTCTTTTTGAGTTTATATTTCTGTTTTCATTTTGTGATTCATTGAGTTTCCCAAATTGTTTGCATATTTTGTTTCTTCCACTTAGGTTTGTGACCTCTGTTCTCCCTCCCGGAGGAGAAGATCTTAAAGGGAATGAAGTTGAAACGATAATCAACTTCAAAAATGCTTTGGGCATTGATGATCCAGATGCAGCTGCAATGCACATGGAGGTATTATTAGGTTATGTATATGCACACATTTAGCTCCTTAAGAGAGTGAGTATTTTCTTCCAAGTAAAGATGCAAAATGCTGATATTACAAGAAAACATACAAAATGCTGTAGGAGTGAGTATTTTCTTCCAAGAAAAAATACAAAGTGCTGATCTTTATATATCGGATTTTAGATTGGTAGACGAATTTTCAGGCAAAGGCTTGAAACCGGAGATCATGATGGTGGTGTGGAGCAGCGTCGGGTAAATTATTTTTGATTCAACTACTCCTTGAGTGGCTTATGGAAGCTTTTAAACTGAGGCATTTTGCTTGACCATAGTACTGATCCTCCAGTGCAGGCATTTCAGAAATTGGTCTATGCTTCAAATCTAGTATTTGGAGAAGCGTCATCATTTCTTCTGCCTTGGAAGCGTGTTTTCAAGGTCACTGATTCTCAGGTATCTGTTTTATCAATAATATCTATTTCTAACGTATTCAATCTTATTTTTGCTGGTAAAAATACAGCTTTGTTACCATAAGGCTAGATTTATGTTTGTAGTATATTAGTACAAAGAATGGACTTGATCTTAACAACTTTTCCTCCCGCTTGATTCTGATTTGACAGGTTGAGATTGCAATCCGCGATAATGCTCAGAGGCTATATGCTTCAATGTTGAAATCAGTTGGCCGAGGTAAATGCAATCTGACTTAAGGTCTTTAATGTTACTGTTCTTCTTTGTTAGCAACCTTATCTACATTAGAGGCTGATGATACTAAGCAGGTTACAATGTAGAGTTGACTAAACTAGAATCTGGTGCTTTTCCTTTGTTAACCAACTTCTCTTTTAGGGTTTCGGTATTGCTCAGTGCAATGCTGCATATTTCTTTAGCATCAATATTTGGTAATCCATCTGCTTTTGCTTATGTATTATATGTTATAGGTGTAAATTCTGTAATAGTAATGCATAAAAGGGGTTAGGAAGTGAAAAGAATGTGGGTTGAGGCAAAACATTTGGCCCAAATTCTTAGCACGGAGAAGTGACAATATGTGTTGATCTCTGCCTTGACTTCCAGCTTGTTGCTGTTAGACAGTTAGACATGAAAGCTTTCTTTAATAATTTTAGTAGCCAAGTTGTAAATTCCTTAATGCTAGCGTTCCCTTTACCTTATGTTCTAATATTTTGTTTTCAAATAGATCTTGGCGTGGAACAACTTCTTAATCTTAGACAATTGCAACTCAAGTATCGACTTTCTGATCAGGTACCTCTCCTAGAAATCAAAACTTTGACATAGGATAAATTTTTGGTGTTTTCTTTTAATTGGTTTTGACATGGACTGATTTGTTTCTTACAGCTTGCAGAAGACCTATTTAGGCAACATACAAGAACTCTGACAGAGCAAAATGTTTCGGCAGCACTTGATGTACTTAAATCAAGGACAAGAGCAGTGTATGACTAATAACGCTTCTGTGCAAATGCATTTGATTATAAGTCAAGGGCTCTGGAAAAGAGAAAAAACATTGAATTATTAATATAGTTTGGTTTTACAGAAACGGTATCACACAAGCTGTGGAAGAGCTTGATAAGATATTGGCATTCAACAGCAAGCTTATTTCACTGATGAACCATGCAGATGCAGATTCCTTTGCCCGTGGGACCGGTCCCATATCTTTGCTAGGTTTGGATAAAACATAATTTTGTTTCATGTTGTGGACAAAGCTACTTTGATGTTTTCAAAACATGCTGGAATGTTTCTCAGGCGGTGAATATGATAACGAGAGAAAGATGGATGAATTGAAGCTACTTTATAGAGCGTATGTAACAGATGCCTTATCTGGTGGTCGTATGCTGGAGAATAAGGTGACCAATTGCCAGTCTTGCTCTGATTTGTTTGAAAAATAACTGTGTGTGTACTATATTATCCTCTTATGTTTTGATGGATGAAAGAAGGGATGTGGCCTTGATCTAGAAACAGTAGTAAAGACATTCACTTTTCCTTTCTTTGTGTTTGTGAACATTATGTGGAAGCTAGGCTGGAATGTTGTTCTATTTGTACTTGATTTGGCTGACAAAACTGTCTTTTTAACCAGTTATTGTCATTTTTTATATACTTGCATTGTCAGTGGATAGAAAGCTACAGTGCGTGTAGTCCCCTGGCTTATGGTACCTGCAGCACCTTCTCTACCTGTTTTCTGGATATTCGATTAGGCTAAGAAAACTATTTGTGTGGGGCCTAAAGTCTAGATTGCCTAGGCCCAGACTGTGCGACATTGAATCATGCTTGATCCTAATGACGGGATAGGGTTAAGAATCTGCCTTTCTGTGAATTTGTTGTGGGTTAATGCTAGGCATAGCTAGAGATTTGGAGTTTACAGGATATGCTAAAATGTGAAAGAGCTAGTTGTTTATTAGTGTATGATCATCGACTTTATTCTTGTTTTTCTTAAATTCCTTGATGTAATGAGGAAATTAAAATGAACTGATTGTATTTGTTCAAGCACCTTCTTTTTGTTGGTGCTTGTGCATAGAACCTCAACTGGGCCTCTTAGGTATGAACTTAGGAAAGAAACTTCATATGATTGTTCTATTGGTATTTACTGTTGTTATTGGGGAATCTGCAGTCTTCATGCTGCATGCGAGTTGACCTTTCTGTTTTTTCTCCGTTGTAGGTTGCTGCTTTGAACCAATTGAGGAACATATTTGGTTTAGGTAAAAAGGAGGCAGAAACTATCACACTTGAAGTTACCTCAAAGGTATATCGTAAACGGCTTGCACAAGCTGTTTCTAGTGGTGATTTGGAAATGGCAGATAGTAAAGCTGCCTTTCTACAAAATCTGTGTGAGGAGTTGTACTTTGCTCCTCAAAAAGCCACGGAGATTCATGAAGGTAATGCATAATATAGAATAAGCCTGTGACTGTTAAACAAACTGTCAGCTGTTGAATTTATTGTGGCTTGTTGTTATTGCTCTCATTGGTTGAGAAAGTGATGAATACATCTCTTTGGTTTATAGAAATTTACCGGCAAAAGCTTCAGCAATGTGTATCAGATGGAGAGCTGAGTGAACAAGATGTTACTACTCTGACCCGTTTGAGAGTCATGCTTTGCATTCCTCAGCAAACTATTGATGCAGTTCACTCTGATGTCTGTGGTGGTTTATTTGAAAAGGTATGCAGTACATCCATGTTTATTATTTTGACAATCTTTTTATACCTTAATGTTGATTTGTATATGCTGGATCAATTGATTGCCTTTTCAATGGCTATCTTCCACCTGATTATAGGAGTTTCCTGATTAATTGACGATCACGTGTTACAAGGAATTAGGAGTATATAAGCGTGGTTGTTGGGGCCTTTTTGAGAATAGATCAAGCAAAAATGCTATTGTAATAAAATTTCTGTCATTCCGTTTTGTGGCTATTGGGAGTTTCTAGTGCTTAGACAGATGCTAAGATCCTGACATGGGGCCGCTTCATAAAAATTGACATAAATAGCTACAAAGTGATTGCAACTAGACAACTTGTTAAACAAGGAAGCATGGAACGTCTATCCTTTAATGAACTATACCCAAAAAGGTTCACCTGACTGCTTGTGCAGTTCTATGCTATTTATGGAGCAGGGGACACCAATATTGATCAAGGTTTCAAAGTGTTAGTTGTTCATGGAAACAGAGGATTTTAAATATCGTATGAATATATCTTCTTAAGAAGTCTTGCTTTGTATGTTCCAATTTTTTCTCTTTGACACAGTTGTCGAAATTGAAATATCATTTAGATGACCATTAAACCTGCACTGCAGGGAAAAGAAACTTCATCTTCATGTAATTTGCAAATCACAATGTTGATTCTTGATTTGGGTTTATATTCTTTAATATTAATGCTTTCACTTTGTCATTTATAATCTGACATGTATCGGAGCACTGCATTCCTTTTCTTCTTACTTTGCTTTTCCGGTATATATAGATGCTGTTAGATTACTTTGCTTGCTGCTATACACCTGCTGGCTTCTACGCTGACTTCATGTGATTAACATGGTTGTCATTTCAGGTGGTTAAAGAGGCTATTGCTTCAGGTGTTGATGGTTATGATATAGATGTCAAGAAAGCTGTTAGAAAGGCTGCACATGGTTTACGATTAACACGGGAAGCTGCTATGTCTATTGCCAGCAAGGCGGTGTGTATATACTGTAGCTTATGGACAAGGTATAACTACATGTTGAGATTGCTTTCTTTGTTTGACGTTATTTTTCTTATCTCCAGGTCCGAAAGATTTTCATAAATTATATAAAGCGAGCAAGGGCAGCTGGCAGCCGCAATGAGACTGCAAAAGAACTAAAGAAAATGATTGCATTCAATACATTGGTTGTTACAGAATTAGTGGCCGACATAAAAGGTGAATCTACTGATACTCCAGTTGAAGAACCTATAAAGCAGGAGGAGAAACAAAATCCAGAGGATGAGGAGTGGGACGATGAGGAGTGGGCATCCATTGAGACGCTTAAGAAAATAAGACCTAGTGAGGAAGTTGCTGAAAAAAAGGGGAAACCAGGTCAGACAGAAATAAATCTCAAAGATGATCTTTCTGAAAGAGACAGGAGTGACCTATATAAAACTTTTTTGCTTTATTGCCTGACTGGGGAAGTCACCAGGATCCCATTTGGGGCTCAGATTACAACAAAGAAGGATGATTCAGAGTTCCTTTTATTGAATCAGCTAGGTGGTATTCTTGGTTTATCTACCAAGGAAATTGTGGAAGTCCACAGGGGCCTTGCTGAGCAGGCTTTCAGGCAGCAAGCTGAGGTGATTTTAGCTGATGGGCAATTGACGAAAGCCAGGGTTGAACAGCTTACAGAGTTGCAAAAGCAAGTTGGTCTACCCCCAGAATATGCTCAAAAGGTAATAAAGAGCATCACAACAACAAAAATGGCAGCTGCACTTGAAACTGCCATCAACCGTGGGAGACTTAATATAACACAGATAAGAGAATTAAAGGAGGCAAATGTTGAATTGGATAGCATGATATCTGAGAGCTTGAGAGAGAATCTTTTCAAAAAAACAGTGCATGAAATTTTCTCATCAGGAACTGGAGAGTTCAATGAGGAGGAGGTGTATACGAAAATGCCAGCAGATCTTAACATAAATGCTGAAAAGGCCAAAGGTGTTGTTCATGAGCTTGCAAGGAGTAGGCTATCAAACTCACTGATACAGGCAGTTGCACTTCTGAGGCAGAGAAATCATCAAGGAGTGGTATGAATTTTGTTAATGCTTTGCTTTGATCATTAACTTAGTGTATCCGACTTCATAAATAGTGCTTTCAACGTGCGAACTTTCAAATATTTGTATTTGTGTGAGTGCTATGTTTGATGCGTTTTTCTCTGTTTTCAGGTTTCCACTCTTAATGACCTGCTGGCCTGCGACAAAGCTGTGCCTGCGCAGCCATTGACATGGGAGGTGCCAGAAGAGTTGGCTGATTTATATACTGTTTATTCGAGGACTGATCCGGCACCAGAAAAGCTGTCCCGTCTTCAATACTTGTTAGGCATAAGTGACTCAGCAGCTGCTGCTCTCACTGAAGTGAAAGATAGAACTCTCCCAGTTGGGGCGGAGGAGGAGAAGTTTGTATTTTAGCTGTAAGAGCATGAATGCTTACTTTAGAATAGTGCGGGGGCGACGAACCCGCCCCGTATTTATGTGCCTTTGATAAGGAAAGAGAAAAGGACGTTAGGAGTATTGAGTGTTGAGAGACGAGTTTTGCTGAAAGCAAATATTAGATTGACCGAATTTTGATAGCTGTGTCAGTTAAGCAACAAATTCTGTTCATATACATTTTTCGTTCTTGTGTGAATGGAATAGGCAATGCTTGAATGTTCCTTTGGCTTATACTAGAGACCTTTTAATGTGACAAATGTGTAAGCATAATTTTTTTAAAAATGTAATAGCATCTAAAAATCGTGGAAATCGCAAATATTCAGAAATTTATTCTCATTCAAAGATAAAGTTTTGAAATATTAGCCTTTCTCTATTACCTAGCGTTAAATTCCTTACTTATATCTGTCTTTTTTCTTTAATTTTGTATCTCACTTTTTGAGGACGAACTCCGGAGTAAGGTTACTCCTTTGTCACTAAAAGATGTATTTTGTGAGAAAATGATCTATTAGACAAAGACAAAACCCTAATATACTTAAAAAAATGATGATTATCAATCAATTTTAAAACTCCCCCTTGTAATGGGTTAAAAGCCTAAAGGTCCTTTAATAAATTATTGAATCTCCTAACTACCTTTTAACACGTAATTTATTTAAAGGATTAATTTATAATATTTTCTCACTTGACTCATGTAACTTTTATGCAATTTATTAGGTCAATAATTTAAACAATTATAATGTATAATTGTCATCATTCAGATACACCAGTATCTTCAATAATAATAGTCAACTATAAGACTAATAAGGGTTAGTCATGACGACCATACATTAATAATTTAACATACTGCCTTCCATATTCCACTATACTAGCCTTTGTACGTAATCATGATTATAAATAGAAAGGACATAATGTGATTTGCCATTTGGTCGTGCTTTCAATAACATGCATTGCAATTAAATACATAAAGATGAGAAAATAGAAAAGTAAGAAATAACACCTTCATTAATGCGCAAAAAGTGTTAAATATACAATAAGAGTCAATATGACATAACTATCTAATAATCATTAGAACATATAATACCCATTTTCTTTACATGACTATAAAATATTTTGGGTGGTAACCCTTTTGTCAAATGATCAGCTAACATAAGATTGATGCTAATATGCTCTATTAATACACTACATTTATGAACCTCCTTTTTAATGATAAAGTATAAGGCTGTTGTAAAATTATCACAATAAATTTTCAATTGCCTGGCTATACTGTTGACAATCCTAAGTCTCGAAATAAAGTTCCACAACCATTTAGCATGAATCACACCTCAAAGCATGCCTTAACTCAACCTTTATAGTAGATGTAACAATTACAAATTGTTTCACATTCTTTCATAATATGATTCCTCCAACTAACACATGAATGTAGCCAGAAGTATATTTCTTATACCTACACAACCAGTAAAGTCTGAATACAAGTATCCAACCACCTCAAGGTGATCAGACCTACTAAAAGTAAACATGTGTTCTTTAATTTCCAACAAATATCTGAGAACTCTCTTTGCAACTTTCAGTAATCCATACTAAGATTACCTTGGTATCTCCCCAACGTCTCCAATGCAAAACTTATGTTCCCAACTATAGATGCATATGGAATTGATTCCATTCGCTTATGTTCTAAGCTATTAATTTGGTTGTATAACGTTCTAGTTTACCATTATAATCACGTTTAATCTTAAAGGCCCATTTATAATCAATTTTCTTATAACTTTATGATAATTTTACAAGATCTTAGACCTCATTCTGTGCCATATATTTGAACTCATCCTTTATAACTTTTATCTAATTATAAAAAATTTCACTGTTCATTGCTTGTGAAAAAGTTATTGGCTTATTCTCAATTCCTAAGTCAATTTAGACTCATATAAATATGCTATATAGTCATCATAATAGTTAGTCTTCTTTCTCTTTAAGACTTTCTCATTGCTATTGTTATGGTCACTCCATGTTCAATTTCATTATAAATAGTAGGTTTATTAATTTATGTTCTTTACAATTGTTAGGTGGTTTAATAATTTGTAGAACAATAACTTTAGTTGGTGTACAAGTTATAGGGACGTGCATAACTATAGGGACTTTCTCTCCCATTTCTTGAATATCCAATGTACATGATGTTTCACTCCCACTAGTCTCATCATATTTAGTGAACCTAACATTCCTTGTTTTCACAATTCTTGTAATATGATTAGGACAATATAATATATACCTTTTAGATTTCTTTAGATAACCACTGATTATTCTTGTATCTAGTTTTTGTGTGCATATTATGATATCTAATTTTTGTTTGGCAACCCTAAATATGTAAGTACCTTAACTTAGGGTTTCTTTGAGTCAATAGTTCAAAGCGAGTCATTAGAACTGCACTACTAGGAATCCTTATTGATCAACAAGTGCATGGCAGTTTTTAAATCATACTTCTACAAAAATATGGGTAAAGATGAATTGCATATCATACTTTTAGCCATATCTGACAAAGTTCTATTATGCCTTTCTACCATATCATTTTGTTGTGGTGTGCCTAGCACTATGTATTGCAGACAAATACCATATCTTTTAAGGAATTTAGTAAAAGGTCTAATATATTGACCACTTTTATCAAATTTACCATAATATTCACCAGCTCTATCAGACTTAATTATTTTCACATTTCTATCTAATTGGTTTTCAACCTCATTAATATAAACTTTCAAGGTATTTACAACTTGAGATTTATCATGTAACAAATAGACATATCCATAACATGAATGATCACTTATAATGGTGATAAAATATTTTTCTTTATTGAAAGTAGGCATATCAAATGATCCACACACATTAGTGGGAATTATTTTAAGAAGTTGAGTGCTTTTTGTATTTCATTCTTTATTAATCTTTGAAATCATTATTTGGAAATGTGTTGCAAATGTTTTTGCCATAAGTAAGTAGATGTATAATTAATCAAACTACGTTTGATGGCAATATTGGAATTCAAAGTCAATAAAGTTTCAGTGTAAACGATATCAAGGTTTCATTTATATAAATCATCACACAGTACTGAAACCGCCACTACTAATTTAAAAGAGTATCCAGATCTATCAAGTTTGGATAAAAAAACTAGATTCTTAGATATACTAGGTACATAAAAAGTTTCACATAAGTCCAAATGATATCCAGTGTCTCCAATTAAGTGATAAGTCCGGACAATCACTGGATCTCTCATTTTGATGCCCAAATAGACAAATCTTTCATTTGATCTTATGGTTTGGGTCATAACATATCCCCATAAGGTATTAGAAACATGAGTAGTACAACCAAAATCAATCCACCAAGTGTTAAAAGGAACTTCGGTAAGGTTTGTTTCAAAACATATATAAGCATTAGGCTTACCTTTATTTTTAAACCATGCCTTATGTTTAGAACCTTCATTTTGGAAATGCTGAACCTTCTTATAGAAATGGAATTTGCATTTATCGTATTCCTTCTTATAAATCTAAGAGGATTCCTTACTAATTTTCAAGGATCTCCCTTCACTCTTCTGATGCTTCTTTCTACCTTTCTTACTAGCTTCCTTGATCATTATGTCTAGTCTCTTCTTGAACTAATATACTATATGACTCATGCACATTCCATTTGTCCTTCATGGTTTTATAGTTCATTTGGAAAGGACCATACTTAGATAGTAATGGGTTCAAGATGAATTGCACAATGAAGCTTTCATCTACTTCTGTTCCTAAGGACTTAAATCTTGCTGTAGTGTTTGTTATCTCAATAACGTGTTCATGTATAGTACATGATCTATCAAATTTTATGGTAATCAATGTACCCATAAGAATTCCAGCAAGAGACTTGTTAGTAGTCTGGGAGCGCTCTTCGGCAAACTTAAGTAATTCCTTATTACTTTCGATTTTGGAAGAGTAGACTTAATATTGATAACAATTGTCATGTTCCTATACATCATACTCAATTTATTTGATCTTCCTTAGTTGACAAAATAAAATTTCTCCTCATCAACGCTCAAAACATTCAGAGCATCTAGTTTCTTAGTTATGAGTGCCAAATCTAAATCCAAAATTCTAAGATAGAATTGGATTTGTTCACTACATTTAAAGAAGTTCAATCTATTAAACATCATAATAGATAAGAGATTTGGATGCGTGCGAATAGCTGCAATAAATTGAAACTCGACATTAATGCTTTAAGTCATACTACACAAATTTAGAAAAAAAACTTTGAAAATTGTATATTGATGTTCACCTCTCGACAATCCATTAACATACTATATAACATATAATGATCCTCTTAAATTGTATACTAATGTTTACCTATAGGCAATCCATTAATAAACCATACAACACATAATGATGCAAATATGTACATAATTCAATAATCACATATACCAACTTGAAATGTTTATTATCTTTGGATATTTAAATATAATTAATTGAGTATGATTACCTATATTCATTCTCATTAACTATAAAAATAAACAAACAACATTAAGCTATTTCAAAAATATTCTATTATAACGAGTTTTAACTTACTCGTAAAAATACAATTCATTAGCATCAAATTATGAGCAATTAAACTTTAAACATAATATTTTATAATAAAAATACAATTCAATGACCCTAGTTGGAGTTCAGATCGTCTGTCTAACCTTACCCTGTCTTACTCTGTCTAAGAAGGAAACGACGTCGTTTTATGAATAAATTTGACAGATAGTAAATGAAATAGGTAGGCGCCTGTGGGACCCACCCACAGGCACCGTATTTAAGCCTCTGGCTAGTCACTTTTAAGAAGGTTGTGGTTGTTATTCCAAAGCAGGATTCAAAACAAAAGGGTTTTGGTTATTTGGTTATTTGGTTATTCTGTCTAAGAACCAAATTAAAAATAATCAGCAATTTTATGAGATTAAATTAATAAGAATAATTAAAGAACC
>JAOSBN010000008.1:6311487-6324027 GCA_027563595.1 Erythroxylum suave | reverse complement strand
CGAATATCTTTACTTTCCATAGATTCATTTTCCAAAGAATCAGATTCCAAATTTACTTTACTTTCCCGCCAACCAAACGGGGCCTAAGGGTTTATGGAAAATATGTGATTCTCATCAGATATATTCCCTCATTCTCTATGAATCTTCACGTATTTCATCAATTTGTGGCGATTTCGAAACCAAACAAGAATCCTAGCTTTTCACCGAAAGTGTGAAATCGAGTAGCAGTAGCTGTCGTCTTCAAGAGGCTTCACCGATCTGCAGGTAATCTCTACAGAACATGAATTTTCTTATTGTGACGATTTTTGTATTTAAATCTGATAGGTTTGTGTTGATATCGATTTTCTCCAGTGTGAGTAACCCTTGTAAGACTCAGTCTCGCACGAAGTGGAGTCTCACATCTATGTGTTTGGACCTCTCATGTAGAATCGGATCTTTGTTGAGGTACAAAACACTTTGATTGTCTGTAAATATTGTCGCTTTTGTGATGATGATGTTGATTTCCTTTATAATGCCTAATAACCATAGTAACTCTTTTACTCCTTCTGTAATAGCATAGTATTCTGCCTCTGTTGTAGATAATGAAACTATTGATTGTTGTTATGACTTCCAACTGATTGTGTTTCTTGCTAATCTGAAATAATAAGCTGAAATAGATTTTCTTGTGTCTTTGTCTGCTGCATAATCTACATCTACAAAACCATACAAGGAAACCTCACTGTGTTTAGTTAGTTCAACCTTAGAGAAACATAATCCATAATCTATAGTTCCAATAAGTATCTGAGAACACTTTTCAGCCCTTGCTAATGTTCAAAACCTGGATTGGCTATGAATTTACTTACAATACTAATAGAACAGGCTAAATTAGGTCTTGTTCAAAGCATTACGTAATGCTTCCAACTCCAACTTCATAAGGATAGTGAGCCATGGCTTTTTGTTCTTCCTCTATCTTAGGACTCTTGCTAGAACCCATTTGTAGGTGTAATCCTATAGGGACAGAACTAGGTTTTACTTGTTCCATGTTGAACTGAGCAAGAACTTTCCTGATGTAGTTCCTTTGAATTAGTCATAGCTTTCCTCCCCTCCTATTTCTTATTATCTGCATACCTAGAAGCTTCTGTGCTACTCCCATGTCCTTCATCTCGAAGTGCTTGCATAGTTCATTTTTCACCTCCTTTATTCTGCTTAGGTCTTTTCCTGTAATCACTGAGTCATCCACGTAGACTAGCATAAACACTGTTTTTGCCTCTCTTAGGTCCTTGTAGTATAGGCAGTAGTCATATAAGCTCCTAGTGAACTTCATACTAGCAACAACCATATGAAATTTCTTATTCCACTGTCTAGGTGCTAATTTAGCCCATATAGGGATTTCTGTAATTGGTAGACATGATCTGGCTTTTTCTTATCCACAAAACCTACTGGTTACTTCATTTAGGTAATTTCCTCAAGCTTTCCACATAGAAAGATTGTTTTGACATCCATTTGATGGATCTCCTAGTCATATATTGTAACTAGTACTAGGATGAGCCTAATGGTTTTGAATTTCACCACTGGTTCAGAATATCTCCTTATAATCTACTCCCTCCTTCTGCCTACATCCCTTTGTTACAAGCCTAGCCTTGTATATCATAGGTGCTACTTCTGTAACTCCTTCTTTTATCTTGAACAGCCATCTATTTTCTATTAATTTGGCTTTAAATGTCTTAGGCACTAATATCCAAGTCATATTCTTCATTAGAGAAGAATAGTCTCTCTTACATGCGAACTTCAACTGTTCAACATCCCTTCTGCTCATAGCTTCTTCATAAGTTTCTGGTGCTCTACAATCTATAGATTCAGCAACAAGACATGCAAATTCGACTAAGTTAGAGTCTATGTACCTCCTATTAGGAATTTTCTATCTTCGTTGTCTATCTCTAGTGAGTTAATAGTCTTGTAGGGCTTCAAGTGAGCTTCTTACAGCTGTCTAAGAAACTCTTTCCTCACTTTCTTCTTCTGTTTCTTAGTCCCTTGTTCATGATAAGTAAGGCCTAGCACAGGTTCCGCATCATGAGATTATGTGGATACTTCTTCTGCTTCTATTTCTGGTGTCATGTAGAAGGGGACTGAAGTGCTTGAAGTTCCAAGTTGCTTCTGAACTTCCTCTTGTAAGTTAGAGTCTGCATCGTTCCTACACAACAAAGGAAATTCATTTTCCTTAAAGATCACATCTCTACTAATGATAGTTTCGAAACCTCCCTATTGAAGCAGTAGGATCTCGTATCCTTTAACTCCTTCTAGATAACCTAGGAACACTCCCTTCATACCTCTAGGTTCCAATTTTCCCTCTTTTTGGTGTGCATAGGCAGTACATCCAAATGTTCTTAGGTAAGTCAAGTTTGGCTTCTTCCCATTCTAAACCTCTTATGGAGTTTTGTACTCATTTGCACAAGTAGGTAACCTATTTACTAGGTAGGTTGCAGTTTTGATTGCTCCCCCCCATATAGACTATGAACATCCTGATGAAATTAGCATACACTTAGTCTTCTCTAAGAGTGTTCTGTTGAGCGTCTCAACTACTCCATTTTGTTGAGGTTTGACTCTCATTGTTTTGTGCCTTTGTATTCCTTTCTTACTGCAGTAGTCTTCAAATTCCTTATTGCAGTATTCTAGTCCATTATCTGTCCTAAGGCATCTCAACTTCTTTCTTGTCTGATTTTCCATTAATGTATGCCACTTGATAAAGGTTTCTAATGCTTCATTTTTCCTTTTCATAGGGTAGACCCAGCATTTCCTTGATTTATCATCTATGATTGACATGAAAAATATGTTCCCTCTTACAATGAGTACTTGAGTTGGCCCTTATAGATCACTATGAGCATATTCCATGATTTGTTTAGCCCTCTTTGCTCCTTTCTCAAAACTTGTCCTGTGGTGCTTTCCTAGCACACATGATTCACAGGACTCCAACCTCTTTATGTCTTTTTCCGGAATCAGTCCTTGTTTTGAAAGATGCAAGAGACTTTTGTTCCCTGCATGTCCTAATCTTGAGTGCTATTGCTTAGTTGAATCAGGCCCTTCATTTCCAGTAGCTAAGTTCACTTCAGTGGTGCCTGTTATATAGTAGAGCCCCCCTCTTTCAACTCTCCTAATGATCACTCTTCCATCCTTTAGGATTTCTCTAAGTTCGTCTTAGACCTAATCTGAAACCCTTGCTTATCAAAGACACTTTTTGATACGAGGTTTCTTCTTACTCCAGGCACAAACCTAACATTAGTTAAAGTCCTTTTCTTTCCATCAAACATATTGATGGAGACATTTCCTATACCTTTAACTTTTTGTTGTCCTGAGTTTGCCATCTTTACCTTGGCATTCACTGGTTCGAATGAGGTGAACCAATCCTTGTTAGGAGAGACATGCATTGTATAGCCTGAGTCAAAGATCCACTCTCTACTGAGATCTTCGCTCTCCTATGTAGCAGCCAACAGCTCATCCCCACTAGATTCTTCAAGTTTCTCCACATTTCCAAATCTCCACCTTGTGCAGCCTTATCTTTTTTCTTCTTTCTGCAATCTCTGACAAAATGCCCCTCTTTATCACAGTAGAAACATTTCTTGCCTTTAGTCTTTTTCTTCCTTTCTGCATTTTCTTTGGATTGCTTGTGCTTGCCATTCCCTTTTTGCCAATTCCCTTTCTTACTATTCTTCTGATGTTCTTCTTTTCTTGTTGATTATCTATAAACATAACTTCTGGATCCTTTTTGAAAGGATTGTTTTCCATGATTTCTTCCATTAGTAAGTCCATTACCCTCTTGACTGTGAGAGATTCTCCACTGACATGCTTAATCACCTTCTTGAAGGCATTGAAATCTGAGGATAGGGTCTTTAGAATTACTACTGCTTGGTGATCTTCCGAAATCTGTTCACTTGTAGCTTCTGAATCTTGCACTAATTTAAAGAAATAATCAAGATCGTCATCTAGAGAAACAGTAGTATTCATGTTATAATTGGCCAGATTATGCAACAAAGTCGTCTTGTTATGCAAGCATCTTTTAGCATAAATTTCATCAAGTTTCAACCAAAGTTTCTTTGTAGTATTACAGTTTTGCACTTTTCTAATCACAGTAAGTGATAAATGTAGCATTAACTTGCAGTGTGCAAGTCTTTGCAACTTCAAGTTTTTAACAGGGTCAGTTTCTGTATCAGATTGGTCTTCAATTGCACCATAACAATCATATGATTCTAGTAAGGCTTGCATTTGAATTTTATAGATAGTGAAATCTTCCTTACTAGTAAACACATCCATTTCTTTTCCCACCATTTTGTCACGAAGGATTAAGGGAGGACAAGAAAGTAGAAATCTTGAAAGTGTCTAATTTATAACAAGTAGACCAAAAAACTGGTGTGAAGATTTAGGCTTACCAATATGATATTACCCTTACCTTCTTGACGAGTCTTTAATGCGTAAATGCTCAGAATTACTGAATTGGCTCTGATACCACTGATGTTAAGATCTTTAAATCTTTCAACTTTATTTTTCTCAAAGAATTACGTTGCTTGTTTTGATTTTGCAGAAATGCTAACAGCAGAAAAAATAAAGAAGACAATTTTTTTACTTGATTCTATAACTTTGAGCTATCTACATCTAAGGATCAATCTCACACTTTGGTGGTTCCACTAGCTTCAAGAAAGAAAGGTTACAAGAGGTGAGTGTTTCTCAACATCTACAGAGTTTCCCTCAAAACTCTCTAGTACTCTTAGTTAGTACTCTCGCACTCTCAAACTTTTTCTTCTCACTTGAAATAGATAGATGATTTCGTGTATGTGTGTAATGAGTTGTGTTTGACTTTGGACGTGTATCTATTTTTATAATCAGATGAGGCTTCCCTTTTTAATGAGCTATTTATCTATTCACTCTTTTACTTCACACAGACCATCTTTTTGTTTTTAGTCAAGTGCTGCGTTTTGTTTATGCTTGTGTTTCTACCCATGTGCTTTCCATATGAGTGACTTATGCTTATATCTCTTATGCTCTGCATTTTGCTCCTCATTTGGACTGACTCTCTTCTTCTTCGACATTTCTCCAGATGCTTCTCATATTTTCTACACGCCTAACCCCTAAAATCCCCAAATCTTGTTTTAGGTTGATGATTACATTGACGGTTTATGGAGATTAAGCATATCCAATCAATCAATCTTAGACTTGTATACCATTTCAGAGGAACATGGTTGTCATCAATGACATTTAACAATTTCCATAACTAAAAGAATACCAATTTGGTTTACTTTTGAAAGATTTGGCCAGTTGGCTTAAACAATATATACCCCTTCAGATCAATCAATCTTTCAAACTTCATTGACATCAATTCTAGTCTCTGCTCCTTAATATGCCAGCATGTAATTAAGGATCCATATGATGAAATTTAAGCGGAAAATGGATAGTGGATTGCCATTTGGTATAGAAGGATGAAAAGCATATATAATGTGGGAACTACCACTTATTGAAACAAAAATTGCAGATGGAACATAGTTATAACATATATACAAATTTACATCTAAGAATTATCGTCGGTATGAATTCATTAAGGAAACTGATCTCAAACCCCATCTATTATATAAATATACAAAAACATATATACATTCAGATTCAAGTATGATAATCAATCTGAGTGTGAAACAAAGGGCAAGAGCTTTCTATTTAACTTAGGAGGAAACATTGCGAACTTGGCTCAGCACAATCTGAAATTATCGTTGAGCTTTAGTATATGTTAATATCATTAAACACTTCCGTACCTGTGGTATGATTTGCCTAACAATTACAAATAAAAAACAAGTAAAGAGTCAGATCACAATAGTTTAATATCAATTTCAACTTTTATTGGTACATCCTCACCAAACAAGAAAGTTATTCATTTGAGTTTCTTTTTAACGAAATTCTAAAGGGTAAGATTTGATTTAATAGAATGAAGTTGAACAATTATTTGAAAGCTAATATTTACAAAACAACTAATGATCATTTTAATATATGAATATGATGAAAATTGAAAGTAATTCAACATCCAATTATGCACATAATTACAAGAGATTTGTTAGTTGTTTCAATTTTTTTTGAAGTTAAAGAAAATTATATTAACAAAGCAGAAACTTGTACACGATCGTCATTAAGGATCCTACAATCAAAACTACACTATACTACACAAAAATACAACAATTATAATAAGAGATTAAATTAACCAAAGTGATCTGATATCATGGCTGATGTAGTCCTGTTTTTTATGAGCTAAGAGAGTCTCTCTAATCAAGTTGACAATAACCTCGGCAAATTCGGATTTGTCTTGCTCCTCATTCTTATAAATTCCCTGTTTCTTTCCCTCCAAATATAATAGATAACCATCTGGAAAGAAGTCTTGATTAGTAGTCCATCCTTGTTAGCTGGTTTCGCATACCGAATGATAGATTCTAACACCTCGTCCCATATAAAGGAGAACCTTGAGAGATGAATCAAAGACAAAATTCTACTCCACACCACTTTGCTATAACTGCATTCAAAGATCAAATGATTTCTTGTCTCGTTTATAAGTTTGCATAAGACACATAAGGGATCATAGGACCCAAACCACCGATCTTTAGTTTTTAATATATTTTTGATCACCAATCATAAAAAAATGGCAGCATTGGGACATAAAACCTGCTTCCACACTATATCTATCCACGACACTGCTTCACGTGGTTCAACTAATAAGTTATACACAAATCTATTGTTAAATAAACCGCTTGAATGTAAAGTCCATGTCAACTTATCCTTCTTACTTGCATTCAGCACGTCCGGTATGTAATTCTCCAATCTATGAAAGTGACATTGAGTGCGGAGTCTATCCCACTACTGCTTGATACTAACCCAACAACTCTTACAAAATCAGTATATTGTCACCAATGTTTTTTTACGGCAAAAAAGCCTCTTGTGCCTTATTGACCACTTCAACCAACACCACTTTAAGTCTCTCTACCAATAAGGTAGCAATAATTTTATAAACCGTTGAGAAGCAAGAAATTGGATGGTAATCTGTAATCATCAACGGCCTCTCCATCTTGGGAACTAGACTAATAAAAGTATGGTTAATCTCCTTAAGCAAATGACCAGAAGAAAAGAACTCCAATACAGGCTCCGTTAAGAGAGGCCCCGCAATGTCCCAAGTTTGTTGGAAAAAACCAGCTAAAAACCCATCAGGACCCAGAGCCTTAGAACTATGTAACCAAAACACCACCTTTTTCACCTGAAGTGTTGTATAAGGCGTAGTGAGCATCTCCTGCATTGACTGATCCAGATAATACTCTAGCACAATCCTGCCTGAAACCCGCTTCGTTGACTTATTGTGCCCTGCATTAAGTTGGCAAAGTAACTACAAATATGATTAGATAGCTCCTGCTGATCTAAAATCGGATTTCCCTGCTAATCCTTTAATTCTGTGATGGTATTCATATTCCTACGTGCCAATAAAGAAGCATGAAAGAATTTAGAATTTACATCCCCTAAGCCAGTTCTGTCGAGCTTTCTGTCTCATAATAGAATTCTGCAATTTCAGAGCTTCTTGGAACTTCCTCAATCTATCCACTTGTTGAATCCTTAAATTGACATTGTGAGGATCCAAATAACATTAATGCTGAGTATCTGTGACAACTTTACGTAACTCTTTCAAATCCTGAGCCCTTGCTTTACTAAACTGCTTAATAGCTATCTTAGCAAACTTCAGTTTCTACATTAGTTGGAAGGCTTTGAACCCAACCACCTCGCAATCCCAAACCCTACAGATAACTGCCATGAATCCTTCAACCTGTGTTAAACCATTAAAGAAACAAAAAGGAGCACCCACTGTTGTCCCAACGTTCAGCTGTCGGGCCAAAAAGGAGGTATGATCCTAACATAACAGGCCCCTGAAAAAAACCAATGTTCTAGGGAAAGACTTGAGCCAGCTTTGATTGACTAATGCTCGATCTAGTTTTTTCTTTAAGAACAAGTTCCCTTGTTGTTTATTATCCCATGTGAACCATCTGCCTGATCATCTAAGGTCCACTAAATTAACTTGTTGAAGCATCTAAGAAAGTTCCCTCCCTATTCTAGGATAGAAACCTCCACCACCCTCAACTTCATCTGAATTCAAACAACAATTGAAATCACCCAATACTATCCATGGAAATTGCATACCTGAATGGATTACCCTCAAGTCCTCCCGCAACCTAGCCCTTTGAAAAGCAAAATCAGACACATAGATAATAGTAACTTCAAATTGAAACCTTCCCATTAGCAAACAATGTAAGTGAATGTGTTGCTCACTTATTTGAACAAATTGAACCTCAACCAGATCCTTATTAAACCAACATAGAATTATACCATTATAATGAAAATCATGGTTAGAAATATACTTTCATTTAGCAACCAAAAAAGACACATCTTTCTGACCCAAACGTTTCTTTATTTTTGTTTCTAAGAGCCCCACTAAAATCGGTTTGTGCTCTGCTACCACTTTTTAGACCATCAACTTCTTTATGGGGTTATTTAGCCCCCTTGTATTCCATACTAATAATGACATCTATGCGGATCCGTTAAAACAGACATTCAGGGGATATAACCCCTTTATGCTTCTTCTTCTTACTCTTTTTCCGACCTTTATCCTTACCAGCAATTACTACAATAGGCAGAGAGTGATCCACATCTTCAAAATCTAACTTTATTTCCTTACCTATGATAGTAATAAAATCCAAATTTTCTACTGGAACATATTCTTAACCTGAATCTCCCTGAGTATGAGTTGAGTTTGACCCATTCAGTTGACCACCTGTACACAGTGACTCAGAACTAGTAGGAGGACAAGAATGAGAAAGCCCACCTTTAATGCCTCTATCC
Organism: Erythroxylum suave; assembly: GCA_027563595.1. NCBI lineage: Eukaryota > Viridiplantae > Streptophyta > Magnoliopsida > Malpighiales > Erythroxylaceae > Erythroxylum > Erythroxylum suave. The sequence continues at coordinate 6,315,147 of JAOSBN010000008.1, read as the reverse complement.
TCTGTAGCCACAGCATTGCTTACTACATTATCCTCAAGATTGACTTCCAAGGACGGAGTTGATTGACCAATTTTTCCCATAACTTGCGTATTCTCCATAACCTCCATTGACCTCTTCTTTTGTACCCTTATCTCCCCCCTAGAATGAGACTTTCCTTTTAGGCCCCCCTGATCCACCTTAGCATCAGAATTACCTCCACCTATTACCTCATTGCATTGTTCAGTGTTGGATGTACCTGCCTGTCCTAAAAAGGGGGACTTTTCTGACAATAGCTCCTTCTGCAGCCCTGCTTGAACACTTCTACCTATAGCCACCCATATCTTTTTACAACTAAAGGTGACCTCGGATATGATATAGTTTTCTCATCTCTTACCAGCTCCCCAGATTCTCCAAGCCTTAGAATAGGCAAAGTTTCAGCTAATGGAGCCATCTTAGGAATTTCGATATAAATTTTCACGTAGCCAATCCTCTCCATTGAAGCTGTTTGTGAATCCATGCAGAGGGATTTACCCAAAACGCTAGCCAAGTGACATAGACCTTTAATCATCCAATATTCCATAAGTAAGTCATGAAGCTGCACTCACAAAGGGATAACTTCAATTGCGCCCGTGTCCAATCCCAAGCCTGGCTTCTGTTGCTACAGAAACAGGGGCTGATTCCCAACGTGTCACGACCCCTATTCTATAATCTTAGACAGATTAGAGTTCTCCATGAATTTGAACAGCACCCATCCGTCCTCCCTGAACATAACCTTTTCAAGGCCTTTTTACCTAGTGCGCCTTAGCAAGAAAGCCATCCTCTTTGACCAGAAGAAACCTAGAAGAGCATTCGACCAAGCCCTAGCTCCTGCGTGTTACACCTTAACCTCTTCTGCGTGTAACACCTTAATCGCAGGAGAGAAGATGCCATCTTGAATGACATTTAGGTAATATTTTAAATCCCCTTTGTGATGAAGAACCTTGAGCTTACTATTCCAAGCCCCCTTCACAGGTGAGTGAGTATTATTTTTATCCTCTCGGACTCTCATCCTAATCGATGGACCCCCGGAACCACCCTTTATTAGCTCACTGGAAAAGGGAGGGAAGTCCTCTGAATCCGGTGATTCCATCCCCTTCTCCATGATCTCCAAAACAACTCGAAGGTGAACCTCTGGTGAGACGTTTGCCTCCTCCGCCCTTGAAAACCCTAAGAAAATACCACAAGGACCTTCCTAGGTTGTTGGCTATCGAAAAAGAATGAAAAAGAAGAAAGGGTAGGAAAGTAACTTCACAGTAGAACAAACAAAGACAAATCGTAGAAAGATGTCAGAGCTTCTCTCTTGCCAAAATCTAGTGAATTGAGACTTTTTTAGTTATTTCAATATTTACAGTCACTTCTAAGTTTGCTTTTAATGTTAGTGGTCAGATATTATATTTGACTTCATTAGATAACTTAAAAAGTTTTATTGAAGAATACCACCACCTGTAATTAACTAATATTTTTTTTATAATCAAATTATCAAAACTTTAGGTTGTATTGGCTAATAGCCAAATCACAAATGAAGAGTGACGAATGTACAAGGTATAGTGCTTTCTTACATGACTATATTATATATGAATCATGAAGTTCAAAAGACATTAAGTTATGAGTATTCTATGGTATGACGAAATCATACATTGAGAATAGGACAAAGATAGGTGGTAGAATTGAAATTCAGCAAGGCAGACGTAAAGTGAAAGAGTTGGTGGAGAAGCACAACACTATGTTATGACAAAGTGACATTCGGTTATTCTCGCTATAACAATAATTTATAATCAATAATTCCGTTTACTCTTTTAAATATAATTGCATAATAAAACAAACAAGAAGTGAATTTAAGATTTTGATTACATCGCTTGAGATATTCATTAGTTAATCTTTTTAATTGAGGAAAAGTAATTGTTTTAAATTAGCAATATTATAGTGAAATTAGTGCTAGGATATCTCCATTATTTACTAACATGGTATTACATCAATTAAAATTATCAATAAATATTTAAATACCAACACTAATCACTAGAAACAAAAAGCTAATAAAGGAGGTCACGCGTTGCACCTAATTTGAAGCAGGTATAAATATAACAATGTAGAAATAAGTGACTAAATAAACGTATTTTCAAAACTGATTAGCACAATGCTTTGAAGGGTTATTTAGGTTTGGAAATGATGGGATCTCCAATAATTCCCATCAAGAGATTCATACGGGAAAAATAAAGAAATAAATAATTATTCATTAGTTGTAAAAATTCTATTATTCTAATTATTGTTAGCCTAAAAAGAATTCAACTCATTTGACTCATGAAAAAGGCCCAACAAATACTATAAGTCCTTAAAAGTCATTTTGTCGGAGAGTTCATGCATATGTAAATAGAAGTTCAAGACTTAAGAATTTCAGACAGTTAATATATAATTGATATGCGCTTTAAAAAACAGTAGAGGGAGATAATTAATCAGAGCATGATTAAGTGAGTTCAAAATTAAATAGGTTAAAGAAAATTGTTTGAGGCAAAATTCCAGAACTCGACCAAGTGAGTTGGAAGTTAAAAGTAATTAGCGGAAAACTTTTTGAGGTAGAGTTCAAAATTTTGAAGTTGAGAAAATAGTAGAAAACATTTAACAAGAACAAGACAAAGTGAACAGGAAGCTAACTAGTTAAAAGAAAAATGTTTGAGACGGAAGTCTAGAACATGGAAGTTAATAAGAAAGTAGCAAATAATTAGATAAAATATCTTTTTCAAAAAAAAATAATTAGATAAAATATATATAAGAAAGTGAGCAATTATAAAGAAAAATTACTTAAGGATAAGATCACTATAAATTTGTCTGCACTTGACAACTAGGGATGTCAATAGGTCGGGTTGGGCCCGCGCTGCCCTTGGCCCACCCTTAACTCGATCAACCCGTCTCGGCCCTTACAACAATCTATACAACACACAATTCTCAAACCAACACAAGCATAATATATCAAAATTCACTCTCCAGATAAATCAGTCAGCCTAATTCAACCTATTTTTATTAATTTTTAGGTTTTTTTTACATTGTGTATTCATCTTTATTTATTGAATTTCTTTTTATAGTTTTTTTATTCTCTTTTACAACAATTAATTACTTTATTTGATTTAGATTTCATTTCATTAGACTTCATTATTTTGATAGTATGAAATTCTATTTTCTAAATTTTTCAAAGCTTACGTATATTCTTTATAGAAGTTAGGTACAAATTTTAAAACAATTTCTCTTGGACACATCTGAATTCTAAATTAATATCAAACACCAACTAAAATGCAATCAAAAGATAAGTTAATGGTAACTTCGGGAGAATGTGGTCTTTGTTTTTGTCTCTTCTTTGAGCAGTTTTCTTTGTCCCCTTTTTTCTTTTAGGGGTTTTTTTCTTTGTCCCTACTCATGGAGGATGACCAAGTCTCGGTAGAAATGGCTAGCCTCAATATGGATGGAGAGGAGGCGGATGAATTAGTTTATGAGGAGGAAGGCTTAGTGGTTGGTGAAGACCCTGCTTTGTGTCTAGTGGGACGTTTCTTGGCTGATCGTAACATTAATGTGCCTGCCATGAAACAAACAATTGCGTCCTTATGGAGACCTCTTATGGGAATGCAGGTGCGTGAAACTGAAGGAGATGCTTTT
>JAOSBN010000008.1:6298911-6311387 GCA_027563595.1 Erythroxylum suave | reverse complement strand
TAGAGCTTGCACTATTTCGACAGACAGGGTGGTGTGGAAGGATTGTCCACCATCCGTTATTTGTGATGTTTTAGCTTTTGATTTAAATTAATATAAACATATCTTTTCCTAAAAAAAAAAAAGATAAGTTAGATGGTCATTTCATTATTATAATGCCCATAATTATTATAATTAATATTCTCTAAATTATCTATTTACACCAAAAATAGCTTTTTTTGGTAACCCTTATAAAAATAGTTAATAGTGTATAAATTATCTATTTACACCATAAATAATATGCCGAAAATAACTCTGTATCATTTCCTTAAAAATAACCACTTTGCAAAATATTCCCAAAACGTAGTTCCAAGAAAAATGTGATTTTTTTTTTGTATTAATGAAAGACTATATATATCATTTTTAATATTTTTAAGTTTTTTGTTTTTAATGTAAATAGCTAAGTAGCTAAATTGGATGGAAATTTTATAGGGTTGAAATGCAAATGGAAGAGCTTACATAGATTCGAAAATGGGTACTGGATCTCCACGTTGAGATGGACCAAATGGAACTGATTAGACATTTGATACCCATACTAAATTCTAATAATGAAGATTGAAGAGAACATGCAACACTTCCGATAAACAAATTAAGCGATGATCATAATCAGTTAAAATCATGCCTAGCTAGTTAACGACTCTGCAGTTCTTTCTGATCTCTCCATTAGGTGCAAGCAGAGGTTTCAAGTTTCCCATGTTGATCATGGAATTTCTGAAGTCCCTAAAAAAGGTACCGGGACTTCTAATATACTGCAATACCAACTGATCACTAGCACTGCTTTGATTCTTGAACAGCTCCTGATCAGAATGGAGCAAACCCCTGTTCTGCAACAAGCTCCTGAAGTATTGTGTGTCGACTATTTCTGAAGATGGATCCAATGGCTGTGTGTTGTTGTCACCCCCAGTGGTTGGACAAGTACGCTGTAATCTCCGGGCAAATACCGTGTCTATGTTGGTGTCATTGTAAATCCTGCTACGGTAAGTTGTGCACCGAGCAAGTCCAATGGTGTGTCCTCCAGAGAGAGCCACAAGGTCCGTGAGGTTAAGCCCGTGGGATTGGAAATTGGAAAGCAGCTGGGAGAAGTTAAAAAATGGAGCTGGCAGATTTCCGAGTGCGTCACTGAAGCTTGCGTTTCTTGCGTCTCTTCGGCCTAACGAAACGTTGTATATCGGACCACCTAACTGTAAGAAATTTTATGATTCAATTCTTTGAATAAGTTGATCAAGAAGAGGAAGAAGAAGAAGAAGAAAAAGAAGAAGAGGAAGTTTATCAAGTTGTTACAATTTCTATAGAGTCGCGAGCTGCAACAGCTAAGATATCCGCACATGAAACCACACTGGCATTGCATTCTTTATCCACTGCTGCTTTAATTCTATCAACAACGTCAAACCCTCTGAGTGAATTCAAGTTGGGAGCGGCTGTCTTCTCGCCTGTGAAGTTCGTTGTAGGATTGTCATCCAAAAGAACTGATCCGTCACATCCCTGCCAATATTTCATAAACGTCTCATCAGAGGTTGCTAAATCCAGAGACAGCGAAAGAAAACGAGAAAATCACTTGCTAAATCCAGTCCACAAATGTACATCATCAACTTACATTGACAAAGCAATCATGGAAGTGCAAGCGAAGTAGAGAAGCTCCCATTCGTGGTTCTGTTAAAATGGCCTTCGAGACCTCATTTCTTATAGTGCGCAGTGCCCCGGGGCACACTAGGTTATAGTGATCAGGGGTCAACTGTGCATGTGCTGGTGTTTGCAAAACAGTAGCTGCGATAATGAATAAAACAAAAACTTGACGAGTAGCCATAGCTATAGAACTGAGCAGGAGTTTCTACGTATGCCAAGCTTCTCTATACAAAGGTAGAAGTGAAGATGATGATGATGATGAGTATGTTGTGCATTTATAGGAGCTCGAAACTCCACCGTTCCCTCTTGATTCACGCGGTGTTTTGAGTATTCCATTCCATGGTTGCTTTTTCTATTTAGCATCAATTCCAATCATCATTTAAGTAACTGCTTACTTAATTTGATTAGTTAATCACATCTTACTGCTAATTTTATAAGACCCCACGCTACAAAAAATACACACAATCCGCGATGTTTTATCGACCATTCCCTCTTGATTCTCGCAGTGGTTTGAGTATTCCATTCCATGGTTGCATTTTCTATTTAGCATCAATTCCAATCATCATTTAAGAACTGCTTACTTAATCCGATTAGTTAATGACATGTTACTGCTAATTTTGTAAGGCCCACACTACAAGAAATACACACAATCTATGACGTTTTATTGATAAAACGTCGCGGATTGTGTTAAACGTCACAAAAAGTTTAATTTTTTTTTTGCGATGTTTTATCAATAAAACGTCGCGAAATAGAAACTGCAACATTTTGTTGAAGAAAACGTCGCTGTTAGCAGACTTAAATCTTGACGTTTTGTTGAAGAAGCAAAACAACGTCGTTCGGTTTCAGAAAACATCACAAAAGTCACATTTTATGACTTTTCCAGAAAACATCGCTGAAAGGTCAATCTTTCAGTGACGTTTTTTAAAACATCGCAAAATTTCGGTGTTTTCTATGACGTTTTACGTAAAACGTTGCAGAAACCTTTTGCCTACACCACATTCTGCAACGTTTTTTACAACGATTTTTAAAACATCGCAAATTGTATTCTGTGACATTTTTTAAAATTCTATAACATTTTTTAAACGTCGCAAATTGTATTGTTTTCTTGTAGTGCCAGTTGATTTGGATATGCTCAAATCAATCAACATGTTGTGTAAATTACTTCTAAATTATTGATTCGATCCTTTAAACATGGAGGAACTAAGGGAGGGCTCTAAAGTCAGCTTGCTGGTACATCAGGATTAGGTAGAGTTGAGATCCCCAAGCATTTTTCTTCTTTAACCACATGTGAGTTTTTCACATTTGCTGCAATGATAATCCTCTGCCCTTGAATCTTGATTACCTTGTTTAACTAAAACCACATAAACTACGGTCAACATACATGAAATGTATCTCTTATGATTTGTTTTATATATATAGTTTGTACACATAAATATTATTCACAATATACATAGGTGAATCTATTTACATTCTTTTAGGATCATACCCATTAACTATCATATTTAATTATATATATATATATATATTGAAATTTAAATCACGACAGAAGAAGATGTTTTAATCTTCCTAACTTTTACAACCACGACTTGGAGCAATATTGAACCACAAACTTTTAAAGTCTTGAGTAGAGTTTGCCAGCTACCTTTCGTGCCTCCTGTATTGTTTTTAAGTTTTGGAAGCTTCATCCCTTTTTCGAGGGCCTCTCGGTTATTATACTAACCAGCTCCTGCCAACTTTCACGGCTGCAAAGAGAAACTGCTTGACTTTTGTGCCGACGAATTTGTGCAGTAAAGATAACTTAAGCGAGTTCTAAGTTATTTGGTTGCACAACTTAAGCATATCCAATTAATCAATCTTAGACTTGTATATCATTTCAGCGGAACATGGCTGTCATCAATGACATTAAACAATTTCCACAACTAAAAGAATACCAATTTGGTTTGCTTTTGAAAGATTTAGCCAGTTGGCTTAAACAATATATATGTACCCCTTCAGATCGACCAATCTTTCAAACTTGATTGACATCAATTCTGGTCTCTGTTCCTTAACATGCCAACATGTAATTAAGGATCCATACGATCAAATTTACGCGGAAAGTGGACAGTGGATTGCCATTCGATATAGAAGGATGAAGAGCATATATAACGTGGGAACTACCACTTATTGAAACAAAAATTGCAGATGGAACATAGTTATAACATACATACAAATTTAAATCTAAGAATTGTCTTCAGTATTAATTCATTAAGGAAACTGATCTCAGACCCCATCTAGTATGTAAATATACAGAAACGTACATATATTCAGGTTCCAAGTATGATAATCAATCTGAATGTGAAACAGAGGACAAGAGCTTTCTATTTAACTTGGGACGAAACATAGGGAACTTGGCTCAGCACAACTGGAAATCATCGTTGAGCTTTAGTATATGTTAATATCATTAAACACTTATGGACCTGTGGCATGATATGCTTAATAATTACGAATCAAAAATGAGTAAAGAGTTAGATCACAACAGTTTAATATCAATTTCAACTTTTATTGGTACATCCTCACCAAATAAGAAAGTTATTCATTTGAGTTCCTCTTTAACGGAATTCATAAAAAAAGGTGTAAGATTTGATTTAATAGAATGAAGTTGAACAATGATTTGAAAGCTAATATTTACGAAATAAGTAATGATCATTTTTAATATGTGAATATGATGAAACTTGAATATAATTCGACATCCAATTATGTACATAATTACAAGAGATTTGTTAGCTATTTCAATATTTACAGTCACTTCTAAGTTTGCCTTTAATGTTAGTGGTCAGATATTACATTTGACTTCATTCGATAACTTAAAAAGTTTTATTGAAGAACATCACCAACTGTATTTAACTAATAATGTTTTTATAATCAAATTATCAATATTTTGCACCACTTTTTTATATTTTAAAAAATTATTACTTAATATTTATGCAACAAATAAATTAGATAAATACATATTTATTAACAATATATATACTTTCATCATCCTAAATTTCTCTAAATAAACTTCCAATACTATCAATGGCCTAAACTAAAGAAAACTTGTAGCTCAAATTCGATATTTGGGCCGCCCATGGTTCCCACGGACTAAAAAAAAACTCATAGCTCAAATTCGACCAGCTCATTCTCATTCCTACCTTCATGAACAAAAGTTTGAAACAGTAAAATATGTAGAGAATTATGTGCAAGTAAATATATCATACTTTCACATGAGATTTTCTTTGGAATTGACGAGAGAAAGAACTTGTCCCTGTGGAATCACTCTTGGTGAATGTTCTGGATTGCAGCAGTAATGCTTTTGCAATCAAATTCCATGGTCCTCATCCAGTTCTCAATGTCTCCAATCTCCTACCAGAGAAAAAAGTCAATATCACCTTAAACTAATAAGACCAGAATGAGTAACATAAGAAATAAAAACAAGCCTGGACGCCATAAAATGCATCTTCATCAAACGTATCCTTTGCTTATGAATCCCAAATAGAGAATGGACTTTTTTAAGTCTTCTTACTACCTTAAGGTCCATGAAGATGTTCTTGATTATAAACAACATCAATTTCACAATCATTATATGGTTTGAATCAATTTCACAATCATTATACGGTTCGAAAGGTGCTTCAATCCAACCATATAATCTATGATATGACATGACTAACATTTGAACCAATAGCCAGTATATGTTTGCACAGCTTGAAGTGCTTGCTGAGTTGTTGATTTTTCCCACAACTTAGCATCCTATAAGTTTTTCCATCCGTTGTTAAGACTAACAAGAGCAGTAAAACAACTATTGAATACTATTTACTCATGCTTGGTGTGACTGAGGTACGAGGAAATGGGAATACATGGTGAAGAGATATGAGCTAAACTTTATTTGAATGTCAATGAGACCGGTGAGAAATGGACATTACGTTTCACCCCAAAACCAATTTTTACGCTCTTTATACTGGTGAGTTAAGAAGGGATGTCATAGCTGCACATCTTGAGACCTCTATATGACTATTTTGTCTCAGTGTAATATAAAAAATTTATAAACATAATACTCGTTTCCATATTAAAACATAAACATACAAATCTGCTGAAAATGCTACCAAATCAATGTGGGAGGATAATTCATCTTGTATACATGAATCGAGTTTTATTCCTGACTATTTGCACATGCTGTTAGTCATCTCACTATCTTTCGCATTATTGTTTTCCAACTCTCGTAAGGGTTCATTTGGACTTTGCAGAGTCGGACTGAGTACTAGAATCACACTCTAAAACTAGTGCTGAGCAAATCGTTATCTTCCCATTGAATTTAGAGCCACTTGGTACCAATCCAGTATCAAGAATGCAAACCTCCAATCAGAAAACAAAAATTGGCATTGCATATTAGTACTTGTTGAAGACCTTATTGCCCTTGATAAAGGAACGAGGTAAGCTCCAATAGGAAAACATTGAAAGGGAAAAATATTTGAAGATGAACTCTTCCCATCAAAAGTAGTAGCAAACGACTTCTTATGGCTACCATATCATTTTATCTTTATTTATCGAGTCAATTTCGAATTATAACTCTTTATCAGCCGTATGAATAAAAGATAACAGCATCTAAAATTCTGAGATAGAATAATAAATGGAATGGAAATTCCATATGAAAGACAAACAGTATGATTGAAATGACCGTCCCAATTTCAATTAAAAGTTCCAATCCAGGTGCCAATGAGAACTAGCAGTATTACAAAGATGGTGAGCTGGAAGTAAGTTAATTTATTTGCCTATTTTTGTGAATTATTGTCAAGCCTATTGGTAGCAGAAGGTAAGTTTTGAAAGATGCAAGTAATTTTACTATTGAAATTTATAACAAGACGAAACCAAGGAGAGTTTGCAATTTTCACGATGGTCTATGAATCAATCCCAGGTCTTGAAACACGTTAGCTCCTCTGGGAAAGCTTTAGACTTTCTGTCACTAAACAGAAAATACGAAAATAGATAAAAGTAAATGAATTTAAAAGTACCTTAAAAGCAGTGTTAAAGGCGTGAGTAGCAGCGAGCCATCGATCAGTCTGTTTCATGAAACGAGCAATTGTGGCAGACAATAGACGAATTTCAAGCTCAATCCTTTTCTCATTAACAAACGACTCCTCCACCCCTCCATTCACCGCATCCACCAACAGATCCGATACTCGCACCGCTTTCCTTATCGCATCTCTCTTCGCCTTCTCTGCAATAACAAAACAAAAGAAAGAACTAACTATAAAACAACTAAATAATAACAATAACTACAATAATATCAGTTTCTATGGACTGAAATGGAAATCTACCGGTGTGTTCGCGAAGACGAAGAGATGACTGGTTGTGATCGTTAATAAGCTGAGTGAGAGAAGCTTGGAGATCGCCGGTATCCGCCTGAGACTTCTCCATCTCCGACGGAGATACCACAGAGTGGGAGCGAGACGGTGGAAGCTGCGCCGTGTTCACTCTTACTTTGTTGTTCTCTACCCAGTTGAGTTGTTTTCTCTACTCCACTGTCGTTTTGGCACGCCATCCTTTAAAATTTAATACTATTCTAATTATTTACGTCTATAAATAATTAAATATATTTCTTTCATATTTATTTTTAATAAAAACTAATATTTAAAGGCATTTAAACTCAGTTGGATTAGTTCTCAAATTAATTTAAAATAAGATTTTAAAATGAACCTAAGAGATTAAGAGAAATAAACTCGTCTCTTCTTATCTTAAAAGAGATATTAACTTTGACATTAATTAATAGGCCCTAGAGCTACTATTTGGGCTAGGCTTTCATTAGCAGAAGAGATGTGTGTACACTTAATAAAATATATAATTTTTCTTTTCACAATATTTTAGGTTATAAAAAATTTAAAATAAATTAAACAAAAAAAGATATGTGTCTTTATCCGCTTATTATAAGTATAAAAAAAATGATTAATATAATAATTGAAGAATGACTTGAGTCTAAATAACAATTATGGAAAAGTGTACACTTTTTAAAAACATAATGCCCTCATTTTTAGGCTGTCGAAGAATAAACGCACAAAAATATTGAGGAAGTTGCACAATAAGCAGTGACTAGTTTTACTCGTGCGCTTCCTTAACGTTATATTTAGTTAGTTGGGTTATTAATGGAATGCAATATTATTCCATCTAAAAAATCATATAAATAGTTATTTCATAAGCTTTTTGATCTGTTTATAGCAAACATAAATAACAGAAAAATTAAAAATACTAAATTAAGTGATACTAAGATTTATTAACGCAGTTCAACATAACTTGTCTATGTCTGCAGGGCCTCTACCCAACTTAATCAATATCAAAAAAGTATAATAGATTTACAAAAGGTCTTACTGAGTCAATACCTTTTAATCTTTGTAACTATCTCTCAATCTCACTTTCGGTGAAAGATTTTTACAGTTAATAACAAGACCGACTCGTGTTAATCTCGACAGAAAATTTTTCTAAAAGACTTTTAATTAAATGACCAAGTCAAGTGATCAATCTACTAAGAACAGAACAATAACACACTTGAGATAAAATAGAAGAACAGCTTCTTAAAATAGATTTGAAAGTTGTCTATACGTAAACTGATTCACGGCAATAGCACACCCAACTATCAATCCTTAGGAGAACACCCACGCACCACATTCAATGTCCCAGCTGTGAGCCACAATGAAAAATTAACACCCAGCTAAGACAAATAGTCAATCAACGCTTATAGCAACCAATCAGCCAAGTTTTTCAACGTGTACCAATCTATAGAACAGCCAATCAACATATAGCTTCATGAGAGAATTCGATGCTTCAAACCCAGTTGTATGCTCTACAAAAAAAAAAATACACTCACGTTTAGCTATTTTTCACACGAAAACTTTTAAGATCATTCATCCAAAATTTCAGCGGTGTAACACCAACAGAGAACACACATAACATAAGATAGATGCGTTACAACCATAAATCAAAACAGTCGTATGTCACCAACATAGAACACCCATAATCACTTCAACTATTTTTCACAAAAAAAATATAATTAACACACCCACCAAAGAGCACTAAAGATAGCCATCAATTAACTCACCAAAATCCCACATTACCAAATGTCAATCTGAAAACCCTTAGCCACACTTAAGAAATTCTAACAATACCCCTCAACACTCATATACGTTATCACCACAATATATGTAAGATTATTATGAAACAAATAACCATGAAAATAATCATGTTAACTAAAATAGGATCTTTACATATGCATACGAAAACAAAATCACATGCTTGGATTATGTTGAATTTCCACCGGTTAAAAAACGATATTTGCTTTCCTTTTGTTCTTCTTATGAAAACAAGCAACAACAATGTAGAAACCGAAAACATTTCTTCATATCGTTATGTTTTTTTTAAACATACCAAAAAACATTAATTACCGTCTGTAGTTATTTAAAGAACATTTACTATTCTACCCTCATGCGTGTATATATGCAATATCTCCCGCTCACACATGATAGGTTTTAATTAAAAAAGATTTTGCAGTGCTCATACTTGTTCAATAACCTGTGTGACTAGCATACGACGAGAGCACATTGCCATATATTTGTTAGGAGTATATGACATCTCGATTAACAAATTGATCTTAGGACTTACGTGTCCTTAAGTAGACATTATATGTTATACCCTAGGTCATATCTCACATTTGTACTTTCATTTGATCTCATTTATTTTCTTGTGTCATAACTGTATTCAAGTTCTCTACTAAAGAGATAATGGCCATTTATGAATACTTTTCATGTGAGTCAATGATGAATCTCCGCAAGTTCATGGGTCTCGAGTAGTATAGTAATAATATCGTTCCACATGGAGTAAATGCGCAAGTACTAGGTTGGATTATTCAATTAATTGGACTAATCAGTTGTATAAGAATTGGGATTTCAATTAAGAAATTTAACTATGAAGAATAAATAAAACCAATGCTAAAAAAAACGCAAATATCTCTAGGGATTAATGAAATGTGACAAGCTTCAAGAAGGGTTCCACTTTTAACGTTTTCTATGGACTTTACCTAGATCGATTTATGAGGCAAATTCTGGTTGATAGGAAGTTGAGCCTAAAGTTTCTTATTCTGGTTGATAGGCAAATGGTGATTGGTGAATTTGCTTGGGTCATCATGGACCTAATAATTTCTAACAGTGCCCTATTTCGTCTTTCAACGATGCCATTTTTTTGTAGGGTTCTAGGAATTGTTAACTGCCTTGCTATTCCTTTCTCATCACATAAAGCCTTGAACTTGTCAGACAAGTATTCTTGTCCATGATCAGTTCATAATGCTTTTATTTTCTTATCTAATTGATTCTCAACCAAGTTCGTATATTTTATGAAACAATCAAATGCTTTCGATTTATGAGAAATCAAATAGACATGACCACACTAAGTATAGTCATCTATGAAGATGATGAAATAAACTGTCCCACGTCTAGCCCTTACATTCAATAGACAACAGATGTCAGAATGAACTAATTGTAATGGATATAAAGCTCGTGTTCCCTTTCAAATTGGCTTTCTCTCCATTTTACTAGCTAAACAATGCTCACATGTAGGTAGATCTACTTGACTTAGATTACATAAAAGTCCTTCTTTAGCTAATCAACTGATTCGATTTTAACCAATATGGCATAGTTTGGCATGCCACAAAGTTGCATCATTGTTTACTAGATGTAAATAACGAATAACTAATATTATTATTTTTCCTTTAACACATCTAGTACAACAAACCATCACATAAAAATCCATGACCATAATTAATAAATCCAAGGTACAAAACCATTCCAGCATTATGGAAATTTGTCTTCAAACTAAGTTTAACTAATGTCAACACAGATAAAAGATTCCCATGAATCTATAGATCAAATAATACTTCATGTAGAATGAGGTGTCGTCCTCCACGCATATCCAATTTACATGTGTCAATTCCTTGTGCAGCAACTCTGGAATTGTCACCTACATAAAGCCATCGACTACCATATGGGAGTTTACGAAACTCAATAAAGGCATCACGATCCTTCGCTATATGGTTGGTTGCTCCTGAGTTTGCAATCCACAAAGGATGTGATTCAGTTAGAAAAACAGAACAAGAAACATTCACATAACAAATGTTTGTACTATAAAGTTATACCTTCTTGGGCTCGGTACAATCTCGAGCAAAGTAGCCCTTATTACCACAATTATAGCACTTCACCTGTTTCATGCTCTTCTTCTTGAAAGAAAATTTTCCCTTTCCACATTGGTTCCATTTTTTCTTCTTGGATTCCCGAGGAGAGTGGTTGAATTTCTTATTCTTCTTCCATTTATGTTCACCATAATGCTTGCATTTCTGGTTCATAGCTTCATGCGCCTCAGAAGACATCTTTGAGGCTTCAAGACGCTCTTCCTCTAAGATGAGATGCCTCACAGCACCTTCCATTGTCTTGATGTTCTCATTATGAGTTAGGTGCATCTTCATATGTTCCCAACTCTGAGGCAGTGAACGAATCACAGCTTGTACTTGTTGCTTGTCAGAAAGCTCATGACCAACATCACGTAACTCACTTACCATGTTGGACATTTGCCTCGAATGCTTTTGCATTGTATCATCTAGGTGCTTCTTCTAAGTATCAAACTTAATTATAAGTGACCTCACTTTGGTCACTGAAGCACCTCTAAAACAAGCAACCAATGCGGATCACATGTCAATTGTAGTTTCGAATTTACAGAACTCTCGCATGATATCATTATCCATACTACTTAGCAATGTGAAACGAGCTAAAGAGTTCTTCTCTTTCCACAATTCATATCCATCACGGTCCCTCCTATGCTTGGCCATAGTGCCCTTTTTCATTGTAAGATTTAATGGTTCAAGAGCCTCTTGCTCCTCCAACATATATTGGATTTTCATACTCCAGATTTCATAATTGTCATCATTGAGTTTCTTACCCCTATTGAGTTCAATAACAATATTCTTTGAAGTAGTAGTCATTTTGAAACACTAAGTTTCTATAATAAGAAATTATATATACACATTAATGTCATATTAATCGTTCATAGAGTAAATAATTCGATCACAATTGCTTATGAAATCAAAAGTCCACTAATGTGTTCAATCATCATTCATACAACAATCGAAACCTAATTACCTTTAATAAATGTCATCACTAACAAATCATAAGTCTTCGTGGTAAGCATATTATTCAAGAGCATTCGTAACAGTTTGCCTTGAGGTTGAAGTAATGTCGCAAGCAAAGTCATATACTTTACTTCAACACCTGCATAGGCTAGACAACCTTTAAAGTATAACTCTTGCATCATGTTATTAACTAAAAACACATGTGTTAGATCATCTCTAGGCTTTAAACGCATGCTAACTAACTGTACATACATGCTACCAATACATCTCTTCTGTGCCTCACATCGAATAAGCTTAGGTGTCTGTTTAATAATAGGTATCTTTCTGAAAAACAAATTTTCAAGAATTAGAAGAGTGCACAAAATAAAAAATTTATTTTGTCTAACACATAGCGAACTCATGCTCATATAATGGAGATAATTTAATTCTATTATCAATTTATTGCACCAACCAAATTATGCTATTAATATATAATTAATTAGAAACTTATTCTAATTTAAATTATAATTGAACTAATCAATTTATCTTGGTTTAATTAGAAACTAATTTCTAATGAAAAACCTTTTTTATTTTAACTAAACAAATTAGTTTTTGTAAATTAGAAAACTTATTTCTAATTCTTTATGCTACATTTAATTTAATT
>JAOSBN010000008.1:6266714-6277164 GCA_027563595.1 Erythroxylum suave | reverse complement strand
CGAGAGGGGAGTGATTTGATATTCGTTCTGTTATTAATTTATTGATAAATCGGTTAATCTTTTTAAATTAATAAATTAAAATTAATAAATTAATTTTTATTCGATAATATATTTTTTAATTGAATTTTAAAAAGACAATTATATTTTAAATTTTAAATTTTATTAAATTAAAATTTTTAACCTGTAAATTTTTTACCTTGTCGGTTTATTTCTAGTTCGGTTTTAAAACATGACATCAAACCAATGCGGGCCCATCTTTATTCTATAATCCAAACCTAACTATGAGCTTTGAACTAGTACCAGTCAACTAAGGTGCGTGTTTTGCTCCTAACCATCCTTTCACTTCTTGATTAAAGTGATTATCTAGGTTGATACCAGGGATTTAAAGTTGACATCCTATATAATGGTGGGGACTCACATCATGAGATAAGATAATTAATTAAATAAAGAAGAAGAAAGTATTTAGACAATAAAATATTCTCAAAGATCTTTACTTTTATAAAGCTTTTTTAATTGTTAAACCAACATTTCTATAATTCTGAGAAAATTCACAGAAGTTTTGAAGGAAAGGAAGGAAATTGGATTTTGCCCTTTATCGATCTTCTTCTTCTTCGACCCCCTTCGTTTAAACTTCTTCAAAAGGTAATCACAGTTTCAACTGTTTTGTCTGTGCGATTGTATTGATGTTGAATATTCAGCAGTGGCTTTGTTTTTGGTTGAATTTTCATTCTTGATTCTTGTTTGAACTGTTAGGTTGTTCTTCGTTGCCCTTGTCATTTGATTGTTCTTTTGTCTCCTTGTCTTTCTGTTCTTCGAGTTGTAATACAAATTTGAAATTTTGCTGCTTTTATATAGTTGTGGCTGAAAAAAGATACTTAGAGTCTTTTAGCAATTAAGGTTACTCTTTCCTTCCTTTTCTTTTCCCTTTTTGTGAGATTGTTGCCCCCAGTTTTTCTTCTTATTCATAACATTCTAAATTTAACAAGCAAAGCATCTGAGTTTCTGCGTAGTTCTAGAGAAATTCAGAGTCTCGAATTTTCAGGATAATAGTGTTTGAGCTTCTTTCTGATCCAGGCTTTAAAAGTTGTTGGTCTGCTGAAATCCAATCAGTAATCTGTTTGAGCGTGAATTTGAGCATCCTTGAATTGGAAACGGAAGGCTCAGGGAATGCTGCATGATGTGTCTTACTCTTCAGCACACCGTCCTTGAAATCCATGAGGTTGTGGCATCTTTGGAGATGCCCTTGTTCATCCTCGATGAGACTGGATTTTTCCTTCGTGCCTCATTTGCATCTTGTAGCCAAAAGCACCATGACCCTATCACTTGTCAAGTTCCTCTTGTTTTAATGCATGATCTGTGTGAAGACGGTTGAGTTGCTTGCGACATCCTCTTTTAGTTGTTTGTGAATTAAGCTTTGTATTGGTTGGGGTGCATAGTTCTGTTATTGCATTAGTATTTGTGGCGTAGGATGGAGAGTAAGCCAAGTGTGTTGACACAAAGGTTTGAAGTTGGGAGATTGCTTGGCCAAGGCACCTTTGCTAAGGTTTATTATGCTAGGAGTATCAAAACAAACCAGAGTGTGGCAATTAAAGTGATTGACAAAGACAAGGTTTTAAGGGTAGGGCTTGTGGATCAGATCAAAAGGGAAATATCTGTGATGAGAATGGTTAGACATCCTAACATTGTGCAGATCTATGAGGTCATGGCCACCAAAAGTAAGATTTTCTTTGTTCTGGAATATGCCAAAGGTGGTGAGCTTTTCAATAAGGTGGCTAAAGGAAGGTTGAAAGAGGATGTTGCAAGGAAGTATTTCCAACAGCTGATCAATGCAGTTGATTTCTGTCACAGCAGGGGTGTTTACCATCGGGATATAAAGCCAGAGAACCTATTGTTGGATGAACATGAGAATCTAAAGATCACTGATTTCGGTTTGAGTGCCCTTGCTGAATCAAAACGCCAAGATGGACTACTCCATACAACTTGTGGAACACCAGCCTATGTTGCTCCTGAAGTCATCAACAGGAAAGGCTATGATGGAGCCAAGGCTGATATTTGGTCTTGTGGGGTGGTTTTATTTGTCTTGTTGACAGGTTATCTCCCATTTCATGATTCAAATTTGATGGAGATGTACAGAAAAATTGGCAAAGCTGAGTTTAAATGCCCCAGTTGGTTTCCTATGGATGCTCGCAGGTTGCTGCTCAAGCTACTAGATCCAAACCCAAACACCAGAATTTCCATAGAGAAGATTAAGGAAAGCTCTTGGCTCAGAAAAGCATTGAACCTCAAACAAATTAAACCTGAAATAGAAGGTGATGATGCAGCTAATCGTGATAGGAATGGTTCTGGTCCTTCTGAAAATGGCAGCGAGACTACGTGGGAATTAGCCAAACCTCCTAGCTTAAATGCTTTTGATATCATTTCTCTTTCTGCTGGGTTTGATCTCTCTGGATTATTTGAGGACAACTCTGTAAAGAGAGAAGCAAGATTTACTTCCAGGGAACCTGCCACAGTCATTGTCTCTAAAATTGAAGATATGGGAAAACATTTAGGACTGAAAGTGAGAAAGAGGGAAGCAGGTTTGATGAGAATGGAAGGACTTGAGGAAGGTAGAAAAGGGCCTTTGTCTATCGATGCAGAGATATTTGAAGTCACTCCGACTCTTCATTTGGTGGAGTTTAAAAAGTCTAATGGAGATACGCTGGAATATCAGAAGATGATGAAAGAGGATATAAGACCTGCTTTACAAGATATAGTATGGGTTTGGCAGGGTGAACAAGAACAGCAAACACAGGAGCAGCAACCGGAACACCAGTTACAAGAACAGCAGCTAAAGCAATGAAGGCAGCCTGCACCAATTTCTCTTGACATCTTATATGTATTAGATAAAGTGCACATCTTTTAACTTTGTTCTATTATCTATGAGTTTTTCATCATGTTGCATTGGTATATTCTGGCTGGTTAGTTTTTCTTTTATGCGTAAAGTCAATTTCTGAAATTTTGTGTGTATAGTCTGTGTGACTTCCAGTTTTGTTGTGTTTCCATCGACACTTGTGTTGAAAACATAGCGTCTGCAAGTTATAGAATCTGCTGATGAAGGATAGTCCTCAAGTTTCTGTGCCTTTTCATTTGAAACATGTCCTATACTTTTTAGGAGACCTGATCAAACACTATCTATCTGGAGTCTTAAGGAATTCATCCTGGAGGTAATCACTAATCAAGGATTGGCAGAATCTTTTGGATGATGGATAATCAACTTCTGTTAACTTAAAAGGAGATCTAAGGTTGTGTTCTAGTAGTAAGCAAGCATTTCGCATGTCATGACGGTGTGGTTTAGGATATTTCCAAGTAGTGGTCGGAGTGAATTCATTTTCTTGGCACCCTCCAGGGTTTGTAAAGAAAGATTCGTTTTTTTTTTTTCAGGACAGAAGAGAAGGAAGATTCTTTCTTTTGACATAAAAAAAAAAAAGAGGAGTTGGTGTTTTGATGAATGATGAAGTTGACTGTTTATCACTGTTTTGTGGCTTAACATGCTGCCGGCTGTTTCACGAATTAGATTTGAACCGAGAGGCAAGGCCCCGTGTCTTACGCTCTTCCTTTTATGCCTTTGACTTACCAAAGCATGACGTTGGAAACTAAAAGAAGTTGGGCTTTTCTGATTTTTTAAAATAATTGTTATTTTAATTTAATGTCATCTTTTCCTTTCTGTCACGTCATCACTGCTAACGGCAACCTAATCATCTCCTCCTCTCTCCTCAATACAATACTCTCGCTAATCTCACCCTCTTCAAAAGTCTACCCTATCATTCCTTCACACTCGCTCGTTCCGTCTCCTAAAAAAAGCCCGAAAATCCAGAAACAATGACCCTACTTCCCCTCCCTCCTCTGCTGTCCTCATTGTCAGCCCCAATATCCTTGGGCTAGAATGGGCAGCCCGTTGCCTTCTCAATGTCCAGGCTTACTACGTCTAGGCGCACGTGGTGCTACTTAACCTCTTGACGGACTGTTGGCAGCATAACACGTGGGACAAACCTCTGTGGCTTCTTCACAAACGAACCAGACATCCTGGAACGATGGTAAACTCATGGACCTCCAAGCTCTTATCAGTGCTTTTCATAGCATGTCTCTTCGCACACCAACAACTAATTAGTGGTATATGGATTCAGGTGCTTCTCTAAACCCCACTCTAAAAACGTCCTTGTTAGTTGTCACTCCATAAATTGTCATCTATATGTGTAAATTCACCCCTGACAATTGTTACATAGAATTTGCCCCATTTAATTTTATCTGTGAAGGACCTACAGAACCGGCTACAGAACCGGGAAAAGATTCTGAGGTGCAATATCTCTGGTGGTCTATACCCCCTTGACTTGCTAACATTGTCAATATCACTTCCTATTGGTCTCTCTTCTTGTACTACTAACACAATTTGACTTTGCCGACTTGGTCAACCAAGAGATCATGCGGTCAGGAGTTTATAAAAGAATAAAATAAAATAGAATAATAGAATTTTATATTACATATTATTTTATTTTAAATAATAAAAAATAATAAATTTTTAATTTGAAATGTTTAAGATAAAATATATAAATTTTTATTCTAAAAAATATTTTATTATATTATATTATAAACTATTTAATAAAATTTTAATATTATATAAATTATATTCCATTATATTATAAATCATTTTATTCTATTCTTAAAAACAAACTGTTTTAACTTCTACACTTCATACCTCTCCGATAAATCTTCCACCTTCAGCCACCAACCCCATACCTCGACCTTTTCCACCCACCTCACATCATCCTATGATCACGCGCGCAGCAAAGTAGACATTTATAAGCCCAAGCAACCACCACCTCCTCCACCATGCTTTTATCTCATATTCCTAAAACATATCACCAAGCCTTAAAAGGACTCGAATTAGCACACGACAATGTTGGATGAATACAATGCTTTGATTAAAAATAGAACCTGGGATATTGTGCCTTGGCCAATACTATTGTGGTTACTGGCAATTGGATTTATAGACAAGTTTCATTTTAATGGTTCCTTGAATAATGAATATTATAAGGCTTGATAGGTGGTTCGAGGAAATAACTAGTAGATGAGACTTTCAGTCTCATGGTCAAAACCTGCCATTCTCCACACTGTACTCAACTTAGTTGTATCGCATTCTTGACTTATTCGTCAATTGAATGTTAATAATATTTTTCTTTAAGTACCAGTAGATGAAACTTTTTTTTTTAATATAAGGGAAACGTAAGCAAAGCAAAAACAAAAGCAGGTCAATCGAGACCCCTGCAATACATCATTTGCTTTCTATCTAAACAAATGCAATCCTGTGCGTCCATTGGGGCGATGGAGAGCACATGTAATCCTGGTTGGACCCTCCTCGCTAATGATGCAAGTCTGTCTGCGCTGTGATTGCCTTCCCGATACACATGTTGGATCTTCACCGCCCAGTCTTGAGTCAGCAACGCTCGAAGTCCCTGCACCAAAGTCATATCCACTGTCAGGACAATATCGGACAAAGAAAGAATGTTGATTACCTTGAGTGAATCGACTTCCAAGATAATTCACCGATAGCCAAGTGCCCAAGCCAATCGAAGGCCCTCGCGTGCACCCCAAAGCTCGGCCTCCAACGGGGAGCAGACCCTAAGATTTAGTAAAAAGCCTCAACACCAGTTACCCTGGTAGTCCTGAAGCAGTCCTCCCGCTGTACCCCCCGGAGAGTCTCGGGGCACTGCACCATCTGTGTTCACTTTGATCCAACCCTCTTGGGGAGGAATCCAGCTAATCGTATGCCCGACCAGCAAACTCGGATGATGAAACACCCGACTGGAGACCGCGCACGCTTGGCAAACCCAGGACATATACTCTAGCACTGTATGATGACTAGTTTCTGGCCATTGGAAGTGCTCTTCAAAGATAGACTTATTCCACCACTACCAGAGGAACCAACACGAGACTCTGAAGATGGTTGCCCAATCTGCTACGCCCCTATTGCTGTGGGTAGTCAGATTGACCCGGAGCCAGGTCTCCTCGGGCCATTGGAGGAAAGACGATCGCTGTATCGCAGGCAGCAATTTGTACCAAAAGGCCTGGACTCTGCAATAGTCCCTAACCACATGGAAAGTGTCCTCTACTTGACCACAATACTTATAACTGCTGTCTGTGGTGAGGTGTCTAGACACATGTTGCTGGTTGGTCAATAACTTTTTGTTGACTAGTAACTACAAAAATGCACAAATTCGTTGAGGCTCGGGCCATTTCCAGATGATAGGCCAAATTGGGTTTAGGGTCTCAGGTCCTGACTCAGTGACTAAAGTGTAGGCTGAAGTGACAGTGAACTGGCCATTCATTACAGCTCCCCATTGGATACCATCGTGTACCTCAGTCGGGGAAGGGGGCCGAAGGGTTGCCAAAACCCCGCAAACTTGATGTGCAAGATAGGGGGTGATCATAGCCCAGTTCCAGCAACCCTCTTTCGTCATATAGGCGGAGATCGTTAGGTTCAGTAGGCAATTCGAAGGAGGATTCAAAGTTGTGAGAATTAAGGGGCCCCAGTTGGCCAGCCATAGGTCTAGCCAAAATTGTATGCATCTCCCATTATTGAGTTTCCAATGTATGCCTTGGAGGACATAAGTCCAAGTACCCGCAATTCCACGCCAGACAATCGACACTCCCTTTTTAGGGAGCGAATTGGGGAGGTGATGTGGGTGCATTCTGTACTTGGCTCGAAGTACTTGGACTTATAAGGTAGTGGGGTTAGAGATAAGTGCCCATCCCAACTTGGTGAGAAGAACGTCATCGAGGGCACGGATGCGTCTGATCCCCAGTCCACCGTCGGTCTTGGGGTAACACACGGCTTCCCAGTTGACTAAATGGATTGACCTGTGCTCCGGTTGAGTCCCCAAGAGGAAGGCCCGCATTGCTTTTTCTAGATCATCACACAGTTGCCAGGGGAATCGGACCGTTTGCATGGTATAGATGGGGAGGAAGGCTATCACTGATTGAATTAACGTAGCCCGGCCAGCTAAGGATAATTCCCTGACTTTCCACCCTGCTAATCTTTGGTGGACGCCATCAATAATATATTGATATGTGGTTTTGCGCGGCCGTTCATGCAGTAAAGGAACCCCTAGATATTTGCCCAGGTTAGACGTGCGTTGTACATGCAAAATGTGGGTAAGGTGACGCGCTTGGGCCGGTAGGACATTTGGGGAGAAGAAGATGTGGGTTTTATGATGGTTAACCTTCTGGCCATACTCAGCGCAAAAGGTCTCCAAGATAGACACTAACCCCTCCACTTGTTCAATTGTGGCTTCTCCAAACAGGAATAGGTCGTCAGCAAAGAACAGGTGGGAGATGGGAGGCCCTCGGTCGCTCCAAGTGAAAGGTTTCCAGTGTCCTTGACCCACTGCATTAGCTATGAGGTGACTCAAGCGTTCCATGCAGAGGACGAAAATGTAGGGCGACCGCAGGTCTCCTTGGCAGAGCCCTCTAGAGGGTGTAAAGGATTGTGTGAGTTGGCCATTCTAAGCCACCTCCATGGATATCGTAGGAATGCACTTCATAATGACTTGCAGTAAGAAAGGTGGGATACCGGTCGCGTGTAGAGTTGTCTATATGAAACTCCAGCCCATTCGGTCATAAGCTTTCTCCAGGTCCACCTTTAAAGCAAAATACCTCGTCTTTCCTTTCATCTTTCGCATACAGTGAATAATTTCCTGTGCAATAATGATGTTATCGATGATCTGTCTGCTTGGAATAAAGCTACACTGAGTATTCGTTACTAGTGTGGAAAGCATTAATTTAAGTCGTTGGACTATAACCTTGGAGATTATCTTGTAAAGCACAGAGCAGAGACTTATGGGGCAAAATTGGATGATATATTTAGGGGACGGGACCTTGGGAATAAGGACCAAAATGGTTTGATTTATCGCTTGGTCCTATGCGTCGTCTCGGAAGATTGTCTGTATGAAGGAAGTGACTGCGGGGCCTATGGTACTCCACTGGGACTGGAAAAATAACGCGGGATAACCATCATAGCCCGACGCTTTATTAGGGTTCATCCCAAAAAGCGTGGCATGAATTTCCGTGTCCTTAACAGATGCGACTAATTCTGTTCGTTGCTCCGCTGTCAAGGGAGGGTTTGGGCCCGGGTCGATTGAGATCGTGTTGTGATGGCGTTCCGCTAGGTAAAGCTGCGTAAAGTAAGTCCTAGCTAATGTGCACAACTGGTCGACGTCAACAATTTTCTGATCATTGTCGTTAAAGAGCCTCCCAATCATAACCTTTTTCCTTTTGGTCATTGTTACCATGTGATAGTAACGAGTATTTCGGTCGCCCTGTGATATCCAATCACACCGGGCTCTTTGATGCCAAAACAATTCTTCCTCACACAGAACTTGCCCAAGCTCTCTGCTAAGCTTTGATTCCAACACCAGAAGAGAGGCAGACTCAATCTGCTGCAACGCCCTTTGGAGGCCTTCTAAGCGGGCGAAAAGGCGGCGTTGGTGTTGGAAGATGTTTCCAAAATTGTTCTGATTCTAGGACTCGAGATGGTTTGAAAACTGGGCGAGAGCGGTAGGGAACGACTCAGATTGGGGAAGCCAGTTATTCCTGACCATTGTTGAGAAATCAGCATGCGCTAACCGTGCAACTTGAAAACGAAAAGGTGCTTGTCTTGGAACAAACCTACTGGGGCTACAAAGGCGGAGCAACAAGGGCCGATGATCTTATCCAAGGAACGGAAGATGGTGGATATTCGAAGCAGGGTATGCTTCTAACCAAGTGGTGGAGCCAAAAACGCGGTCTAGCCGAGCTTGAACAGTACCCTGGCGCCATGTAAATCTAGACCCGACATACCCCAAATCATGCAAACCGCTCTCCTAGACCCAATTGTGAAAATCCTTACAGACCACGGCCGTATGGGGCGATCCGCCTTGTTTATCACCAATGTGTAATTTCGCATTGAAATCCCCTCCAACCAGGCAAGGTTGAGTCACGGTCTGGTCGATTCCCCTCAGCAAGCACCAAAGAAATTTTTGGGTGGGTTTTTGGGGACTGACATAAATGGTCGTAAATTCAAAGGAGTTGGAGGCAGACGTAATTTTGGTATGGATCAGCTGTTTGTGTGCAAGCACGATTGAAACTGCAAAGTCCTTCTTCCAGAGTAGCCAGATGTCGCGGGTAAAACCTTCGGCCTTAACTCGGAAGGAAAAATCGAAGCCCAACTGTTTGACTAATTTGTCTGCAAGACGGCCACTGATGCGCGGCTCCACCAGTACGACGAGATTGAGACAATAATGGCGGATATAATTACGCAAAACAGTGTTAAACTATTTCCCGCCAGCGCCTTGGCAATTCTAAATGAGGATCGACATAAAATGGGCAATCTACGTGTTGTGCTCCTCAAGCCGAGGTGGGGCCAGAATTTCGTCCGGGACTTCAATCAAACCTTCGGCCTGCATAGGCGTCGCTTCGTCATCGGTGACAATTGGAGTATGAGGGTTATCCAACATTTACGAAACGCTCACCCCCAGGTCGGGGGGGTCATTAGGGGTGAGGGTATAGTCGGGCTCGGGGGACCCCTCACATTGCCCCGGCCCGTTGACACCCTCCATAGGTTGGATACTGATTAGTTGGGCCACGACTGGACCCTCGGCCCGTGACTCACTTATTACCATCCGTTAGTTAGTGATGGTCACAACCTTATTAACGTCAGTGGGTGTTGGTTGCAATATGGTTGGAATAAGTGGGCCTAGAGCCGTCAGACTGGGGGGGACTGGGTTGAGGCGGCCTGGGACCAGTGGGGATTGTGGTGGGCCCTAATGGTTGGTTTGGGCCCTAGGCTTTTGCCCATTCCGCGCCACTGAAGGCCTAGCGCTAGGCGTTACCCATGCAGGTCCAGCTCTTAGCGTTAAGGAGCCTGAGCCAGACGCAGACAGACGCTTGGAGGGGGCAACTGCTCGCGGGCCATGAGGGACGTGGTCGACCGTTGCTATGGTCAGAGCCGCAAACCGTGTGCCAGGCTTCCTATCGCCGAGAGTGGAGGTGTCAGCGGTTGTAGCAGGCGACCATTTGGTGATGCGACGCAGATTGAGCTGCGAGACTTGGATCCACGGGCTGTAGTCACTATGAGGCGTGTCGCTCTGCTCGATGGGTGCAGTGGCTTCCGGAGGAGGGGGCTGTGGGGTTGCGCTGTCAGGCGTTGGGAAAACGCAGTCTGCGGTAGCACCGCTGCTGTGCGGGTGGGTAGGTGGGCTTGTGGAGGCGATGTGGGTCGGGCGATTGGAGGAGCAGGTCCGAGTGTCGTGCCCGACCAAATCACAGGTGAAGCATATCTGAGATAAGCCCTCGTAGGTAACCTGGATCCACTCTCCGTCAAGGTCGACGTGGGGCCGAAGAGGAAGGTGCAAATCAACGTCGATGGCGACCCGGGCAT
>JAOSBN010000008.1:6250167-6262406 GCA_027563595.1 Erythroxylum suave | reverse complement strand
GTCCTGTCGCTACTGTAGTAACTTAAAGCATTCGTACTTGGGCAACAATAGTACTAACAAAAGTAGTACTAGTACCCGTTCCTGAAACTTTGTAATCAAAAAGAGTAATAGGAAATATGTCTTTGCCTTTTTCCAAGACTTGCGGATTCGTATCAATGGCAACCCATAATTGTATGTACAAGGTAGTACAAGATTGTTCCCGGAACCATTAATGCATAAACCATCTTTCTAATCCCACCCAACACATATACCAAAAAATGGGTTTCCCACTACTCCTACGTTTGTTTATTTAAGTGTTAAAAACAACACAATATACGTACTATATTACTAATCAGTAGTAAGAAACTCGAACCATAACTCAATTTCTAATGACCGTTGACCTCATGAGCAGCCTGAAGTTGAAGTTGTTGGTCGGAAGAACTAGACCCACGAAGCACAGGCTTCAGCTTATTCTTCCATATCTCTCTGTAACATTTCGCATCACCACCTTTCCTCTTCACTTCCACCACCACAAGCTCCTCCGTTAAACGGTAAACTTCTAGCTCCATCATCAAAATACCGTTTCGCCCGTGAACCTCCAACCCCAATTCTTTCTTCCTCTTTACCCTCAACTTGGCCGCCTTTGCCCACTCTTCAACTTTCTCTATCACTCTCTCCGCTGACTCGGAGGACACGAACCGTTCCCCGTCATCCACCGCGTTGTACGACTCGTCGAACAACCCTGACAGGTCCAAACCTGAAGAAAACGATATTAAATCGAACGCGTTCAAGCTAGTCACGCCTGTCTCCTCTTTATCAACCTTAATTTCGTCGTCATAAAATTTGATCTCCTTGTACCCTCCTTTTCTAAACCACGGGTCTCTGACGATTTCATCGACAGTAATCCTCGTATCCGGGTTCGTGTCCAAAAGCCGGGATAAAAGTCGCTTTAAATCGTGAGACATCCATTTGGGACATCTATACTCTCCTTTGTAAATCTTCCGGTACAAGACCATGAGGTTAGGATCGTTAAACGGCAAGAAACCGGCCGCCAACACGAAGAGAATGACCCCACACGCCCAGACATCCACCTTGCTTCCATCGTAACCTTTCTTAGCTAAAATCTCCGGTGCCACGTATGCAGGGGTTCCGCAGAGAGTATGCAGAAGGCCGTCTGGCTGGATTTGTTCGGTGA
The DNA here is from genome assembly GCA_027563595.1 of Erythroxylum suave. Lineage (NCBI taxonomy): Eukaryota > Viridiplantae > Streptophyta > Magnoliopsida > Malpighiales > Erythroxylaceae > Erythroxylum > Erythroxylum suave. Next base: position 6,261,232 of record JAOSBN010000008.1, on the reverse strand, counting down.
TCGCACTGAGACCGAAATCAGAGACCTTTAAGTTGCCGTTCTCGTCGAGCAGCAGGTTCTCAAGCTTCAAATCGCGGTGGAAAACGCCGCGAGAGTGGCAGTAACCGACAGCAGATATCAGCTGTTGAAAGTATCTACGGCTGAGATCTTCGCTGAAGCGACCCTTAGCAACTTTAGTGAACAATTCACCTCCTTTGATGAATTCCATGACGAAGTAGATCTTGGTTTTGGAGGCGAGGACTTCGAATAGCTTGACGATGTGAGGGTGGTTGAGCATACGCATGATGGAGATCTCTCGCTTGATGTTGGACATGAGACTGGAAGTGGAAATCTTCTTCTTGTTGATGACTTTAATGGCTACGTTCTGGCCTGTACGGACGTTGCGAGCATGGTATACTTTGGCGAAAGCGCCGCAGCCGAGGAGCTTCCCGAGCTCGTACTTGCCGAATAAGGCATTATCAGGAACCCGTTCGATCTCTGGCATCTTCGGTTCGGCCAGAGATCGACGGAGAAACGAACCTTTTAGGTGGGTCTGAGCCCTAAGGATGAAGAGAAATGTGACAAGTAAAAGGTAAAACGTAAAATGAAAGAGAGACGAAAAAACACAGCCGACTCCAAACAAATACAAACCCTCCCGGTTACTCCTTCCCTTCGCGTTTTTTCTAATAAAAGTAGGGGAAAGTAGAAACTCTTCTTTTATTAAAAAATATTGGGGATGGTGGACGCGTGTATGCCTGTACGGCTTTCATTGGGTGATAAGTCGGTAGGCGGAATATGCCCGCATCTTACGTCCACAAATTCCACACGCAAGACAGCGTATGATTTAAATGCTAAGCTACTCTAGTCGGGCATTTAACTACTTAATTACATTTAATGCTCTTCAATATCTACTGTAAATGTGTATATTTATAACAAAAAAATAGTTACTTTGAGGGTTGTAAAACTAATTTTAGGTTTTAACACAAAATTTTGTGTCGTTTATCAGATTACCAAGTTGGGTCTTGGCGCTTTCTTCAAGATCGAAGCTCCAGTAAATATTAAATACGAAGTACATTCTCTTATTTGAAGCCTAACTCCAGGGGTTTAGCTAATTACTTAACCGCGAAGTATGTGCCAAATGTTGCCGTTGACGCTGTGTCCCAACCCAATCCAAGCATCAAGTAAACGGCTAGGAGCGCTTTTCCTTTGCCACAACTCCATTTACATGAACACACGTAAGCAACCGTAACAATGTTGGAGGGACAGCGAGAAAAGACACCTGGTGTGGACCACTAGGCATTACAAAACAAACGGTGGGTGGTTGCAGGTACGAGTGAATTTTTATCCATGTATACGGGAAGCCAATCGTCAAATCAAACGGCTCCTTTTCAAAGTTTGTCACATGGGATGTGGACCATAACATATTTATATTGAAAGAAAAGTACTACCGGAGGGGAAGGCGGGAAGGTTCGCATGCAATTTCAAACTTAAATTTCTTTTATTTGAAAATAGGGATCGAAGTCCAAGGAACCCGACACCTGTAATGAAGGCAGTTGGCTTCTTCTTTACCCGAAGCTAGTGGCTTTAAATTGATTGAATCTAGCGGGATGTAATAGCGAAAACGACAGCGCACTAGGGGATATTGTCGGAATCCGATAACGGTTGATGCATTAATGTCTGTTCTTATTTTCTATTTATCTTTTTATTTTTATAATTATAAAATTTAGAACCACCAATTTTTATATACATAATAAATAAAATCTTAAATATACAATTATATTTTAAATACGTATTAAACAAACTCTCCTATAAACAAATTAGGGTTCCTTAACGTTCCGGTTTAAAGAACAAACCGCATTTTAATTCCAATTAAGGTTTGACGTTTTGGGTCTCTGTCGGCAACACAAATTGGGCTTGATTAATTTATGTATTCCAAGATTGGGCTTTTATTTTGGTTGTTTACAGGCTTAATTTGCTTCTGGACCTAATTACCTATACATTGTTCAAATGGGGCCTAAACACAAATTCGACCCAACCCGATTCTCTAAACCTAGCCCATTCATTACACTTCACGGACTAAAAAAACGGCTTCGTTTCTTTTGAAACGAAACGACAGCATTTGCTCCCTGACACTTAAACCTCAAACATTTTAGATTTTTAGTCATTTTACCGATTGTCTCTGTTTTTTAATTCAGGAAGTCGCTCAACGTCATCTATACCTTCCCAATCGATGAATTGGACGGAGTAACTCATCCGAGCTCCGGTTGAGGTGTCCTGCCACCACCGTTTCCTTCTTCCTCTTCTTCGCATCTAGTGCCTCCGCTTCCTCCTTCGCTTATGGTTTCAGTGTATGTTTACTCACGGGCACTCCTGTCTACAAATTTTTCTCATTTCACTGAACATTCTTTATTCATTTATGTAGCTCTTAATATTTATTGCTCATGTGTTACTTGATTGGATAGTTTATCCTTTCTCTGTTGCTTGGTATTCATTTTCATTGATGGAGTACTATGCCGTGTAATTTGTTTCCGGGTGCATATTCGCTACTTCCTGCATTTCTCTACGGTTCGTTATCTTCCCTTTCTTGATAATTTTTTGTTGGAGCTTGTGAAATTGTTAATATGCTCGGTTTTTCACTCTCTCTCTTGGTGGATGCTTTAATTACCATTTGATGGTCTTTGGCACAAAGGATGCTTTAATTACCATTTGATTGTCTTTGGCACCATGTAACGCGATGGAAGGTCTAGCGATAACACATTGATTCCCTTATTTGATTGTGCATAAAAGTTGTTATGTATCGATACCCTCATTATGTCGTCTTATAAATCCGATTGCATTACAACGCTATTCCATTCCACCATCAATTCCATTCCATTCCATTACTTCCTACCAAACATTCTTATAAGTTCTTATTCTGGATGAAGATAAATTGGTAGTATGTATGCAAGCAGCATTAGTACCATTGATCATGCCAAGTCGAGGTTTTAATTCATACTTACTTTTTCATTCAGTCCTGTTATCTTTGTAATTCTGAGAGGATAAAAATTTGCTCTTTTGTAATGAGTATTTTAGGCAGGCCCGCCCTTGGTTTGAGTTCAATTATAATCTTGAGACATCCATGCTTATTGTGAGTTGCCATATTAGGGCTTTCTTTTTTATCGTAACCTTCCATGCTTAATGCAATATTAAGGTTTTGACCAAGCTAAAATCTTGTAGTAGTGAAACCAGCTACTTTTGAGGCATAGTTTGCGTCATAATTTTCTCCTCCTTTAAATGTCTTGCTTAGAAAGTTTCAATTTCAAATGTTGAAACGAAAATAATTATTTAGTAGAACATAATGCAAAAATTAAAAGATAATGGAACTTTAATCTCTTATGATGTTATCTTTTTTCTTCTTCAGGTCATTAAAATCTTTTAAAGGATCTTTTTACGGAAACCTTTATTCTTGCTAAATGGTAAGGTGTTCATGGTTTTGTGTGATTCTTCTTGCATTAGAAAGTTATTTGTGAAATTCAGCGGAGATTTGATTGCCACTGGGAGCTCAAGTGCCAGAATTGTTAAGTCCAAATTAAATCATCTTTCTGTTGCTCTTGCCCACTTGACCACAGCTGCTTTCAACCCTCTTCCAAGTAGTAGTGACAGTGATAGTGAACACAAGCAGCTACAACAGCAATTATTCGAGGATTCTAAAGTAAAGGTCATAAATGTCTTATACAGCCTTAAGACACAACCTAACATGGCTTTCTCTTTCTTCAAGACAATGAAAGACCATGGTTTCCAACATGATGTTGACTCTTATGCGGCTATGATTAGAATACTTTGTGATTCAGGACTCCACCGCTGCCTCCATTCTGTTTTGGTAGATATCATTAAATGTGATGGTAGAGATAATAATTTTGATCTATCATACTTTCTGGACAGCCTCACTCTCATTTTCATTGATAACACCAACACTAACCAACAGTTCTCAGTATTAGTCAAATTTTATGATGCCTTGATTAAATCCTATGTGACTATTGGTATGTTTGATGAAGCTGTTGATGCTTTGTTTCAAACACAAAGGTGTGGAATCCTTCCACATATATTTACCTGTAACTTTCTCATTAATCGTCTAATTGGACATCAAAAACTGGATATGGCTATTTCTGTTTATAAACAGTTGAAGAGGTTGGGGTTGAGGCCCAACAGTTACACTTATTCCATTGTTATAAAGGGACTTTGCAGAAGGGGTACTCTAGACGAAGCTTTAGATGTTTTTGAAGAGATGGACAAAGCTGGTGTAACCCCTAGCCCTTTTGCATATGCAGCTTATATTGAAGGGCTTTGTGCAAATCATAGGTCAGATATAGGTTATCAGATACTTAAAACATGGATAGCCACTGATTTCCACATTGATCTGTATGCATTTACTGCTGTGATTCGTGGATTTTGCAATGAGATGAAACTGGATGTAGCCGAGAACATTTTACTTGACATGGAAAGTATGGGACTAGTCCCTGACATGCATTGCTATAGTGCATTGATATGTGGGTTCTGCAAGAGTGGGGATTTTGTTAAAGCTTTGACTATCCACAATGATATGTTGTCAAACGGTATTAAAACAAATTGCGAGGTTGTGAGCTCAATTCTCCAATGCTTTTGTCGACTGGGCATGCATTCTGAAGTGGTTGATTGGTTCAATGAATTTAAGGAATTGGGAGTATTTCTGGATGAAGCTTCGTATAACATTGTCATTGATGCCTTTTGCAGAGTTGGAGGAACTCCAATAAACGTGTTTGGTCAGCAAGGAAATCTAGTTGGCGCTTTGAAAGTATTTGAGGAAATGAAAGAAAGAGGTTTCAGACTTGATATTGTCACTTGTAATATACATGCTTCTGTACTTTGTAGACAAGGCTGTGCACTTGAAGCTCTTGAACTTCTGGATTACATGGAGACATTAAATCTGAAACCTAACACTGTAACTTATAATCTTATAATTGAAAATTTATGTCTAGGTGGTAATGTGAAAGTCGCTAAAGAATTTTTTAACAGTCTGAAGGATAAGAGTTTGGATAATTATGCTGCCATGATTAGTGGGTATTGTCAAACCAATCATACTGCGGAGGCTTATGAACTTTTCCATGAAGTTGCCAGACAGGGATTATTAGTGAAGAAGAGTTCTTGCCATAAGCTTCTGAAAAATCTTTGTGATCAGGCAAATATTGATGCAATTTTCATGCTAATCAAGACATTGGTGGATTTAGGAGTGGAGCCTGAAAAATTTGTGTTCAGTCAAGTCATTGCTACTTTTTGTCGGGCTGGAGATATGGAAAAGGCGCAATTCGTTTTCAACATGTTACTTGAGAGTGGTTCGGTCCCTGATGTCATCACCTACACAATAATGATGCATGGATATTGCAAATTGAGCTGTGTCCCGGAAGCCTTTAATCTTTTTCATGACATGAAAAGAAGAGGAATTAAACCTGATCTGATTAGTTGTACAGTTTTGCTGGACAGTCAATTGAAAACGCTTCCAAAAAAAGCAGAGCTAGGGTTCAGCGGAAGTGAGCATAGTGATGTGTCAATTGTTTCGGGAGAAATGAAGAGATTGAAAATCAGACCTGATGTTATTTGTTATACTGTTTTGATTGGTAACCTTTGGAAGGCAGGTTGCTATCAGGACGCCGCAGGTTTCTATGATGAAATGATTGAAAGTGGACTGAAGCCTGATGTGGTAACATATCTTGCTCTCTTGTCTGGAAGTTGCAATGTGGAAGAATTGCATATGACCTTGCATGATCTTGATCAGAGATCTTCCAAGGGGGTATTGTTCAGTAAGAGCACCATATCTGCATTACGTGGCCGTATCTCTAAATCCATGAAGGCCAAATAAACATATAACAGTTGTGGCTTGATGGATCTTAATTTTGGTGAAGTAATACAATCAGCTAATCAGAGGTATAGTTGTTTCATATCTTTTTTTATCTCTATTTGGGGCTTCAAACTTGAATTGTGGAAACCAATTTGAGGAGTTAGTAAAAATTGAGGCAATTCAGAATTAATTTACTTGAACTGAGACCGGAACTATACTTGCAGAAGACAGAGAGGTGCAAAAGTGTCACGACCACATTGTTGCTGCATCTAATTTCATCCACTTGCCCATTACTTCAAGTAAAGACCCTTTTCTCATATATATATATATATAACTTGATTGGTTTCTTTATCTGTTTCTAATGCCTACTGAGGTCGTTCTAGTTAACCTAGGTGCTAGGAAAACATGAGTTATGCACCTTTTGAGCACCCTGTTGGCGTAATGTGAAAGGCGTTACTATCCTTGGTCAGATGAATGCCACTCGGGTCAAAAGATTGAAAAGTTGAGCTTTGGAAGAACTACTTATCGAGATTCATGTATCGACGAGATTATGTTGGCCCCAAGAAGAGCCCCAAGGATAAATATTGTATAAAAAACAAACAGCTGGAGCCTGTGATCATTGTGGATCTGATTGATAATATTTACTTGGAATGTACCGCCATCTTGTGTAGTGGCTCAACATATTTCTGATCCAACCGTCAATGACTTTGGTATACATTCTCTTTACAAACCCCAATGATTCAGTGGATGTCATCCCAAATGTTTGTCCATATGCTGCTTATTCATTCCAGAATCTGACTTGGAGGTAAATAATCATGAGGTCTTTCTTATTGTTTGCCTTTCAAAGTTCTGACTGTGTTTTAGGTTATATTCCAGCTGGTTTTATTTTAGATATTAATCCCGATAATGGAGTTAAAGATGCATGTGGCAATAGCTGATAAGAAGAGCTATTTGTGGGTTGCAAGTAATACAATACCAAGTGAAAAATAATTGTCGTCATTCAAATATTCTGAAAGAATGAACTTGTAATTCTACAATTGTTAGGTCTTAGTTACTGGCCATTATTATGCATATTTGTGGCTTGATAAATTGTATTACTAAAAACATGTGAATAGGACCAAAGCTTTTTTCTGGCCTTTAGTTCTAAACAGAGACTAAATAGGGTATCCTTCTCATACCTCCTTAATTATTTCTCAGCGCCACTTTTACTGAAGCAGTTAATGATAGTATGGAAGAATCATGAATTCTCCAGCTGCAAACTAAATTCTTGTTTTGTATGTCTAAATGTTTTTTGCAAGCTTTGAACGTTACTTCCCTTCTACATGTCTATAAAGCTGTATTACTTAACTGTCTTGCCAAATGATTTGTTTGGGCCAAATTAATTTTTTCTTGGTATTGTTTATTTAATTGACTACCTAATTTCCAGTGGACAAAGAGTTAAAAAGATGGGAAAGTGTTACTTTTAATTGTTTTGCTGACTGGGTGAGATGTTGCCATGCTTATCTTTCTTGGATGCCTCTTTTTTTGCATGATTAGTGATCGATGGGGAACTTTTCTAGTGTTATTTATTTTTGTACGAACCCTAGTAAACTTTTAAATTTGTTGGTATTTGTGACAAAGCCTTTTGGATGACATGTAGGTCATAAAAAATGTTGAATTTGAAGAGCTGCAAGAGTTTTTATCTGGTACATGTGGCACTGTCTATCATGAAAAAGGCATGGAACAGCTGCCTTTCTGGAAGATCACCGGGCAAGAGCCTTTCGAGTGAACACATAGTTAACAAGCAATTCATCTATCGACTTCAAAATGGATTCGGCCGCTGAATTAGATGTACTGATACTTGCAAGTGCATCACTAAGGTGGGTTAACAGAAAGGAATGCACTGATTCGTTCGATTATCTAGAAGATCCTGTTGCATCGATTGGTTCGAGTAAAATTCTGTCCTTTCTGTTAACCTACCTTTTATATGTATAGTAAAGTACTTTTTCTGTTCTTTTTCCTTTCTTTGATACCAAATAATAAAAGCCCTTTTTTCAATTCACTTGCCAAGCCATTCTAATGAAAAATATCTTATGACTCTTGTTAGTAGGCTGGATAAAGAAATAAAGCAAGTTGCTTGCCAAGGGTTATGTGGATCTGGACTTTAACCGTAGGTTTGTTTAACAAATCCATGAATGAAACTAAAATATAATAATATTTAATTTATTTTTTAAAAATTATCATGATTTTATAAATAAATTTAATATTTGAACATCCTTTTCATTAAATTTGGGTTAAGTTTTAACAAGTTTGATCTTATTTATAGTGATCGAGTGAGACTTGCTTTGAGTATAATATTTAGATTTATTAAACAAGAATTAAAAAAGTTAAACCGAACTTGAACCTTTTTTTCTACTACTAACTTTTTTTATATGATTAAATAACGTGTGAAATTGTAATAAGTTAAATATTAAATAAATAAATTTTAATATAAAATTATTTGCAAGAGTGATAAATAGGTGATTATTTAATAGTATATTCAGTTGAAAAAATAACAATTAATTTATTAAAATTTTGATGTATATATTGACAAGAATGAGTTTCGTTTATGTATTGTTTGATATGAAATTATAATTTATCATTTTTCTATAGTTATTATAATTTAATGAACCCTTGCGTTATCATCAATTGCGTACTTTCCCTAAAACAATTGATTAATAAATTGTTAACTTATCAACCGAATCGTTTGGTCCACCGGCTTAAAATAAGGAAGTTGAGTTTCCGTATGATGAGGTTTGAGTTTCCCTAAACAAGTATAAAAGAGTTGAGTTTCCAATTCTATGTGACGAGGGTTGCGTTACGTGTGAAGAAACTCTAATCTTTAGGATTTCAACAAATTTGGACATTCTCACTAATTGAATTTCCTATAATTTGAAGCTAAATGGTCTTTGCAAATAAGAATCAGAGTAATAAGTTATTATTTTATTTCATTAAATCTCAAATTCACATTTACATGAAATTTGGACCAAATTAAAGAGCGCGTAATTGAAGCATCCCAACATGCTCGCACCCCCAGATGAGAAGCTCTTATTTGATGCTGGTAATCGATGACGACGAGTGGTGATTACTAATTAATTTGTCGTTATCGGATTGTTTGATGTTCCTGAGTTGAAAATGACATTTGGACAGACATTCTGAGTCGACAAAAGGATGCCAGGGCCGGTAACTTGTCCGATACTTACACCAAAGACTTTATAGTCCACAATGGTAAATGGAAACTCCATCTAGTAAATATAGGAAAAGCAGAAGTCACGGCCATTGGAGGTTGGGGGGTCCACGCAGACTTTTCCTACAGGAATCGAAGAATGGGAGCGGCTGAGAGGAAAAAATGGAGGGGGGAAGTTGGAAACTTTTATGTCCATTCAATGTACCAGTCCCAGGTTGAATTTTCACGTCCAGAGCATGAATGTTTTCCTTTTCTGTTTGGCTTGTTTTGGTTTTTAAAAGATCTGATTTTTACAATACCCCATAAAAAGCTAGATCCACACGCTACAGTACTCCCCAATTTCTCTACCCTGTGTCCTTGTGCCCAATTCTCTTCTTCTTCTTCTAACGAATGGAAGTTCTTTGCTTTGGGTCTTTTGTTGATAAGTTAGTTTGAACAAGATAAGCAAGGAACTTCCTTTTTGGCGCATCCATCATCATCATCCATAATCTGTACTTAATAGCATAGATAGGTAAGAGCCCTTTGGCTGCAGCTCTCTTGCTTCTTGTTAAATTCTGTTTCTTTTTCTTTTCTTTTTGAGTTTTGTTCTTAATGTCTGTTTCCTACTTGGACATATTCTCATCATCTCTTCCTCTTTTTTCCATTTTTCCATTTACTTTCATTCTCTTTCTATTTTTTCCCCCCCACATTCAGTATTTGTTTTACCTGCTAACTTTTTGCCTTCTCCCTGCTTCTTCTCCCCTTGTTGATTGACAACTGGTGAATGTCATCTTTGGATGTAACGTGACAAATTCGAAGGAAGCGAATATGGTGCTCGAATTGCCCTTTCATGTTGGTCTTGTATCTTCCTCGGAGATCGTTGCCCCAAACAAAGAATTTTATCGGTTGCTTTCTGTGTTTTCCGGAATTATTATGTGTGCAATTGTAAGTCTGACCTGCTTCTTTTGCATGCGATATTTATTATGTGTGCAATTATCGTTTGAACTTTGTTCCTGCAAGAATATGGTTGTCTATGGCATTCTAGTGGATGTTTATAGTCTTTTATGTTCTTGTATACATGTCATAAGATATCAACTCATTCTTTCCGGCTGCATAAGCAATGGTAGAACATTCTTCTGCAGAATGGCTGAGGTGATTAATCTTCTAAGAGAAAAGCAGGAGAAGGGTTGTATATTCAGTTCAGTAATGCTCATATATTAGCAGAACTAGGATCGAGGCAACAGGTGTTTGCTCAAGTTATACAAACTTGGAACGAGAAAACAATGAGAGAGAGATGAGTAGGTCATAATTTTTGTTTCAATTGTTGATTTAACAAATTTGCCTTGTAGATCTTTTATAAGCCAAATCAACAAAATATGTGGGAGTTACAAGGTTCCTGCAATGGCATAGGGGTCTTTTCAACAATTTTTTTTGGTAATTCTTTGTAGAATGTGGGTTCCTGATTTTATAATTAATTTCTTGTTTTGCATAAGGTCTTAATCTGACAGTGAATAATTTTCAAATTTAGAAGAAACGAGAATGCAGTTATAGGTTATGAAATTGTGCTGAGTAGAATAAGCTTAAAAGAAAAAGCCTATTGAAAAGTGTCCATTGCTACAGAAACTTTACCAGTAATACATGCTATATCAATTAGTTCTTTTTGTGAAAAACATTAAAGTTTCGCTGTATTGTTTTGAGTTTGTGCTCTTTATTTTTCTTTTGTGAGGTCCTTTAAAGTAATTGCCTTGAGTCTATTCTTGTGATAGCTAGCTTTTCAAAGCTATTCTTTTGTAGTCAACTAGCTGATAATTAACAACATTTAATACTTTAAATTGATTCTCTTGGTGGGTGTCTTACCAATCGGAAATTATTATACTTGACTTTTGCGGATGAATAATGAAATCTTGTTCTTATTGTGTTTTAAGTTTTAACTTTGTCAAAACGAACTTGCATGCGCTATTCTAGTGTTGGAGTTTCTAAAGAATTAGATATTGTTAGTGTGATTTCTTGCACCTTGCTTATCTAATGTCCCCAAAATGTTCTCTTTTTTT
>JAOSBN010000008.1:6231435-6241725 GCA_027563595.1 Erythroxylum suave | reverse complement strand
CACGTTCCACACATATCTTTGAAGAAGATGGATATTACTGGAAACGCACCTTGTGGCCAGATCTCGGCTGAACCAAAAATAACGTCAAGTTTTCAACTTGGATTGTAAAGTAAATTAATGATGGACAATTATACATGAATGATGTTAAATTATATTACAAATAAGTGACAATCCGCCGGTTGGTTTCTGAGTGTCATCTGTGAACAGTACCTTGGTAAGAACTTGTGCTGCAAGATCCGAGCGTGACAGTCACAGAACGCTGTTGTTTTGTTGTTGGGTCCAATCACGGGTGTCGGGTAAAAAAAAAAAAGCCCATCTAATCCCTTCAAAAGTTTGGCTCAAGTAGATCAACGGCTGCTTTGCTATCTGATCCCATCTTCTGAAAAGCCTCCTCAGTGGGATTGGTCCAAGGGCAAGGAGGGGTGCATTTGACACAGAAGGTTTAAATGACAAAATGACACATAATTTAATACACTATCAAGTAACGTACCAGTACTTACTTTTGGTAATTTACGTGTGTGTGCGTTTGTTTCACTGTAAATTTTGAAGGCCGAAGACATTGACGAGGGAATTCAAACACTGCAACCTCTGCAACTCCACTGTCCTTACTCGGTTTCTTCCACGTCTCCCACTTCCCCATAAATAATAATTTTATTTAAAAGTTCTCTCTAAACAAACATGGTAACTTTACAAACTTCACGCTTTCACACACTTGCACATATTACTACATTAGCGATGGGAAGAGAGACACCGAAATAACTGAACCCCAGAAAGGAGCTTGTCGTAATGTCCAGTGGAGAAGTAGCACTCAGAGAGACGAATGCTTTGAACTAAAGTTCCAAACTTTTAAGCTAATTCGTGAAGGAAATAGATAATAACTTTGTTTTCGTCCACCAGCTCAATCTCCTTTTGTCAACTTGAGGTTTTTTCTTATATGCCCAGGTCGTTCTTTTGTTACCTTTTCTCTTTTCCTAATTGCTTTGTGCTAAAGTTCCAAACTTTGAATCCATTTGGTGAAGGAAATACATAACAACGTTGTTTTCGTCTACCATCTCAATCTTCTTTTGTCAACTTGAGGTTTTCCTCAGATGTCCAGATCTTTTCTTTTGTTGGCTTTTCTCTTTTTCTAATGTCTTTTCCTCCTTTCTTTGAATGATTACACTTGGTTAGTCTGATACTATTACTACTCATATGGTAGTGCTTTGCCTTCCAATCTTTGATACTGAGGTATATTCGATCTAGGTAAAGTTTCAATATTTGGGAGCTGGTTGTGCTTGTTGGAATTTAGTGCTTGGTTACTTCTCTCTTGAACTCCTTGATTGGGGGCATTTAAGCATACGCAACAAAAAGTGAGTTGCTTTAATTATCTTGAATCTCTGTTTATCTAGGAAGCATGTTAGTCACTTGCATAACCTTGAAACACTTTAGTTTCTTCAATCCTTTGACGTCGTAAGTGTTCATTTGGCCTGGAAATCGGGACCTTCATATTAGTGTTTGTTTTACATTATTGCATCGTGTCGTTTTGTTTCCTTTTTTGTTGTATCTCTCTTTCTTCAGTTTCTTCAGATTAGTGTTTCTGAAAACTAAATCCCGTAGGACTTGTCACTGGTATTTAGATCAATCCTCTTAAGTTATGGAGAATGCCACCACTAAAACCTCAAAACCCTCCTCAAACATAACCGAAGTGGTATCTAAATTTGCAAAAGTTTGCAAATTGAGATCCATTGGAGTTTTTACCAATGAGAACCAAGTTCCCCGTGACCGTCACTCTCAACCAAACCCCAAAGAACAATCAACGGGTGAAGATAACAGTGATGCCACCAAGGAAACTGGCTGCGATGGTGAGAAAATGCATCCCCAACCTGCTGTTGGAAACAAGAGCAGCATAATTGGTAACAAGTATATTCTTGAGCTGTTTGATGTAGTTTCTGCTCTGAAATTAGCTTATATCCAACTTCAGGAAGCTCATATACCCTACATTCCTGAAAAGATTATAGCTGCTGATGAACTTGTTGTTGCTCTGCTGGAATCACTTTGTAAGATCAAGCAGAGGTACAAGGAGAAGCAGTTTGCAAAATCCAAGCTTGATTCGTCCCTTCTTGGCTGCTTACGAGCTGAAACAGAAGTTAATGAAGAGGTGTTAGAAAAACTTAAGTCTAAAAACAGTGAAAAAGATGTTGAAATTGCATGTTTACGACAAGAACTTCATGATTTCGAATTTAGAAATGCTATATTAGTTGAAAAGATGAGGCAGGAAAGTTTAGTGAGAAAGAATGCAAGGATTATGAATATTGCTATGTTTGAGGATACCTTCAAAAATACTTCGAAATCCATTCATGATTTTGCAAAACCAGTCATTAGCTTGATGAAAGCTTCGGGTTGGGATCTAGACCTTGCAGCAGATTCAATTGAAAGTGGAGTAGTTTATTTCAAAAGGTCTGATAAGAAGTTTGCTTTTGAAGCTTTCATTGCACGGAGGATGTTCCATGGCATGACACTTAAGTCTCATAATGTTGATGATATCTTGATGGTTGATGATACTCTTCATTATCTGATAGAAAATCCACATTCAGAATTTGCTGATTTCTGCAGAAAGAAGTACCTTTTTGTCACCCATCCAGTGATGGAGTTGTCCTTTTTTGGAAATTTGGATCAGAGGATGTTTGTTTTGAGTGGCAAGCACCCTAGGACGCCATTCTATCAAATATTCACAAGGATGGCAAAGTGGGTTTGGGTTCTACAGCAGATTGCAACTTCGATTGATCTCAAAGCCAAAATATTTGCAGTAAATAGGGGATGCCAATTCTCAGATATATGCATGGAACGTATTGACAAGAAGGGGGAAGGTATTGCTGTCCTTGATGAAAGACATTCTAGTTGTAAAGTGGAGTTTATGGTCATGCCTGGGTTCAAAGTTGGCGATACTGTGGTGAAGGCTCAGGTGTATGTTTCAGAAATCAGACCATCTCATGGAACTTGCTAGATGGAGGTGCTGTGTCTGGTGGCGACGTTAATATCTATTTGTTTTGAATGTGTTTATACTTGGCTCGAGTCAATTGAGCTACATTGGTGTTTCTTTTCGGATCAAGCAAGTGTAATGAGAAGGAACTAAAACCCCTAAGCATAGATTGTGTACTACTCTGTAGTTTTATATATCGCATATCTATAAGATATTTTGGATGCAAGAATCTAGTTTTATGTGCATTGAATTGTAAATATACATCCAGCTGAGGATGGTAATGCATTTATATTATCCAATTTTTGGTTTACATTTTGCAGAGCACCCCAACATGTTTACTATCTAGTGCATTTCTGTTTTTCGTCACCAAAGTTGGACTTAAATGAGTGAAACTATATTGTTTGTCGTGCTATACTTTTGTATAATCACATCAGATTCATTCTTTATTATACCGGAGGTGGAACCCAGCCTTGACCGTGGGGTGGAGGAGCTATGCTGATGTGCCTATCCTGGTTGGCTAATATAGTGCTTATACTATTTTCTTTGCGAAGAAGATTAAGAAGCTCAGACGGGATTGTTTTTATTTTTATTTTTAAATTTAGTAAAAAAATCTGTTTATTTTAATTTTTTGTTTCGTTTTTAGTTTTGGTTTTTTTTTCCAGTTTTTGAAAATTATGAAAATCATAAGAAAATAGTTTTGGTTTGTTTTATTTTTTTATAATAAGATTTACTATCACTTAAATATATATTATTTAATTATTAAAAAATAATGAATAATTTGATTCAAGCTTATATATTTAATAAATTAAAATTAATTATCAATAAAAATTATGATTAATTAAAATTTATTTTATTTTAATAATTAAATTTTATGTAATTAAAATTTAATAATTATTAAAAAGTATAATTAAATTTAAAATACATAAAATTTCAAATAAAATTTGATCTAATAATTAAAATATATTTCAAATAAATAATAATTTATAAATAAAATTTAATTTTTGAAATTATTTATTTTATTAAAATAACATAATTTTATTAATAAATAATTTATAAAAAGTTAAATAAATTTATTCAATTAAAAATAATCTATCTTAAAGCTTTATTTACTTTGTAATTATTATCAATCATAAACATATAATTCCATTAACAACTAAACAGATTTATATATTTATTTGAATGAAAAACATAAACAAAAAATTGAAAGCGAGAACTAAACATTACAGTAGAAAAACAAAAGTAGAGCCGAACAGTAATTAATATATACGGTTTCGATCTAATGGAAAATATGTTTAGCAGTCATTTGGAAGCTTATGATCACTTATTCATAGTTTGGGGCATAACATGATGAATAGTTGGAATTTTGAATGTTTGTTGATAAATGGTTGGGCTATATGTATTATCTCACTGGAAGGAACGAAGCTCTTTTGGTTTGGACATTTTCACACAAGCGATTGCTCTTGCTGGTAAATTTTCCAAACTAGCAGTTATAACTAAATTTCAGTCATGTGGAGCCGAATGTAGACATGCACTTGCCTCAAACAACTATTGAGATTGGCTTTATTCTTGGTCTGTTACTAATACAAAGTTTTGAACAAAGAAAGGTTAGAAAAGAATTGTTGAGGAAGAGCTAAAGAGGGCCAGGCCTTTTCAACGTACGAGGTAAGACAAACTGGATTTACTGTGAACTAGCAATGTCGCTACTGGTGTCATCATCAGGGGAGAACAGGTCCTTACAAAGCTCTCCGTAGAATCTACTGACCAAATCGATGAAGACGGGACATTTTAGGTTCTTCCAGCAGTAGAGAAGCTCTTCCACGTCCATCAAGTCTCTTACTTTTCCTTCTTCAACTATCACGTCCACCAAATAGTTCTCAAAGCTCCTGCAAGCATCTTCAATGTCTTCGTTTCCAAAAGCTTCATTTTTGGTGGCCTTGCTGTTGCTGGCCTTTATGTAAGCTGGCGTCAGAGGGGATGGAAAGAGTTGTCTTTCGAGCACGGGCTTAGGAGAGTTCATTAGCTCCGCAAGTCTATCCATTTTTCTGGAACGTCTCCGGAAAACTGAGAACAGAGGGTTGAAATTTCGTTTCTTTGGTGGAGCTTTTTGGTGGTTGCTGCGACGTGTATGGGAGCGAAGAGACCTTATCAGGATAGGTTTCCTGAGCTTGAGTCTGAAGGCTAGAAGAAGTCGTCTGCAGGGGCTGAAAAGCTTGTATCTGAAGGCAACTAATGCTTTCATTTTGAATGATCAGACAGAGAGTGTCGTTGAAGAAATCCAACAAAAAGGTGGCTTTTTTTTCTTTTCGCTTATGATTTCTTCGAGGAGAGTACCAGAATAGTTGTTATGCTTTTATGATGTTTGCTTGATTAACAGTTGGTGCACCGAGAGAGAGACAGGGAGTGATGAATGTCTGTTAGTTGAGAGATGTGAATAATTTAAGAGTATGGTAGTTAAAGCCTTTTGCACGTCTTATGCTTTTCGGATTTGTTCATTAGTTGCCTTCACGTACGTCTTGGATGGATGTGTATTTGTAAGTGGCAACCCATTCTCTGAGTTCCACTTGGAGGCATGATTATGATTGCCTATTGGGAACATATAATTTTATGGACCATAGAATCTTTGTCAGACATCTGCCAATATTACAAGTTAGAACAGAAGATGTTGACGATCTGTCCCAGAGGCTAGAGTTTTACTCGCAAGTTCCTTTGCAGATTTTAGTTTCTGTTGTTGTTAACGGAAATCCCAAAGGGCCAAGTTGAGTAGTGTAGGTCACGTCTGCTAAAATCCATCCCAGATCAGACTTAAGAGGTGGAAGTTGGGCCAGTTTTACGTTCAAAGGTTTGACTTCTTGTGTAGTTGGGTATCAAACTCCAAGAGGTTTACTAAAATCTTGTTTCGCTAAATTATTTGAATCAATTCTCCTCCATGATTATAGATAACGAGTTCTTCCACCAAACTATAGAGCGATGACATTCTACTAATATTAGTCAACAGTAGTGTGTGCAACATTTTATGTGGAGTATAGTCTTTGGAGTCTCCTGCTGGTTCTTATGGCAATGACGTAACAAAAGCATTTTTGAGGATATGTTTCGGTAGCCTGATTCAGGAAGCATAGAGGTACTAAGGTATGTAGAATAGATAGAACAAGCTAGATTAGTTGAAAACAGCACGATTCCAGGTTTGGGGATCCCCTAGGCACCCCAATTGGATGGACAAAATCAAGGGCGGGGTTAGGTAAAAGTGAACACGGATGGGGCTATTATGCCAGGAATAGGACTTGCGTCGGCGGGGGGCTTGATTAAGAATAGTTTCGGTAATTAGTGTGGGGGGTTTCTCCAGAATATTGGCATGTGCTCCCCTTTGCACTTGGAACTTTGAGGCGTCCTCTCTGGAACCCAGCTGGCATAGAACCTCAGCTATCGGCGAGTGGTACCTGAATTGAACTCCTTACAGGTTATTAATATTCTCTCAACGTCTGAATTGCCTTGTTTTACAAGTCCTCCATTGGCTAAGGACATCTGCGAGCTCCAGGGGCGGGATTGGAGCATCACGTTTCAGCATGTTTATCGGGAGGGGAATCGGTGTGCGAATATAATGGCTTCCTTAGCGTTGTCTTCTAGCCTAGGCACTCATCTTCTCCAATACCTTCCTCCCGAGGCAGTTGCGGTAGTCTGACTTAGGTTTTTTCCTTGTAATAAAAAAAAATCTTGTTTCACTAAATGATCCACTTATAGCATGCTTGGTTCAATGGAATAGGAAGGAATAGAAATTCTATTCCTATTTTTGTATATAATTAACAATTACCTATTCTTATGTTTGGTTAGAAAAAGACAATGAGAATAGTTATTATTGGATTTAATTATTTCTAGACCCTGTGGAATAGCTAAAGAAGACATACCTATGTCTTTGCCTATCCTGAGTATGTCGGAATAAACTTGTAAACGTTGAGGACTGAAATATCTTTGTCTCTCTCACTCTCATGTTCACACTTCATGCTCTCATCTGCCTCGCTCTTATCCTCCTCGCTCTCGTCTTCAAGCTCTTGTCTCTCTCGCTATTCATGGTCTTCCCCAACATTTATCTGAGAAAGATTGAATCTTTGTTAGTAAGATAGAATCTTTGTTAGTTCTTTTTTGAGTTGGGTGTGTTGATTTTTGTCCAAAACCATTTCAAAAATGGAGGCAAAGATTAGCCCATTCTTTGAGTTTATGAGGCGTGAGCTCCTTCTTCTCCGGTAGCGATTAGATTCTGTGGTGTGACTGTGACATCATTAGCGTAAGCCTCCACTTACCCAATATATGGTGTTGAATCTCTACTTGAATTGTTTTGATTCCTTTAAGGAAAGTTTGGCAATATTGCAGAAATGCATTTTTGTTCATGATGGTGTGTGTTTATTGTAGATTAATTGAACGGAGAATGAAGAGTTTTTGGATGTTGTTGAAGATATTTCTTTTGGGTTGAGGCTAGAATTAGAGATAGCTATGTTCGTTATAAGAAATTAAACTCAAAACTAACCATTTCATGTTTGTTTTGTTCTTGGCTTGCTTTGTCTTTTCCTTGCATAGGTCATTCTTTTTGGATTAATAGAAGGATTTTTCTACCAGGAACTGCAAAAGAGGGTGTTAGATGTCCCTAAACTGTGGAATCCAAACCAATATCCATAATCTTTCTCTTGCTTCATATGTCATAATCTCACAAATAGGCATGGTGCTTTGTATTCTAAATTAAAATGATGAGAAAATTTATCATCTGATTAATGTTGTGCTGGTTTCCTACAGGGATGCGAAGGAGAGGTTGTGGAAGCTGCTATGGGTGATTCCGATGACCTTAAGAATGAAAGCGTCATGAGGTTGTCATGTGCTCTTGTGCATTTTAGGCAAGCATAAGATGTTCAACGTGGCATAGCTATGATTGAAGGTAGATTAAGTGGATATGTGCATGTGTTCATTTACTTCACTTGATTCTTGTTGTTGAGGAAGAGTTTTTGATTCTTTTTCTATCCTTTAATCTCTTGAGATGGATTCACCTTTAGCCCGAGTAACTAAGTTGTGAACTTTATGCTTTGTTTCGTTCATCCACTTCAGTTGCATGCTTTTGCTGTCGAGCCCTTTTTGTTTGTGTAGATTTGTATAATTAATGCTACTGCCTTAATGGCAAGTATGAAAATAGTTGATACTGTGATACTTTTGAGTTTGCCAATTTCATTTTTTGGAGCATCATTAACCAACAGTAACCCTCCTTTGCAACAACGAGAGAAGGTTTATCATCTTGTTGTGGACATTACAGAATTGGGGATTATTCAAGGAGCTAGCAGCTTGTTGAGAGAAGTTTGGAGGTATATCTCTTGCTCTTACATACATTTTTTAATTGACATAAAATTTCATCGCTAAACTTGTTAACATTGAGATTACATATCTTTGATTGTTCTATTATGTCTTTAACTTAAAAAATTCTTGCTTTGTAGATTGCACCTGACTGGAGCAAGCTTTGGTTCTCAATAAGACAATCGAAGATCGAATTGCAAAAGGTAATGTATAATATATCCGACTTGCACCGACTTTCATCCTAGTAACAACAAATATTGTTTCTTTTAAACAAATTTGGGACTCCATTCCTTTTATTAATATCAAATATGTTTGCGGCAAGTAGATGGTGTTATTGGAATCGGTATCACTGCAACTGTTGTGGGACTTATAACTGGCGGAATTGCTGCTGCTATGTCTTGCAAGGAAAGATGACACTGACACTAGCACCAACATTGACATCGACAGTTTTTCCTTATATGTTCTTTACCAACTTTCTGATAAAGAATCTTTAATAATGTGTTGGAGTATAAAGCCGTGGATTCAAATATGTCATTGTATACATCTGAATAGAACTGTTTAACTTTGGAACATCTTCAACTCTCTGAATGCACATCTCGCTGTAATTAGAATTTTACAATCTATCTTTGCATTTTGGAATTTGTGTAAATTAGACTTGTAGTTTAGGTAAACTTGGCCAATAATAATGTTATTAATTTTCTTTTTGTTGTTTTTGTTGTTCTTATTATTGTTATTATAATTATTAGAATAACAAAAAATTATTAATGATGATGATGATGATGATGATGATATTTTGATCTTTTTGTTGGCTATTCTTTTGTCATTTCAAGTTTATATTTTTCAAATCAAACATTTACATAGAAATTCTTTTTCTATTCCATTCCTTGAATTCCTCATTCCATTATATTCCTAAGAATAACAATTCTATTCCTTATTTATTTCATTACTTGAACCAGATAGACTGTTAGTCCCTTGTTGTAAATGAATCACGTTCTATTAAACTCAACAGACTATATCTGCTATCTTTATACTTATTAGCGGTAAATGATTGTTGGGGCTAAATTATTCTTTATGGTCCTATCCATTTTTGGTATATTGATGAGATGTTACTTTAGCATCGTAAATGTAGATGACACTTACATAACACGACAAGAAATACTATTATATTTTTCTTGAAGAGAAATAGTTCCCATCTTCTATTATTGTTTCTAGTTTCCATACTTGGTTTAGAGGAATGGTTAAACCCCTTTATCAAAGCCATGAATCTACTAATTGATGTGATGTTAGATTTAGACATGAGCCTACAGCCATTGTTCTACCTTAAGATCAGCAGGTAGGGCTTTACAGGTAGTGAGAGCAGCCAAGGACCAGCTTCTTTTGTATAGCATTTGCTAGTGAAACATGAGTGTGAACCTAAATTTGGGGATCAATATCTGAATATCCTCACCAAGGAAAAAGGAGAGTGAATATCATCGTTTGTAAAGCAAGAAATCACAGGGGATGATCCATCACTCGTTAGACATATGGGAACTTAAAACACTACTAAAATTTATTTATTTATGCCTACAGCTAATCGCTTTAGTTGTACTTTAGTGATAAATTATTTAAAGGCATTATTTATCTTATGCATATTTAGATATATATGATAAAGTCCATAGAATAATTGTACATTGCAAATGAAATTATAATGAGATTATAATTATGAGATTCATATTGCACTTATGTATTATTCTTAAATGTTCCTGATCATTGTTCTATTAAGATTGGATATTAATAGAACGTAAAAAGACTAGCACATATTTTGTTTTTTCTTATGAAGGAAGTAGTTGATCTCGTGGGCTAAAATATAGAGATACTTAAACAAATGTGAGGGTGCTTTTTAGAGAACAAGTTTATTGAATAAACCCGATATAAAAAATCCATTTGGATCATTACTTATATATCTATGGAATTCTCATTGTGATGATTGTATAAGTGATCCTTTGACTTGAAGTCATCAAAGTTAT
>JAOSBN010000008.1:6210889-6226856 GCA_027563595.1 Erythroxylum suave | reverse complement strand
TCGACCCTATTCACCACTTTACTCGCTTAAGTGTTCTAGAGTAGGAATTTATTTTTGCTGGTTTGACACGCCATCAACCATCATCATTAGCCTGTCAAAAAATTCTTGTAGAGTCTTTTTTTCTTCCATCCTTTGAATCTCAAGGTCTCTTTTGAGAATGAACATTTGCATCTGCCCTTATTCTATTGTTGTTATGAGAGAGTTATTTCAGCGTGTTTCAAGCTTTTTTGGCTGTTTTACAACCCATAATTCTTAGGAAAATTGATTCTGAGACAACAACAAGAATTTGAGATAAAACTCACTGCCACATGCCAATATCTCTCAAGTGAGCTTTCATTTTGATTGCTCAAACATGATAATTTTCACTATTAAAAATTAGAAGCAAAAGAACTGATGTATTGTTGGGTGCCACGAGTAGCAAAGTTCATAAGAAGCTCTGATATTATGTTAGGTTTTAGAATTGGAAATTAACCATAAAAAAGAGTAGAAAAGAGGTAATATAAAAGGAAATTTATCGATGGATGCTATTTACGTTGACGGTGAAGGCCTAAATGTATAAGCAATAAAGTAACAAACTTAGCTAATATCTAGGTAAAGATTAATCAAATAAATACAAAATTTAAAAGTTTAAATACATAAAATAAAGAAAACAATCTAAACAAGAGAAAAAGATAATTTAAGAAATTTGGATAATTGTCCAACGTTATAGTCTTATGGTTTCATAGCTCTCATCACATGTTAGTCACTATTGGAATGGGAAAAGTCCCACATTAGAAAGGAAAAGAAGAAGAGAAGAACTTATAAGCCTAAAGGAGCCAAACCAAAATGCCTTACGGCATTTTGGAAAAAGAGCCTCCAAATACACAAGTCCAACAGCAATGCTCCCCCTCACATTCATCAATGGATCTGCGGCCTATCATATTTTAACATGGTATCAGAGCCTAATAGCTTTGTTTTAGCTCGTGAAAGCCTTTAGACCTGCGACCTAAGACCTGAAGGCTCGATGAGGAAGACCCAGGCTAATAGATAATGGACCTGCGGCCCAAGACCTGAAGCCCATCAATAAAAGACAATGGACCTGCGACCCAAGACCTAAAGCCCAACAACGAAGAAGGCTCGGTGAGGAAGACCCAGGCATAATGAAAGATAATAGTTTTACGACATAAGACCTGAAGCCCAACAATGAAGAAGGTTCAATAAGGAAGACCCAAGCAAGAAAAAAGGTGGACATGTGGCCTCTGAGGTTCAACAAGAGTACAAGCGCAGACATAGACATGTGACCTCTAAGACTCAAAGTGAATATAAGCCCAAGTAAAAATCAAAGAAAAGCTTGAAGAAGAAGAAGAAGAAAATAAGGAAAAAAATTGAAGGCAAATCACAACTAGATCAGGTCAATTAGACTTGAAAGGGAGTGTTGGAATGAAAAAAGTCCCACATTAGAAAGGAAAAGAAAAAGAGAAGAACTTATAAACCTAAAGGAGTCAATCTAAAATGCCCGAGGCATTTTGAAAAAAGGCCCTCCAAACACACAAGTCCAGCAACAATACTCCCCCTCACATTCATCAATGAATCTGCGGCCCATCATATTTTGACAGTAACCTTTGAATATAAGACGGAACCCCCTCAGACGGAAGAAGAGTGAAACTTTTAAGGGCGTTCCAGTAACACAAGACGAGAGGATTCACAAGAAGAGATGGGAAATTATAGTTTTAGATTGTCAGATATGATACCAAATGCCTGGTTTTACAAGCTCAAGGACATGAGCAAAAGCAGAAAGCAATATACCTCTCGACGTCAGAAGAAAAAGGTGCCTTCATCTTCTGCCACATCACGAAAATCCAATGTTTCTCAGTCCTACAACTCCAAGACAGCTCCTAACAGAGTAGATAAATGCTACAATTTTCCGGTAAACCTGAAAGTTTCAGATACTCATTTCTCGGAGCAACCAAGAGCTTCGTCGAATAGAAGAAGTGAAAGAAAAACCATCTACAGGCCCTCTCCAAAACTTGTCTCCTCCTCATTCACTTCTTCTAGTTATAGCTGTCATGCTGCTAATAACTCTGTCTGGACAGGTTCTGTTCCTGATGACTTAGTAGGGTACTGCTCTAGCTCCTCGCTCGGGAGCTCTCCTGAGCTTAATTTCTATGAATCTCTCCTATCTGAATCTGAGGAAGATGATAACTTTGCTGTTACTGGCTTGTTTGATCGTCAAATTGCGTTGTGGTCCACTTATCGAAATTGTAAATTTAGTTCTTCAAAGACAGATATCATCATTGACATGAACCATGGATGCCGTGAAACGAAAGTTAAGAGCGTTGGTGGTCATGACATTATGATCTCAGAGCCAGCGCTTCATCGTTGTGCGACCAAACCAGCAAACTTCGAAGATAAGGAAATTGATGCCACTAATACTAGAAAAAGGTCATCTAAAGCAAAAAGGTGCCTCTCTGTCAAGGTTGTCAAGGAGAAAAGCGTCAGGACGGGTACAGAGAAAAATACCAGTCGTCGCATTAGAAAGGTCTCTTCAAACTGCGCTGGAATAAGACTTCGAGCTAATTCACCAAGAATTTCAAACAGGAAAATTCAGGCCAGTGCTCGCAAAAGTGTGTCATCATCAAGAAATAAGACCCTTTCAGAGAGCTTTGCAGTAGTCAAGTCCTCGGCTGATCCACAGAGGGACTTCAGGGAGTCCATGGTCGAAATGATTGTGGTGAACAACATCAGGGAATCCAAGGACTGGGAAGACCTTCTTACTTGTTACCTTTCGCTAAATTCAAATGAGAATCATGATCTCATCGTGAAGGCATTTGAGGAAATCTGGGTCAACATGACAGACCTTCGACGGTATAAAACATAAGATTTTTTTTTTTTTTTGAAGAGTCGAAAACATAAGATTATCAATTGCATATATGACAGAAACTTTGATGTATCATGCTTTTAGGCTTCCAGATTTCAAAGTTGAACTGGAATCCGAAATCCACTATTGCATATATGACACAAACTTTGATGTACCATGCGTTTAGGACTTCCAGATTTCAAAGTTGAACTGGAATCCGAAATCCACTATTGAAATGAGCCTTCTTAGTCATTAAAAGACTAAAACTTACAGCTATTATTTTGAGTATAGACTGCCGTGATTCCAAGTTCAACCAATTACAGACTGCTGGAAAGCTTAAGGCAATTTTGAAATAGTATTATATAGGTCTCTCTGTTGTTGTGGAGGTTCTTCGTATTCATCCTGGTTGGCTGAGGGAAAGTCAAATCAATATAGGAATCTTTCATGCTATGTTTAATTCGATTATCTTAACTACATCAGGACGAGGAATTTCAGGAAAAAACAGTAACTTGTAGACTCTTTTCTTTTTTCATATATATTAAACCCGAGAAAAACCAGGAACAGCGAGTGATAGCCTTCATAGTTGAAGATAGAATAAAGAAAATGCTGGTCAAAGAGGGAGAACTGGAAGGCTCTTTTTCACTCAACATAAGAAATGAGCTGAGTGAGATAATGAGAAAGAAGAGTGATGACTCAAATAGGCGTGACATAAAATCATAGTTAGTTGAACCATGCCAAACTATACTCGGTTAGACTTGCCTTAATCATTGTCTTGACCGGTTTTTTCCAAGCAATAATTATTGATTTCCCAAAACGATAAAATGAATCATGGTCTGGACGACATACCTTTGCCATGCAAATAGAAATGAAATTATTTTAGGTGCCAGTACTTGAAGGGAAGCATTATATATACCTTCTCCTTTTTCTTCTTGTTGTTTTGTATGACCTACTGATTGAACGAAAGACTAGTATAGTTAGTCATGATCCCGAGAAAGGTATTATGAACCGCCCCATCGAATGCACGTAGGTCTGTGCCATAGTACTTTAATGTTTAGATAGCAGAGGAACACTCACAAATTCGCTAATGTCAATTATTTAATCTCTTCATTCTTCAGCATTAACAGTTGGCTCACATCCAGCGGAACCACAAGAACTATACCCTTGGAATCTGATGGTTATTTTGTCATATATATGCAGCTCTTTTCGTGCTTTATCGTTGTTCTAAGATGTTCAGCTAGTAACTTTCCAGGGGAAAAGAGGCCCCGATGCTTAGCCTTAGTTGTTTGCTGTTATAACAGACAGAGTCCTTTCATGATAGGAACGAGGGAAATTAATAAAAATCCAGAAAATAAGAATCGTTGCACAATCCGGTTTTAACGCTGTTATAAGTGTTATATAGCCTGTTGGATGCTAGGACTAGGAGTTTCAATGTATCCAAATCCTGCAGGGACCATCAGACTACACTAAGTAGACGTACCAGGTAATGTGAAAAGCAATTAAGCAAGAAAAGAGAATCACATGAAATTGGGGGGACTCCAACTTGTCAACTGGCCCAGTCGACAATCTTGTCCGGGATTGTGCACTTGATTAGTCTCATTCCATGCAAAAGGTAAAAAACTAAAGGCATAGAAAACACACCACTTAGGACTAAATACTGTCATAAATCTCCCGACCTTTTCATCATATTTCTTTATGGTCCAACTTGCATGAAAGTTACAAATAAGAAAAATTATCGGAACATGTCCTCAAATTTTGAAGTTGTTGACCATTCTACCAAAAAGTTGGAGAAATCAAAGGTGGAAACAATATAATTACGGCAGAATCGACAGCATGCTTTATGAAGTGCAGAAATCTATGGCTCGATGTTAATAAATAATGCCGTCAAAAAGAGGGCATACTGCTTTGGATTATTTGTTGTCAACTAACTTCCTTGACAATCATTCAAATTCTGTATAACACACAATCAGAATATCTTGTAACTATGTTATTGTTGTATATGGCTTATATACAGTGTAATCTTGAAGTGCTACAAAAAAACATGAGTGTTTCTTGTTGCCATCATGCGCTTCTTTGGACTCGCAACTTGGAACAAAGATGCAGGTAAAGATGTACAGTGACAAATTTTCATTCTTAACTAATGAACAGAACGTCTAGGTTCTTGATTTTGGAAGAGAAATGTTACTACAAAGCATGCATTTTTTTTAATTTCTCAAACATTTATTTTAATCAAGGATATATTTTTACATTGATCATGCCATCGACATACTTATTTACAATCAATTGCATGACAACTTGGCTCATCACTTGATAGAATCCTTATTGCTGATTGACATTGATGACCTCCAATAGCTCCTCATCAAATGAACCATAAGGAAGTTGGACTTCAGGCATTTCTCGTGTATTCATTTCACACAAGATCATCAATTGTTGCTCACTTTTGATTCCTGACATATCTAAGTTTTAAATTTCTTTCGTTCCAAGTTTGATGTGATGATGCCTTTCCAGTGCCACCAGGAAGCTCCTGAAAACCAATATTTTCTAGAGCTCCTACAGTTTTGAACATTCTTCTCTTATTTACCTCTTCAACCAATGACTGGTGTAGTAATTGACTGCGGACATCTACTAGTGACCGATTTCTCTGAAATCTGTGGCAGTTCATTAGCCTCTTGTTTTTAGAGCTAGAAGCTCTATTCTGTGACTCCAGTAAAAGGCTGCAGTGTTCATAGGCACTTCTAGCAATCGCCTGTCCAATATGAGAACTTGAGTTGTCTCGAGGATCAAACCTTGTCAAGTTGGAAATCCTTGTATTTGAGTTTCTAACTCTCATGGTTGAGCTCAAATTAGGCTTGTGATTGTCACCAGGAAAGTATTTCATGTTGGAATATGATCCTGAGTGTGAAGAGCTTTGAGAGCTGGCATCATCAAACAAATCATCTGCAGAAACAACTCATTTGAATTGATATTCTGGTTCCCTGTTGTTCGTCTAAGGCTCACATGCAGGTCTTGAACTGATTAATTAGTATATTCCCTACTGAGAAGCATAGGGAATCTCTAGATTGTCGTCTTATGTTATTAAATAACTAAGGCTTCTAAATAACGGAAACACGAATGATGAAAAACTCTTCTGACGTTCGACATTATGTTCCTCAAAAACTTAAACCATTAGAATGTATATCGGTTTTATATGGAAGATTCCGAGGTGTTGTAAGTGTTAGCATCACAGGAATGTGTCAGGTTCAGAAAAGGAAGACTGCATAATTAGTTATAAGACCACAATTAAGACATATAAAAGTTTGACATACCTAGGAGACAATGCGTCATCAACTCTGGCAGGTCATGAGATGATGAACACGAGGAAGAATGGAAAGGATTATTAGGTCCATCTTCTTGGTACTCTAGTGTGTGGTAGGCGACATCTTCTGTCAAATCCCATTTCTTCCAGTTTGGGATTAGCGCTGAGATCTCTCCATCAATCATTTCAGCAATTTCATGAGGCTCCCAATCATCTATCTCTAACTCCTTCACCATCTCCATTGCAACATTCATTGGCGTATCATGTATAATATCAAATGGAAAGTATATGTTGTTCCTTGGACTACCTGCAAGATGGCATATGCAGGACGACTTTCATTACATTTGAAGCGCTAACATCTGTCTATATAGGCTATTACTCCTATCTTCCTTAAGGATCTTCTTCTGTCTTTCTGATATTTAACATATGACAGAAGCTTATGTTCTTCCACTCATTTTCCCTTCCTGACGCTGGTTTTATATCAATGTCACTACTAGATTCCAGTACACTCTTTTAGCATTTTCTATATTAAATTCTAGAAGACTTAAATTTCTATTGACTGGCAATCCTTGTTTTGAATTGATGCACCTTTATAGAATAGGTCAGCTAATGATTTTTATTTTTTTTCTTAGCCTCTGTAAGTTGAACTATACTCAGAGTCATACCATCTTTATCTGTAATTTGCACCTTAAGAAATATCGTATCATCATCAGGATTTAACTTCCCTGTGATTGTCATCTCTGTCCTTGGTTGATCATTGCTCAGGTGCAGTTTCTCCATTTCCCCAGTATTCAAAAAGGCTGTTTGATTTGTAAATCTTGTAGCAGATAACAGGCAATCGTCATCAGAAGCCAGAAATGGATCAAGCAGTAGATCTTTGGCTGATAGCCTTTCTGAAGCAGTAGCTAAACATTTTCCAATAAATTTCTGTGCTTCCAAGTCTTGAATCCGGTAGTATGCCGCTGGTAGCTTGCCCTGCATATTTGATTACAGGATTACCTCATTCATTTTCTAGTCCAAAAAATTCGCTGGTATGAGGATCAGATGTGCACTTTACCGAGGTCACTTTCTTGTAAATTTGTGCTGGGTTCGTACATTCACCGTAAGGGTATTCAGTTGTAAGCATCTCTAGAACACACATGCCAAACGAGTAGACGTCAACTAGTTCATTGTACTCTTCTTCATATAATTCTGGTGCCATGAATTCAGGGGTGCCTAAAAAGTAACAGAACAATCGTAACGATATTAACACAAACATCCAAATGCTTACGATCTATATTGTATGCCTGACGGAATAAGTACCTATGACACTGTGAGCTAATTTGGAATTCTTCAGAATTGCTGCAAGGCCTAGATCACCGATTTTGACTTGTCCAAGATGTCCATTAACAAAGATGTTGTCACATTTCAGGTCTCTATGGATTACTGGAGGGTCATGGCTGTGTAGATACACAAGGCCCTGTAAGATTTGTCTAGACCAGTTCTTAATGGCACGGATGTCCACTTGCCTATATTTCTTCCGGTATCTGCACCAAATTGACAATGGAGAGCTTGTGACTGAGTTGTAAGATTCATTAGGCCAAAGAACTTTCTCTATCTGATTAGTAAGATGCTCTAGTTTTTCTCTTGTTTAAATAATCTGTAATGCAGTTCCCAAAGATCAAAGAGGAAGGGAATGAAAAAGGTCTGAATTTTGAGATATGAGAATGTTCAAAAGGTCTAGAGTCAGAAAGGAAATTACTCTCTGAGAGTTCCTGAAGTAAACATTTCAGTGATGAAGTTGAAGGTCTTTTGATAAACATCAATCCATGAGGTGTGAAACCGAATGATAGATTCGTGATTAAGGGTGCTGAGAAGGTGAACCTCCGAGTACAACCGCTGCAAGTCCTCAGGCTTGCAAAGTACCTGATTGAGTTTGACCTGGTTCCATGCTACCTCCATTCCAATTACTTCATCAATGGCTTTATAGACTGTTTTCATTGCTCCTTTTCCAAGAACCTCATCAAACTATCCAAAGTAAAGGACATATTATCTTGATGTGATCAGAAAATTTATATTCGGCAATCCATTGAACAAATGATCACTCAACTAAGCAAATAAAAACGTCAAAACAATTTGTTTTCTCCAACAATTGTGTCAAAAATCTCATTTACACCTACGAAGGAAAGGTTATAATATTACAAGTAAAAACACATAACCTCTCTTTAGATCATTCAGTACTATAACCAAAATTGATAACCCAGCATAACGGTCTGGATGATAACTTCCCTACTAAATCCACCTCAGCAAATACTGTCAATATATGTTCTAGTCATGAAAAAATCAAACTATCAGACGTGAGTTCAAACCTGTCAAGGTTTATATTATTGCATCACTTCATTATCTGTGATGTTCGTTCTTATCTCAAGATTACACGCATTCTCAGTCAATTTTTAGAAAGCTATAATACCCATACAGGTGTGTAATCTTTCAAGTTTTGGGGAACTTGTGAACGGCTACATAAAAAAAATAGTCATCAGTAAATTATGTGAGGCTTATATCCAGGATGACCCAGAAGGCAGTCTTAACAACCAATACAAGTAATAAAGATCCGGTTGACCAAGTAGACAAATATTGAATACCAGCGATTAGATAATTGATGGTATTCGGTAAAACTTGCTGTCCTGGTATATATAATATCATAAATATTACAGCTACGCTAGCTAATTGAGATAAGATATTATTTCACAATAGTTAGGATGTGTGTGTGTGTGTCTATATATATATATATATATATAGATACAGTGAAACTTACCCGACCATACCGTCCTGTAGGATCGGTTTCGATATATTCACGATTGGACTGTGTCTCAACTTGTCTGTGCATGTTTGAGTTCTCTGACAACTTAGACAACTCGGGGAGTTTGGTCGGAAGACGCTTAAAAACTATAATATCAATGACTAGTATAGTAACTAAACTAAAGATGGAAGAGTTAAGTGTGAGCACGTTGGAGGCAGAGAGGTCTAAATCCGAGGTTTTCCTTCATGATTTTCGTAAGAGAAGACGCCAAAGAGGAGCCAGAAAAGCCTAGAGTAGTCAATCCTTAGCATAATCCATGTCAGTTCCACGACCGCACGTGAGAAGAAGTAGGCCTTCAAAACCATTGGGAATAGAAAAGATAAATGTGGACGTAAGTGACAAGGAAAAAGAACCCCCGGAAAAACGAAAATATTCTTAGAAAGATTATATATGGATATGCCTTTCTTGAAAAAGTGAAACACTGAAATTTTATCTGCTCAGGGTAGGACCGAAGGAGTTTGGTTGAGGGTAGGAGCCGAAGTTTTGTAGGACCGAAGGAGTTCGGTTGAGGGTAGGAGCCGAAGTTTTGTTTCCAAGTAAAAAGAAGTAAAAGGTTAGTTATTGGTGATTATATCAAGGAAGATGCTGTATTAGAACTCTTAACCAAAAAGAATTGGCATGCAGCAGAAGTGATAGGATACGGTGACATTGGAGAGTGATAGGTTTCTGAATTTGAAGAATCTGTGGCCACGCTTTGTTGGAATCATTTGTGTTTGATAGAGAAATCACAAGAAATAAAGGTGCTTGTCCTGCAATATAAGAAGAGGGAATAGAAGGCAAAAGATGAGAAAGGTTTGGACTCTCTGGAGAGAAATTGAAATGCAAAAGGAGTGGTATAGCTCATGCATTAAAAGGAATTTAAAGAGCAGGAAACGACATGACAATGATCACAGCACAAAGGAAAACGGGACCACCGCAAACAGTTGGCACCATATTAGGAGGAGTGGTTGTGCTTAAAGGGTCGTTGTCCAGGATTTTTTTATAACTCAAAATATAGGAAGTCTTATGTTGTAATTTTGTAATAAGATGATAAATTTGTATGTGAATAGCCTCATTTATTGTACTCATATTATCTTCGGTCCAATAATCTCATTTGAGGACGTATGATAAGCTTTGACTCTTACACAGATAGCAATGACTCTGTTTGTGTTTGTGGATAAAATATGACATATTTATAATTCAAAAATTATTAACTTTTATTCTTTTCAGCGTATACTAAAACAATGAAAATTATAATTCTTAAATTAACATTTTATTTTAATGATATAAAAATTTTACTAATTAAAATCTTTTTATAAACGAGTAACAATATTTTGGACTTGTAAATTTTTTGTCACAAATCATCTTTAAATCTTTCTATCATTTATCATTTTAAGGCTTTGTTAGTTTGAAAATTCAATCCAAATAGGGTGGTATAGCATGTCAATCTTGATATCTTTAAGCAATTAGCATGCTTCAATCCAAAATCGGCTTATATATTTGAACCATAAAAAAAGACTGTCCAGTATATAAGGTTCTTTTAATTCGCGAGAGTTGAGAGAGAGTTATCAATTATAAACAATATTTTATTTGCATTTTATAAAAAGGTTGTTTTCGTGACTTGAACCCGTAAATATATTTAAATGATAAAATTGTTTAAAATTTGCCATTATTGTTCATATAAGTTAAATGAATTAAGCATGTTTTGTTGTTTCATATTGTTTAATTGATTTTCCTGTAGATAGTTCTAAGTTTATGACTAGTTCAAACATATGTGCTCGATTATGTATTATTTTAGACTTAACAGAGTTTTAAAGAACTCTTCAATCGTTAATTCTTATAAATTATGTTTTTAGCGGTCCAGGCATCCACAACACCTGCCTATCGATTTAAGTACAACTTGGGAAATTTGTACTGGGAATTAAATATCCAAGTTTAAATTATGTACGTCAATACGTTTGGGTTGATTTCTAATGTTCACGATAATAAACATAATAATTTTAAATTGTAGCAGTAAAAATGACAACTTTGATATCTGTTGATGTTTTGTCACTACCTGCAATTATATTACATACCAGGAATGACATTTTACTACTTGCATGATTTATAAAAGCTTTAATAATAGGTGACTTTGATGATTGCAAATAAAAATAACTTCAGGTGTTGTTTGATTGCCTTTGTAAGATTGTTATTTTAAAATTCACAATCAAATATGTCTTTATTCCAACCTTGCATAATTATCATATAGAAGATAGGTTTATTTGCTTAAAGAGAGTCTTCATTATGATCAGACTCAATCATATCTTCTATGAACTGGTTCGTCCTAAGAAATTTGAAATTTTTTTATAAAAATTATATCATTATGTAATAATTTATGAATTAACTTATCATACAAACAATATATTATTTCTAGGTTTGACACATAATTAGATTAAAGTATGTAAGAGGTGGCAACAATAATACAATAACTTGTATTGAACATGACTATTCAATTTAGTAAAAAACGAGCCTCCTGTAGAAAAAAGCAGGAAAAAAACAATGCCCCACGTCCTCTCACGATCACAGCCACACATCTTAGTCTTACCTTTTAAAAAAAGTAATTAGGGTTTTCTATTATTGCATTGACTATATGAAAAGAAAACTATTATAAGAGAAGATTTCACTTTCAAAAGTCCTTTTTCCAATTGAAGTTCTCTTCCCCACTTGTATTCCTATCTTAATTAGCGAGTGAAAATTTTCAGTTTTGCTATAGACTTTGTGAAATTTTACAAATGCAATTCATGATACATACCATGCAACGTGTCACTTGCCCACTTACTTCTCTTCTTGAATTGGATAAATGCAAGTTGAGGTTGATAATTAAATTAAGACCGGATAAGTGAGATAGTACTAAAACCAAGAGAGACAAAAATTAGTGGGTATTTGTCAATTCTTTAAATAATTGAAGCAAGCAACCATCCCTCCATTATTGCTCTATTTTCAATGAACACCCAACATACATGAAGACCGCATTCATTGAATAATATGAGATGTTTGCGAGTTGCATCAAATCAACCACTTACATGAAAATAGAAAGAAAAAAAAGCATACAACATTACAATTCAACAATAATTAATTGGTTGAATTTTTTTGGAAATTTTTTAAAATAAAATTTGGTGGGCACCAAAAGAAAGTCAATCAGCCCACCAAACATAAAAGACAATTCCTTCGATTAAAATAACACATGTTAAAATGAAATTAGTTAACCTTTTAATAAATTAGTTTTAAACATAAGAACTTTTGTTTATTGTAATAAAATTCTGATAATTAGAGCAACGGTTGGAAATTAGCCAATTCAGATAATATAATTCAATTTCAGTGTGCAAGAGTACTCTTCGTTTTATGATCTGATAAAGTGACATTTTGGTCATCCATCAACATATAACTAATCTTTGGACGTCTCCAATGGCTTCCCATTTCTGACCTTTCAACGAGTCTGTTCATCTCCAGTCTCAGCCTTTGACGTTTCCTCTTCAATAAATAAGATATTGTGTGAACATAGTGATGGACTATTCATCGGTAAGTGAAACCCAAATCCAAAACCAGATTTTTCATTTGGATTGACTTTTGTTTTTGTTTTTGTTTTTGTTGGACTATGATGTGTTGGGTTTTTGCTACAGAACATGTTACCATAAAGAAAAAATAGGTATTTCCTCGGCAGCATCAAAAAGTTCCTTTACTGCTTCATTTACGACTACGAAAATTGAGAAATTCAGACCTAATGAAGCAACTAAGTTGGACGGGTCAATACAGAGAAGCTTTGCTTCATCTAGTAAAGACATACCTGTGGAACCAAATGAGTTTAAGCAACTTGGTTTAACGTCGGCTCTCGAATCACATTTGTCTGTATCCCCAAATTCTAGGTTGGCTTTAGTGGAGTCACTAACAAGCTTTGGTCTAGGGTGTCAAGCACTATCTTTACTTATTTTTTCTTGAAAAGATTTGTTCATCATAAGGGAAAATTTGGTAAAAATTTTGGTACCAAAGGAAGGAAATTGATTGATTCTCCTTAATTTGAAAAGAAGGGTGTTAGTCCAGTGATTCACTTCAGGCCCAAAATCACCTCCTCCAGATCCAACACATACCACGCCATCCTCACCCACACTGCCTGAGTTCTTTTGTCTGCAAATAAAACATATTAGTTATAGATCCTTTACAGCTCACCACAAAAATGCTTTTTGTCATAGTTTGTTAAAGATATTCCTTTAGCTTTGTATTCGTAGGCAATCATATATATAAACTCCTTTATATAGCATTTCAAAGTCATAAGAAATAAAATTTCTTCATCATTTTCTCAATTTATTTTCATTATAAAATTACTAACATGGTATTAGAGCAAATTTGATCTTGCAAATCCCTAACATCCAAAACAAAACAAACACTCAAAATGAGGAAATTTGTGAACAGGGAAGGAAGTGGAAAAAAGTTTAGATTAAGAAAAGAAGAAAAGTACTATAAACATTGCAGGGAATGCGGACACACAAAAGACACGTGTTTCTTGCTACATGGCGTTTCGGAGTGGTATAAGGAACTACAAAGGAAGAAGGACAAACCGAATTTCGCTGCAAATACAATGGAGAACCTGATTGATGAATTGAAGACTGTTCAAGGGAGAGACGAAACAGAGTGGTACTGATGCGAATATCATGAGTCTGCCACGGCAGGTTCAGGAACTAATGTGAATAGGACTAAAGATACACGAGCTGGACTAAGCATACATGTCAGAGGGCCAAAAAGAGAGCTATCCATTCTAGAAAGGCCCATGACCAGAGCTAGGGCCAAGAGACTGAAAGCGGCTTTCTATATGCACATGGGCTTTCATTTGGAGCATATGGAGAGTTCTAGGCCTATTCGAGGAGAGTTTAATGGACCACAGCCCAAGTTAATTCATTTCACTCAAATCCTTGAACCGGATATACTTGGAACTTAAAGACAAGAAGATTTGGGCTATTTTAATGCTTCATCACTTAAGCCCAAAAAGCATATGGATCCAGTAGTGGCGCGACACATTATACCTATTTATTTAGTTTTTGGACTTTGTTTCTTTGGGCTTCCATATATTTTAGCCCAACCTTTTATTATTTAACCTAGGTATAAATATGTGTTTTTAGGTCAAAATTTTCAAAACTTTTTAGATCATAATTGTTGAAAAGTTGTTGGCTTCAATATGGAGAAACATTATTTTCTTGTTCTTGTTACCTTTCGAACCATCTTTTACTTATCAATTGCTTCCCCAATTGTAGCGTGACAATTGTTTGTTTCTCTGGGTTTTATTTTGATAATCGGGATTGTTTGGAACAAGTTTCCAAGAGATGTCGTAGAAATCAAACCTTGCGTATCCTTATTTTTCTTGTTTGTTGAATTCGAAATTTTCATCCTTCTTAATTCCTCAAGGTCGAAAACACACCAAAACAAAACACTCATCGAAAACTCCATCAAATTGTCATCAATCTTTCCGCGGTGAGCGTTATTTGGTATCAGAGCTGGTTTGGAGGATAATTCTTATTCAACTCCATTAAAATTCAAGAAACCGCCGCCATCACTGTCCAATTATCGTCGTATCATCAATTCAGGTGTGAATTAACTTTTGACCTAGGATTTCAATCTTTCTTCTTGTTTTTATTTTAGTTTAGGGTTTTCAATTATTTGTTGAAAGCTTTCAGCTTATATCAAAAAAAAAGTTGGAAAAAAAGTTCGGAAAAAAGAAAAAAAGAAAACAGTATGAAAATACAAAAAAAAAATTCGGAAAAAAAGTCGGGAAAAAAAGAAAGGAACAAAAAAAAAGTAAAAAGAGGTCAGAAAAATTTTAAAAAAATTTTAAAAAACTGAAAAAATAAAAAAATTCAAAAGTTTTCGGATTTGCTAATTTATTATTGGTTATTGGTTTGGGTTGCTTGTTACTTGTTATTTGAGCTACATTTGGGAACATTGATTTGTTGAAGCTATGGTTCTAATTGTAACTTGGATTTTAGAGAATATTGAGTGGTAAAAGGCAAGAGTGTGTAAGCTTATTTGAGGAAGTCATTGTCGTGACTTAAACACGAGGGGAGTGATCAATTCTTGAGTGAAACACGTGAGGGAGTGTGTGAGGTTGTTTATCACTAACCTTATTTTGCAGGTATATCATTTTATTTACAATATCACAGAGAGGTAGTAATGATGACAACTAAGCGGGAGATGCAACTATCGCTTTCACTTTGAGAGCCATGCAGCAACAATTTGAGAGGTTCGATCTAGCCTTAAATGAGGTTAGGGGACAATTGGAAGACAAGGGAGACGCGAGGAACCTCAAGGCAGGCGTACAGATGTACGTCAGCGGCAACCACCACCTCGTAGACAACTACCGCAGTATGAGCCTGAGGAGGAGGAGGACTATGAAGAGCGCATGCCTAGGAGAGCTCGGAGAGGAGAATCCCTCAACAGGCGAGATGGAGACCTCAAATCCATCAAGATGCAGATCCTAGCATTCAAGGGGAGGAATGATGTTGAGGCATACTTAAAGTGGGAAAGGAAGGTTGATTTAGTCTTCAAGTGCCATAACTTCTCAGAGGAGAAGAAGGTCAAACTTGCTACTGTTGAATTTACAGATTATACACTAATATGGTGGGATCAGCTTGTGACCTCTAGGAGGAGGAATGGAGAGAGACCCGTCAATACTTGGATAGCAATGAAGGCATGCATGAGGAAGATATTTGTGCCTTCTTACCATTATAGGGAGATGCATTAAAAGCTCCAAAGACTCACACAAGGGTCTAAGTCAGTAAAGGACTATCACAAGGAGTTGGAGATTGCTATGATCCGTGCTAATATAGTGGAGGATCCCGAGGCCACCATGGCAAGGTTCTAAAGTGGATTGAATAGGGAGATAGCAAATGTGGTAAAGTTATAGCATTACTTGGAGATTAAGGACATGGTGAACATGGCCATGAAGGTGGAGAGACAACTCAAAGCTAGAATGACAGCAAGGAATGGAGCAAGTTCT
>JAOSBN010000008.1:6192673-6209138 GCA_027563595.1 Erythroxylum suave | reverse complement strand
GGTGAAACTGAATACGAACGATGCTTGCAAAAGATCGTCCTCTTCGGCAACAGCAAGAGGTCTCACTCGAGGCAGCACAAGTGTTTGGCTTGGAGGATTTGTCCACAATATTAACTACTGCTTTTCCACATCCACAAAACTCTAGAGAATCTTATCTGGCCTTAAGCTTGCATGGGATCTTGGGTACTGTCGAATTGAACTCGAGATAAACTCTCATGTGGTAACCATTGTCCTATCCTCTTATACTACAAGGACAATGACCCATAGTCCCCTCATCATGGGAATCAACGAGATGCTCGCGCGAAACTGGATTGTCAAGACCTGTCATATATATTGAGAGGGCAACCGCTGCGCAGATTGGCTTGCAAATACAACGATCCATTTTGACCTTGACATTTCCATTTTGAATACCACACCTAGAGGGTACCTTCCATTCCTCTTAGAGGACACGGGTGGGCTTTGTTTCCCGCATAATATTATGTAACTTATTTTGTATTTCCTTATAATAAAAAATCACACTCATCATAACTCCTCGGCTTTAAAAGATGGCAATTGCCATCTTCACATGCCCACTTTTAAATCAAAATCATCCTTATGAAGATTCCTTATTTTTCTTCTCAAAAACAACATATATCACACATAAAACCTAGAAAGTTAGATAACAATTAAGCAACACTCTATTCTATTAAACAACACATAAAACCTAGAAAGTTGAACAAAAAGATACACAGCAAACGGAGGAAAAATTGACCACAGTAAACAATGCAACATTTAAAAACATATACGGCCTCAATGCTCAAACATTTGTGCTCTTGAGAAGATTAATTAGGAGCTAAATAATTATTAAAAAAACACAGAACAATATTGATACTTTTTGGCCATCGGACAGTACCATTACACATTCTGCCAAATCAAACTCACGTATTAATTAGTCCCATTGCCGTTCCTGATTAATACAAAACTTAAAACCAAAAAATTATGAAGGACATAGATATATTTTTCCTCCTCTTAATCTAAGCACAATACAAGTAATAATTCCCATACCGATACTGCTGTTATCAAATACATGGAGAGCTTCCAGCGGCAGCATTTTCATCACTTCAAATGTTTCGGTCTCGTCTACTGACTATGGTCTACGATGAATAAGTATAGAAAATGTTTTTATGCATGAAGGTCCTTGTCTGACTTCCACGCGGGAGCTTTTGGAACAACACTCTCAGCTCCATTTTCCACACCCATTAGAGGATCAGATTCACTTTCCTTGACCTAAACATTCGATAATGACAAATTATACATCACTGAAGGAACAAAGCTAAACGAAACAAAGAATGATCTAAAAAAGCAATAGAAATATGGGATATTATAAGCATGTAAAACTTCCTAAATTAGAAATAAAAACCACTTCATTTATTAGCGTGCAGTAAGATCTGAATTACCTCAGGTACTTTCGTTGATGCTTCACTAGCCTTTTGCTGGCCCTCAATGGTGCAAAAGTATGAATATAATACCATCCCAACTACTGCAATCAGTATTCCTAAAATGTTGCGCCAGCTAAACGGATCACGAAGTAGAACATAACCAAAGGCCAAAACTAGGCATGTTTTCAAATGTCCTAGGACCTGATATGTGACTGGAGATGTCTTTCCAATTACCAGAAATGTACTGAAGTTTACAGAGACGGATATCAGGCAGGACAGAACAATGAAGAACTGAAACCAAAAAACACATTATGCAATCATATTAGAAATAAATTACTGGAAATGCTCAAGAAAAGGCTATGAGTATTTTTTGGGTTCTTACCAGGACTTGAGGGGTATAATTAAAAGCAAAGACATTTTGGGTGGTCAGGAGCCAGTCCAAAACTGGGCCAATGACAAACAAAGTCAGTGCCTGATAGGGGCAAGACTGATAAAGAAGTTGGGTTGACGAAACTTTAAACTTCTTCTGGATAGTATTTGTCATCTGAAGCAATGCAAGTCAAGGGCTCAACAGATGAGAAAGAAAGGAATAAAATTAACTTGTGCACTGTTATATTTGTCTATATATTTGCTTTGCCTTTTCTTTTCTTGTAGCATTACAATATGAAAAGGCCATGATGGAGTAATAAATAGTAAATTGCAAATGATTGTTGTCTAAGCAATAGATAGTAAATTGCAAAAGAACTTCATCTGAGGATACAATCTGAGCAATGCAGGTTGTGATAACTGCAAAAAGGGACAAGACAGAACCCAGAAGATTGAGCTGAAGATCAGTGACAGTTGCAATTCCAACACCCACAAGAAGGATAGCTAACGAAAGCTGGATATTCCGACTACACTCATCAAAGAAATATCAGTAAACAACCAACCATAATAGGCTTGACGAGAAGTTAATTCAAATTAAATTGTACATATTTTTACTGTGGAATTTTCGTGGCCTAATGCAATAGATAAAGATCATCTGTAACCCTACTTGGGGCCAAAAATTTTATAAAGAGGCCAGATCAATAATGGGAAATGAAAAATTCTGGAATTTACAGTTCTTTGTTGTTGATTGAAAAAAAAAAAAAATGACACCTGAAAGATAGGGGGAAAATTCTGACTTGCTCAAAGTTTAAACTTGGCTTGGGTTTGGGAAAATTTTCAAGGAATCAATACGAAACTTATAATTTAGGTTTGTTTAAAACTGGCATTAGACTTGACCTTGGATAAAACAAAATGAGCCAAGCCTTCACATGGTAAGCTTCGCTTGGCTCTTCTCCTTTTGCAACCCTAGGGCCTCATAAACGATCAAATATGGACTGATTATAAAACAATATTGAGTCAAATTTTTATTCGCTTCCATCAGCTGCACCTGCCATCAATCAATTTCTGCTACTCAAGTTTTAAATTTAGGATAAGACAACCAAAAACAGATGATAAGAGCAAGTGCTCAATTTGAAACTAAGAAATATATGCATTTTTACCCAAAGATCAACAAGAAGAATATATGCATTGAACCAAAATGGTAAGAATGATAAGACTAACCTGAATAACTTCCTGAAGAAAAGTGTCTCCAAAAGAACAGTACAAGGGATGATAGCCAATTTTGTCATCTGAAATTAAAAAAAGAAAGAGAACATATTAAGAGATAATACTCCACGAATTTGTAGTAAAATTTGAATGTGACAAGTATAAGCTTAACCTCAACCAAAAAATAATGTCCTTTCATAAGCTACAATAACCTCTTAAACTTTTGGGTACAAAATGAGTTCCGTAACATAGTATCAGAGCCAAATATGCAGCCTCATTTTGGTTAGCCATCACTTTAGTCAAGTGCAGATCAATTTAGCTCTTGTTCTAATAGAGACTACTATGGTTGTGACACTCTATCTAGTCCAATATACTTACACAGAAACCATACTAGCAGTGCATGATGCATGCATTTAGCCATGCATTTTATTGGATTATAGATTCAATGGGACTTAGAACAGTTGTCTGGTGTTGTGTGCCACACTCTGATGCAGTTTCTCCCATGTCATAGCAAGTAAGAATCAGAATTTAATGAATATAAAGGTTGTGATCAGAATCAGATTTTTCATGACTATCTCCACGCATGAAATTTGAAGAAGAGGTTCTTCAGAAAATTATCAAGATAAAACAAATGAAGGGACAAGACAAATCAGAAAGAGAAGAGAGAGAGAGAGACACAAACCCATTTTGATTAAAAAACATAGCATAAATGCATGTCAGTTTTCAGGGAGTTCCAATGTCAAACTCTATCTGTCTCATCTGTGAATTAGGAAATCAGATAATAGACACCTGTCACCATCTAAACTTTCTTCATTCCCTTTCCTGTTTATAACTAATTCACGTTCCTTAGAACACAATTACTCAGAAAGGTCTCGGAATCTTATACATCTTGGTGTTGCTTTGTAAGCAAAACAATGTCCAGCAACATGGCAATTGATTGAATTGAAATATAAAATTGTGAATCAAGGTTCTGATAACAGTTAGACTAAAAGAAGAAGGTTTTACCTGATAGAAGCCCACAGAATTGAAACCCAAGCTAAGATTCAAAAGCCCAATGGATATTCCATTTAATATGCCAAATCCCATCACAGCTCTAGCATCAAAAGGCTTGTGCTCAAACATTTTCATCCATAATGCCACATGAAGTGAACAGAAAGTGACCAATAGATGCCAGCTCGTCAATGTAGTGGCTGCATCCTTCATGACTCAAAATCAGTATGATAAACAAGTAAAATCACCAGAAGTATGTTTTAAGAAAAATTGCACGAATGATGGTTGGTTGCAAAGAGGCATTGTGGCTTCACATACATACTTATCTTTCCTCTTATCAGAAATATGATTGTATCAGTGTATTTGAGTAACTATATGATGATAACTTTTCTTACAAGCACTAAACATGCTGGGATTCAAGCATAAGAAGATATGGTAGCTAGATCAAATTAGACAAACACGAGAAAAAGCACAGACTAATATTGTTTTGTTCTGATTTTAAACATGTCATAAGAAACAAGTAAAAATGTAATACCAAAAAGAAAAGCCACAGGTCCAACATCAATCCTTTTAATCTTGTCATGCTTAATATCATGTTCACTGCTATCACAGTAACGAAAATCTTAGTGATTTCCAGGATTAGCAAGTGAAAAACGGGCTACACATCCTCCAATAAGAAGCACGTAACTTTTCACTTTCGTTTTCTTTCTCCTTATTTTCCAGTTCCACTGCATTAGGACGTTCTTGAAGTTAAATTAGGTTTGACCAGCTCTGATTTCAAGATTTCACAAACCAAGTATATACAAATGGCAGAAACACTCAATTTACTCTTCCATTACAAAATGTTGACTTCTTTCACTTCCGTCCCACCAATCCTACGCATAGATACTTGATGATGCATGCGTAGGTGTAGCATAATAACACCGACAACAAATGGAATCTATGGAATCAACCGATACTCTCATTCACTTCAATTTTATCTTCTCTCTTTGACAGAATGCCCAAAAAGCATAAATCGTTTTGGCTCTAAGATAAATTCGACCAATGACGATGTTAACCAATGCTAAACCGATGAGCCGACATCAAATAAAGCCTCGTAGAGGTCAAAGATCGCGATCAGTCAGCGACGCATCCCACGAACCTAGAAAAGATTAACACAGGAGAAATGGAAGAAAGTTGACTCACCGAAAGTGAAACCAAGTGTGCTAATAAGGGCCTTGTTGCAGATCACTATCGAAACCGACGATACAACCGATAAGCTCAAAGCCCCGATAGTTCCCAATTGGAACTTCTGGTTCTCACTCATCTTCACCACTCCAAATCCCACCTTTTTTCAGGTTTTTGCTGTTGTTATTATTCTTTTGCTAATTATCTTCCTCTGTTCACCCGATCCGGATCTACCAACCTCAAATCCTACAAAAACATAAGCAACCCACTTTAGGGAATAACCTAAACGATCAAACGAGCATCAACCCACAAATGCTCAAAACACAGAAAACAACCGAAAAGATTCGCAAGATGAAAAGGAAACATAATACCTTTTACAAATTGAATCGAAAATAATATAAAAAAAGAGGCAACAACGTTAATTACCGGGAATCAGAAAGGCGAATTTTGGGTGGAAAAGGGAATGTGAGAAAAGAAAATATTTTATAAAAAAAAAAGTGCTGTCAAAGCTCCATTGAAAGAAAGGAAAAAGTAATGTGGAGAAGCAGAAGAAGAAGAAGGAAAAAGTGAGAGAATGAGAAGGGAGATGCTATGTTAAGTTTTGACTAAACACCGTTCATTACGCGGATGGTGTAAAATAGAAAGTTTAACTCTTACATACACAATCACGTGAGTGATTAATAAATTGAATCTCACTCGTAATCTACACAAAATAATAGAATTAATTAAGATTAAATCTTAAGTAAACATGTAATACCCAGTCCAACCAATTGTCAGCTCATCTTTCTATAATTCCTCCTTTCTTTGTTTTCATTATTACACGTACTACGTTGTTGTTATGACTTATGATAGGTCCAGGATTGTAAATTAAGGTCAAGCCTAAATATTGGATTTTGGTTCATTAAAAAATAGTTTTTAATATGAAAAATATTTTAAAATATAATTATAATATCATAAAATGTTTTATAAGTAATAAACATTTGAATTAACATAATTAATGCAACTAATCACGTGAGCATATGCTCCAGTGTTAATGTGTTGTTTAGTCTGAACAACCATGATTTTGTGAATCTTTGTGGGTGGAAGGATTCAACAAACAGTGATTTGGAGATGAGTCGATAAGCGACTTTGCAGTATTGATATGACCTTTTGTCATGAGGCCTCCTAGGCCCGCAGTTTCCCAAGAACATTTATGTAGCCCATCAGTTGCTTCCAAGTCC
The DNA here is from genome assembly GCA_027563595.1 of Erythroxylum suave. Taxonomy (NCBI): domain Eukaryota; kingdom Viridiplantae; phylum Streptophyta; class Magnoliopsida; order Malpighiales; family Erythroxylaceae; genus Erythroxylum; species Erythroxylum suave. The sequence goes on along the minus strand of JAOSBN010000008.1, from coordinate 6,202,771 downwards.
ATACCCAGCAATGATGAGTTGATGACTGCCACTTGTTTTCATAAAGAGAGTCTCTAATTTCTTAAGAATTTGTTTTATTTAGTATTGAAGATTTTAATATAATAATTCAATTTTGAAAACTCATAGAATTAATTCAAATTAAACTGTTATTAAAACAGAACAATCCTCTGTTACATTTGTGACTAAAAGTGAACATTCAAAGACTAATGATGAGGGTGTGGATTGAGGAAGGCCTAAAGCGGGTGCTCAAATTAAACTGTTATTAAAACAGAACAATCCTCTGTTACATTTGTGACTAAAAGTGAACATACAAAGACTAATGATGAGGGTGTGGATTGAGGAAGGCCTAAAGCGGGTGGTGCTAATTAGCCACCTCTGCTTTTCAAGGCTACTTCTCCAAATATTCAGCTTGCCCACATGTAAACTTAAACTGGATTAATTGTCAACTAAAGTTGCCCTCCTTCAAAGGTCTGACCAAATTGCCAACCAGCGGGAACCACGTTATAGCTTGTCACTGTTCTTCCATCACTAGTGGTAACTTGGAACGACAAGGTTTGACCATTCAGGTAGGAGTTGCTCTGCCAGTTCTGTCCCCAGTTTCTTGACATGGGTTGCCAACCTGTTTTGGACCCTTTGATTGAGACCGAGTGTACGTCTCCTGCTCCACCCACATTGGTGATCAATACCAGGTTGAAGTATGAGTGACCGTTTATGGTAAATCTTACTCCTCCCTTCCTCACACATGGAACTCTGCCATACACAACAACAATCTAGCTTAATTTATTACACTACTGATTATTAAAAATTGTCAAATGCATGCAAGCTAACCTTCTAAAGGCTACAGGCACGATTCCAGCTCGATATTGAGCAATTTGCAAGAAAGCAGGCTCGGCGAGGTCAAAGTGCTGGAGAGGGGGATTGCACCAGCCCCCGTTGTTGTTAGGCAAAGCCATGTTAGGAGGGCAAAAGTTGGTGGCAGTAACGGTAATGGTGTGAGGGAGACACCATCTGGGGTCGTCGTCGCATCTCATTTCATAACAAGAACCGCAGCTCAAGCCATTGTTAAACAAAGCTGTGCTTAGTGCCGCAGTGTTAGTTCCATAGCCTTGGCTGTATAAATTCCCATATCCACATGCCCCTCCTGTGAATATAATCAAAACCAGAGTTTGATTAACATGTTTATACCACCATGTCCTATGAATATTCTTGTTAAATGAGTACACTAAGACTTACCCATTGTGCCAGAAGCATCTCCACCACCATAGAAGGTGGCATGAGCACTCTGCCACCCTCCATAATCACCCAAAATGCCATTAAACTGTGAACAGAGTAAGCAGATAAAGAGCAGTACAGGTAGAGAAAATGATGGAGCTGCCATTTTAAGTTCTATTTTTGATCTAGCAGATTGATCCTGGAGATAAGAGTAACTAGCTTTGTGGTAGTACATGAGAAGTAGGAGAGCAATAGGTATTTATAAAGAAAAAACGCAGAAGGTGGGGTTCAGGAGCCGGCCATAAAAGACAGCAAACTGAGTTATGAAATGAACATGCATGGCTTAGAGAGATTTCCTACCGCTAAGCTTAAAGCCTCGGTGGGCCTACACCACCCATGTGCATCTCTCAACCTCTTCTTAGCACCTTCATTAATATTTCTTTAATTGTCGCTGGTGAGTTTCATCCATGGATAACATACTAAACTATCTTGTCCTAATCTGATGTTGCATTAATAGGTATAAAGATTCTATTAGAACTACTAAACCAAACTTTTAAGAGATCAGTTGTCTGGATGGTCGTCTATGACAGTACACGTGTTGCATAGAAAAACCTTCTTGGCCCTTTAATTAAATGGTTTAGTAACGGTTCAGGCTAAGAGCACCAGCACTCTGGAATTGTTATAGTTGAGGAAGACGATAAAATTTCAGGGTGAAACTGGAAATGAAGTGGTTCACATGTGAATGGACACCATAATTTATGAAGGTTGACAAATGACAAAACGTTCATGATAAGATCATCTTCCTATAAAATTACCCTCTTTCTTTTTTATTGAAGAAAAGAAGAGAAAAAGCCTCTTTTACATGTTTCTTTCACGACATTCACTTTTCTGTTTTCTCTCCATTCAGATTCAATGAACTTTTCTTTTACTTTCTGCAGATTTATTAGTAATTACCAACATGAACACACAGGATAATATTTGTTAATCTGATCAGTTTACCAAAGAATTTCACTTTAAACAGGCTTAATTATAATGTTATATATATATAGGCTTAATTTCTAGGCATTGACCAACAGAAATTTACCGCCCAGGCACCCAACCTAACGTTATTTTTTGTACTTTTGTGCCGCCTAATGTATATTTATGTTAAGATGGACGATAAACTACCCATTTAATTCTTTCTCTTAAGTTAGTAAATTTATCATTTCTTCTTTATTAATGGGAGTAAGTACTTGTAGAATTCATCAATCTCCTTAGGTCAAACATATCTAGCATCTAATGTATATACACTCTACACACAACGCATATTATCTGGACATGTCTCTTAAGTAATTAGTGTCCGTATTGATGTGTATTTAGCAAACGAACGTAAGAAGAAACAAGAACATTCAGAAAAAACACCATATACCCTAGAGGTTGATTTGACCATTAACAAATTACTAACAATAATGAATGTTCTGTTCGGACTTTATGGGAGGTTAGATATACACGTAGGGATCTTGGTTAGGTTTGTTATTGTCCTTGTACATTTCTCGGATGCAAAAACAAAATGTGTAAGAAGCCATTGATATATAGTGCCAAACAAGTTTCTGCTACAAGAAAAGGAAAACCCTCATTAAGAATGTATTGTTACACGCAGAACTTCGGTAGGGTTAAGTGATTAGGTACAAACATAGGTCTAAACGTTACATAATTCTGTTCAACGGTCTTTATTCAGATATATAGTTTAGTAGGACTCTGGACTGAACCTTCAATCATTGGAAGAACTTACCAATCTACGACTAAAGGGTATCATATATAGTTTTTTGATTTTGTTTTTTCAGGTTGTTGAGAAAAGACAAGAGATACAATTCATTTATGAAAATCTATTTGAAAAATATAATGATTGTGAATAAAAAATAATTAATTTATGTCATCTGAAAATGTTACTTTCTCAAAAGTGTAAGTGTATATATACCTATATCTCACAAATATAATTGTAGGGACAAAGAGGCCCCTATTCAATATGTTGGTCGTATTTGGTGTGCATGGCTATAATTCTCTCCCTTTTCAGTTTCAAATAAGCTAATCAATGCAATTCATATCTAATTTCTTCTTCAAATACTCAACAAGGGGTCTACTTGCACATTCAGAAGACAGCAACTTCATGTCGGTCCTACCACGTTAGGAGCACATGCAAAGCTCCGGCATTTCTTGCTTGTAATTGCCTCTTTATACATATTTATTCAATGCATCGGTTAGTCTATTTTGGAAGCATTGCGAAGATGTAACAATTTAATAATATCCACAAATGTTTGATCATGTATCCCCAAAAGATCGACAATGAGTCAGAAGAGATGACAAAAAACTTATGGTTTATTGCTAAACTTAAGGTGGAGCCTAAAGTACATCCTCCCAACCTTTTTGTCCTACCCTTGTCATTGTTTCTGTCCAATTCAGCTATTTTGTTATCTTTCTTGCAGGTATTGGATTCTTTGTCCATCGTTGACAACAATTATACCATAGTATGTTCCAAGGAACGAGGATTTACCAGCTAAGAGGAGGAACAATCAGACAAGTTCTTGCGAGGATATCAAATCTTCCAAAGATGCTGCAGAGGATCATGATTCTCATCATCAAGAGCTTCCATGCACCTCTCCCGAGTGAACAATCAATTTACATATTTCTGCTACTAATCGAATTGGTTAGATAAAGTTATATATAATTATATTTATCTGGAATGCACATAGCTAGCATGATAAACCTAGCACACACAAGGCAAAGGTGAATTGTATGTGATTTAAAATTTTTTCACAATTTACTTTAATCCGTACAAAAGATAGGCGGCAGTTAAAATTTAAAATAAAAAAACTTCTTACAATTTGAAAACAACAATAATTATAGTGTGAAAATTTAATAACTAAGGAAAGAGAAGAGAGGACAACCAATTTATACTTGTTCGGCTTGTAACCAAGCCTATATTTAGCTCTCAATTATTCTACTTGAGTATTTCACTAAAATCTTCAAGTAGAGATTTGATGACTCTCTTTAAGTAAGGTTCTTCAACCTTACACACTAGTAATTTTTTACCAAACTTTACAAGCTTTCAACAATTAGGATTAGGATTTGCTAAATATGAGCTGCAATTGGTAGTTTCTTTCAATAGAACGTTTTCACTTTCTAAAACGTAAAAGGTAGATAAATATATGACTTTCGAATCTGAGTATAGCTACTATTGATATATTTTTAACCTTGTTTTGAGTGGATGCAACAACTTTTCTTTAAATAAGAATTCTCTTTGATAATCCTTTTGAAAATTTCTTCACATATACTAGCATTGCTTCAATTTTATCATGAACCAATTGACTAAGTCAATTTTGAATATATTAAAACTTCTTTCATAATATCTTTGACAACATTTTCAAATATCCAAATGTTTGGATAAGTTTTTAAATGTATCTCGAAGACAATTGTCGAATCGTGTAGATAGTAGGTTCCTTCGTCCATACTAAAATGATAGGGACTATCCGTGGAACCGTTTTTGGCTGTTGAAATGAGTTTGTTAAGTTGGTTCCAGTAAAATATAGGAGTTGTTAGACAATTATTCTCTCATTTAAAAAGATAACTAAGTCATATAACCATTTTTATATTGTTATCTTTTGGATAAATGAGATAATTTAGTTAAATAAATTTGAATTTGAAATGTAACCAAATATTATTAATTGTTATCATTAAAATCGTTAATTTAGAAGTATTATAAAAAAGGTAAAAAAAAAATGAATAATTCAGTAGACAAAAGACTCAGTGTCCATCTGGGATTATTTGTGCTTAAATGTACAAGAACTAATTTACTTTGACGTAAGACATTTTGGATCAATCATGAGTTAATAAATTGAATTGATGGTTGTGCACAAAATTGCTAACTTCTGAACAGCACAGGATGCTAAATGCATTTCATTATTACGAGAGTATTGCAGACATTGATGGCAGGTGCACCGGTTTTTATTTACTATCCTCTGCCATCCGGACCACTAGTGCAGCTTCCTCACCAGCACTCATTTTCTCGTGTACATGTCCACATTTCTGGATTGTGTCATTTATTTTTCGAGCGAGTTTGTAATAGGTAAATTATAGATGCATCTAAACATTTATAAATAATGTATTTTAAATATATTATACGTCAAGCAATTAGTAATAATTTTTCTGTAAACTTCTAGAAATCTGGTTCATACAGCTTGGCAAGGAAGTAATAATTTTTCTGTAAACTTCTAGAAATCTGGTTTATGAAGCTTGGCAAGGAAATTTTGAAGCATGGTACAAGATCCTTCACATGTGAGACATGTTGTTCATGCAATTTGCCCTCATTTTGGTCAACTACCTGTAGAAGTGCAAGTGTTATAATTTTGTGAAAAATCATTAGATATGAATATAAATATATTAGATACATGTGACTCGATTGGTGAAATAGTATTTTTCTTTCAAAAAAATATGTTTTTTTTTACTGCATGTAAATTAATAACAAAATTTAAATAACTAAGCTCAATTTAGATTTGATTCTACCGATAATTATAAGTCTTTTAACATATTTTTAATTTCCATCATCCTCAAAATCATAAGATGAGGAGTAATCTATAAATCTAGATGCAACAAAGCTTAAAACTAGTATGTATATTCAGCAAACTCTACGAAATAGATACATTTGTCAGTCGTAGCGCAGAGGAATTCAGCTGTATAAGTTCCAACAACATACGACCCCAGTGTTTAAATTAGAAGGATATCTTCTGATAAGGACATATAGATGAAACAGGAACAAGAACAAGAAAAGGACCAAACCATGTGATGCCAACAGGACGGATAAAATTGAAATCATCAAAGCTTTCAACCATTGAACAACTTTTCTTGTATTGCATTTTCACGTGATGTTCTTTGCTGCTGTAGGTTATGAAAAAAAATTTGTGAACAAGAAAAGCCCTGACAAGTCAGTCTCAGGCAAACTCTTAGAACAGTTTGTATCCACACAGACTAGGAGGCATTGCAGTGCATACGCACAAGGGTCTGATTCTAGTGCGTATTGGTACTTCCTGTTAACGGGGTCTAATCTTGAAAGATGCCCATCAAGAGAGGATCTTTATTAGGTCCACTCTGTAGTACAAGAGGAGCAAAACTTCACTATCGGAGTTAAGAAGACTGTAGTGTGTTCAGAATTCAGGTAGGACACTGCGAAGGCAAGGTCACAAAGAGGAAGCCTCATAGGCCCACCTCAGACTTCCATGGAGGTACAGTAACAGCCCGAGTAACCCTACCATGTGCATACTTTTAATGGAAGCTTGTTGATGGATGGGATTTAGCTAAAGTGGTCCGTTTCTCATGTTGTGTTATGATATAGCTTCGCAAAAGAATATATTATCATAAGGAAGGAATGGCTCATGAATACTGAACAGTAAACCTCAAGGGTTGGGACAGTTGGGGACATGTGTGTTCTTTATCTTGATGATGTTCAGTTCTTTCAATCAATCTCCTAATTTAGGAGTGGATGGTTTAAATCTAACGTTCCGTTCAGCAAATTGCCAATACAAACCAGTAAAGTCCAATTATAGAGGCTGCAGTCCAGTACTGAATGCCCTACAAGGAATAGTCCACAAAATGCCTTCTCCAACAATTGAATAATAGTTGTCTTCAGAGTTCAGGAGTAGCGCTTATAAGTGACAATCAATCATTATTTTTTGGAACATAACTCCAGTCACCTACAAATCACTTGCTCTAATTAATCTATATTTCGTGCCAATGATTCAAAGTTAAATAATGAATTCAAACCAATTACAATTAGTATCGACAAACCTTCAACCATTCCTTGAAATAACCGATTGCATTGTCTAGGAAACCAAATTCCGCACTGTATATTCGTATCTCCTATCAAGCTAGATATGACAAAAGTAGAGAAATAGAACAAAATAGCACTGAAGTTATCCTTACAATTTGCCCAAGTGAAAGAAACAAAATAACACATACGATCAAATTAAAAGAAAGTGTGAAACTAAATGCATGAAATTGAAAATACGTATGCAATCCTAAGATCCTATGGTATCCTGTCAAGTTCTATCCTGAAGGGAGTGGTTGGTGCTCGAAAAAAGCCCTCAACATTTCTTCCAACCTGGTTTGTGAAGCCGCGATATTTCCCACTTCAGCTCGAAGATCTCTAACTTCTACGCAGATTTCTTGCAACTGAGCTAGAACCTGATGATCCCCTAGGACTGGATTAGCTCTGGATTGCTGTGTAGCGGTTGCATTCGGATTGTCCCTCTCTTGATGCGGATTGACCCACCTGTTCGTAGCATCTTCGCTATAATTGAATTCCCTCATTTTGTTAGCATTAATGACATCCACATCGGTAGTATGGGTCAGTTCTTCATTTCTCTTGAGGACCTTGAGACGCCTGAATAGCTGGCTCAATAACACTAGAAATACAAACCTCTTCGTCTCAGCCTTGTGATGAATTACTTGCACATCGAAGTAATTATCATCGGAGCAATAGCAATGCCCTGGAATTGGTTAGTCGAGAAAAACATCTTCATTCCGGAGGTACCCTAAATCACTAGCCTTAGGCATGACATTACGTGCAAGTAGAAATGCCACCAATCTTGGTCCAATATGAAGGGAATTTCAATGCATAAACATGCGTTGGTTAGTAAAGTGCATAGCAACTCTAATGCCGAGTCAAGACATATCGTTCTTTATCCCATTGAGTATCAATTGTACATCTTACACGTTTATCAAAAGATGGCCAAGCTCTAAATGCTCACTCATCTGCTCTTATTTTATGATCGCTTCTCTCCCATTGACGTGAGAAGTGAGCACCAGTAGTTGTTTATTGGCGACCGCACTGAGGTTGGCATAAAATTGTTTTACTGCAGTTGGGTAGTATGCACCTTTAAGGTCCAACAACTTGCCCCAATGAAATTTGTCCAAGCTGGCCCTCACATTGTATGCTTCATTAATACCCACTTCAACTGAGAGTTCGAACACAAATTTGTTATTCTTTTTCTTATTGAACCAAGCCTCACATTGCTCATTGATGAATAGAGCTTGATCAAGCTCAAGTTCCTCTGCTTCTTCGACCAACCTCTTACCCTTAGTAGCTCTAGAAGATTGAGCAGTACTCTTCCGCGCAATTTGCTTAACTTGCGACATTGACTAATAGGCACACAACTAGGTATAATTTCAACAAGATAGAGCCCAATCCCTAACAACCAATCAGCAATTCTCCCCTACAACTTAATCACAATTCAACCACAAACCCAGCAACTTCAACACACCCACAAATCTAATGTCAACACAAACCCGCTATCAATAGCAACCCTAATCTCAACGCAAAATGTCAAGCAACCTCAATCGTATGGGTTTCGAACAGTAATCAGAAATGTTATCCCCACCTTCACCTATAGTTACAAAAGAACACTTACCCATTCCAAATCAAAGTGAAGATTGTGTCTAATCCCCCAAAATCATGAACAGGAGTTGCGGTGGCAATGTCGTGGCAGAAGAGAGCAACCAAGGCATGATTTAGGAGACTAGGGTTTGGGTAGGTGGGATTGTGGTGGGATGGTGCGGTCGAAAGGAAGGGAAGAAGAAAAGAATAGAAGAAAATGTATGGAAATCTAGGTGAGAAGGTGAAAGAGGTAAGGGAAGATCGCAGAAAGTGAATGGCCTGAAGGTGGGAGGAAGAAAATGGGGGCAAAATGTAGGGGAGAGTGTGGGAAAGAATAGGGGAAAAGAGTTTTAAAAACTGAGTGCAAGTAATATTCGTTAAGCGGACATAATGTCCCCTAAATAGTCGTTCTCAGGTTTATAATTCCACTGTGAGGTTGTTTATTCCGTAAAGTGGAGTCCTTAGTAGTGAGATGCTAAGTAATGTCCGTTAAGCAGACGTAATGTCCGCTAAGCAAACCTTCTCTATTTTCTTTGCCCATCTCACTTAGTTCACTCCTATTTTGCCACTTCTAACTACTCAATGATAACTATAGAACTATATTCATGATGTATGAATGAAAATAATAAAAACATTAAATGAAACAAAGAGACATGGCAACTTACCTTCCCGACACTTAACATAGGTCTTACGTCTATGATCGATAAGTCGTGATCATGCTATTCAAATTCCTTATTAGATAGGAAGTAGTAGTAAGTTAAATATGTTAATATATTTTAGATATATTATCCTCGGTGTTTAGAACTTATAGGATTTTTATTAGAATATAATTTAAATTTGTTACGAACCCTTTCCTGCTAGAATAAGTGTAATACCCCATGCTAGGGGTTAGAAAATTTAAGAATTTTCAGTACATCATATGCTTTGCATAATTGAGTATTCACTAATATGTGCATATGAATTTTTACATATACAATAATTATACATGCATTCATGACATTTTCTGGGTATAATTGATTTATAAATGTGATTAAAAATCAAATTATGGATTATTTGCGTTAAAAATTTATTTGGAGACTAGTGATATTATCTCAAAATTTTTGATGGATTTTAGGAAATTTCTGAAATTTGGGGTATTATTGGATTAGGAAAAATAAGAGACAAATAAATCAATAGCATTATGACATGTGGCAGCACAAGTAAGTGACACGTGAATTACATGCCTCCAACTCACTCTCTCTCTCTCTCTCTCTTGGTGTTCTTCACTGCAACATCACCTACTATTCTCCTTATTCCCCATCATCAAACCACCATACCATTTGTGTTCTTATTTGGTTGTCTTTTTCTGTCCTTGCTTCTCTCCACCGAAACCATGCTCCTCACTCTCACTGCTAGAATTTCCTTAAACAAGTAAGTTGTGTTTTAAGTTGCTATGGATATTGTAAATGCTTTGATGATGTATTAGTGTTGGAAATAAACAC
>JAOSBN010000008.1:6162959-6187473 GCA_027563595.1 Erythroxylum suave | reverse complement strand
AAGTTGTAGCTTATTCTCTTAGCTTTAAATTGGTATAAAGTTTGTAATTTTTGAATATTGGAATTGAGAGTTATGAGATGTACAACTTGGAGGCATGATCATGCATTAGCCAAAATTTCAATGTACACAGTCTGTGGTATTTTAAGCATAACTCATTGAATACTAAACCAAATTAGATGAACTTGGTATCATTAGAAACCTAAGACAAAGAGGAAAAACTTTCTAGAAGGAAGTTTACCTAATTAACTCACTTTCCTAATGAGAATAATTGAGCAATGTGGACCCAAAGGTAGATTGTGAAATAAATATGGATTGAATGATTAAGTATGATTTCACATGATCGATCATATGATAAGAGTTAGGATAAGAAACTCGAATTTTTGACATGAACATGCATCATACATATTCAGTATACTTGATGCAAATTAATGATATATGTTTGTATTAAATGTTTTAGAGGAACCAATCGAGCGACCGATTCCTGATATTATCAGGATGTCGAGACAATAAGCAATAAGGGAGATTATAAGTAATTTAGACGATAAATTTTGTGAGTAACTTAAGATGGTCTCCCCTTGATTTGTTTTGTTTATTATTGAATTGAATTCGATATTGATGAATGTATACTGAATTGTGTACTGATTTCGGACATGAAGGTCCGAGGTATTGATTGATGAATGTGATATTGAAGTGCTACTTGCATGTGAATATGATTAATTACTTGCTTTGCATGAAATATCTGAAATGAATTTGTTTTGTTTTAAAATTGTTGAGTCCTAATTGTGGGTAAATAGGCATGCCTAGAAGGGTCTGCAGCTGCTTTTGTGGCACTTCGGTATCTTCTGTTATTGACACTTCAATGTCTTCTGATATTGACACTTAGGTGTCGAGACTTTGGTCTTTTCTGAGACACTTCTGTGTCGAAACTTTGGTCTCTTCTGTATAAGTCCCGTTACCCGCTTCTGTCAATGGATTTAGGAGTCTTATGATTTTGTACTCTGATATCAATTTGATTTTTAGCATAAGCTAAATTGTATTCTATTTCTGAAGGGTTTATACCCTCTTGTGTTGAATAATTCTGTTATTTATAAAACTCTATTTTGTTATGAATTTCTGTATCTGTTGTTGGCTTATAGTTTAGTTATTACTCACTAAGCTATATGCTTAGCATGGAGGATTTGCCTCGTATAGGTTCTAAAAGAGGGATGTAAGAACTAAGACAAGACAATCGCGATGGCCAAAGAAGTCTGATTTTTGTTTTGTTCATATGTATTTTGAGATTGTTTTTGGACTTGTATCTGATGTCTATAACTCATGAATTTTTATTTTGATGGGTTGTAATAAATTTAATTAAGGTTGTTTTCTGAAATTTTGATATGCGAAGTATGTTTGTTGAGATTCTGGTAATGTATGTATAAAGTGTTTTGTATGTTTTGAAATGCTTCGTGTTCAGTGTGTTCTGTGTGTATGTGGCACTCGCAATATCCTCCCAGGAGGTATATATGGGTGTTACAATAAGGATTCTTCTCTATAAATATGTGTATATTTAGCCCTTCAATGACAAATAATTTTCTACAAACTTTGGCTTTTAACTAGAAGGTGTGATGCTTTTTTCTATGAGTGATTCTTAGTTTCCTACTCATTATTGTTTGTGTTCCTCACTAACTTTCAGCAAACCTAACTTAAATTCCAACCTAAAACTTAAGATTCCAAAAACCTAATATCAATGATATTTCTTAATTTTGTGAGTTTTAGCTACTAGTTGATACTACATCGTCAGCATTATAAAACCCATTCAATATTTTCTCCACAAGCATTCATGCAATTTTTAGAATTAAGAAGATAGTATATCATCAACTGAATAAAATCAAGTTAAACAGTTTTGTATATATGTATTTTCATGGGGAAGTTTAGAAGTGTTATCAAGTATGTACCATAACTTCATTAATTGCTAATCAACTACACATTTTGAAGAAGATGCATTTCCAGGATGATTGTCAGTGTTGATTGCATGGGGAAGTTTAGAAGTGTTATCAAGCTTGTACCATAACTTCATTAATTGCTAATCAACTACACATTTTGAAGAAGATGCGTTTCCAGGATGATTGTCATTGTCATCAACACGAATGATGAAGTCCCAGGGAGTAAAATTGTTTCCAAAGGCAGGTGTAATGAAAAATCAATTTCTTGTGGATCCCTACACAGTTCAATCAGATGGGGAGGAATATACTCCTCAGTGTACCGAAATCCAAACAAAGACTCATATCGATCATCTTAATATACTAGAGACAGAAACCTAAGTAAGTAGCTTAAGGAATTTATATATAGTTTTGTTACTTTTTAATCATAAGTTAATATATAAATTTTTGAGTTCCATGAAAAAGATGAAAACAATAATCACGCGATTCAGCAATAATTATTTGCCATACATTTAGTATAATCTTTTAGTTCTTGTGTTTGTATCACAAAAGCAGAACACAATAGCTTCACCAATGTGGCTTAAATTAACAATTGATATGAAAAACAAAAATGATACAATTGAAAATGGAATAATGTTACCTTTTGAATTTGTAAAGGACTTTGACAACACATCGAACCTCATGTTTTCTGGTGTGAAGAAATCCAGGAAACCATTTAAGAAGTCCTCATCCCAGACCTTGTACATGCAATCTCTATATATCACATGTTCTGCTGGATAAAGAGGCAAATTCACTGCAATTAAGAATTATTAGTTTTACACCATTGAGACGGTATACATTAGTAAGAGGCCCAGTGATATACAATTCATCTGTCAAGCAAGTGATGAACACTTGCATCTTGTAAAGTAGAGAACTTCTGCTCAATACTGCTTAACTTTCAAGACATCAAGACTGTTTACATGGCTTATGACACAATATTGGACATGAAATAAATTCTAAAATTTTGAGGTTATCAAAATGAAGGGCATGAAGAGTTGAATGAGTGTTCATAAAAATTCCAGTAAAAATATAGTTGCGCAATTTCTATCTGCATATAAATACTGCTGAAGTTCAAATAAATCCTTAGCTCTAGATTGTTCCCATGGCAAACAAGTTTGACTTCTAAAGAATATGCACAACACTGGCCATGTGGACATAGTACATCAAGAAGCTGTCAAGAATGCTGATATTTCATATTTAAATAACTGAGGAAACCAAAATTCAAATCAACGTTATAAAAGAAAATTATAACAAACAAAGAACATCAGATCTCAAACATTAGCCATCATGCACGAGCTGCACAAAATCTATATAAAATTTAATAGAGAAATCTAGTAATTGGTCATTGAATTGTTAATGACAAGGTCGATTATCCAAATTTACATAATTCATGGAAATGCCATGTCACTCTAATTAAGAATGGCCAGCAAGATCTCAAACCTTAAACACCTCTAAATATGATAAATCAAAGAATGGCCAGCAAGATCTCAAACCTTAAACACCTCTAAATATGATAAATCAAAAAGATCAGGCTACAAATTTAACATTAGAAATTCAATTACTTGGCAGTGAATGCAATTGCTCCTTCTTTTGTTGGTAAGTAAAAGGAACACGATGGAGGTGGTCCGATCCAATTGATAAGGAAGGAAACAGCTCACAAGTGAAGCAATAAAATCCATCGCCTACTAAGAACTGTAAAAATAGGATCTAACAAGCAACATCAATGTTCAAATTCAACTGCCTATAAAAGATGAAAGGACGTTTGCCTACCTCGATTATTTTACTCCCTCAGGATGCCAGTGAGAAAGATATTCACTGACAGAATTTCTTTATACACATCAAAATGCTTCATCTATAATTTTGTGTTTCAACAGTCTTCTTTCTATCCCTCTTTCTTTCTCTTTATTGTTGTTTCCATTGGTGTTCTTCTTCTCCTTGTTTGAAAACAATAAAAACTATTGCCTTAATAAGCATAAATTTTTAGATACTCAACAACCTTGACAGTTATAAAGATGAAATGAAAAACAGGGACCAACTTCAAACAGCCTCAATATTGGGAAAGGAATAGTAGGATTATCCAATGTTTAACACACCTCTGCAGCAACATCATGGATGAGAGGCACATAATGATAAAGCCAGTACATGGGAAAAATCACATTAAAAAAAAAACAAATCCTTTCATGAAAGTCAACGCAGAAGTGAGATAATTGTCTCTATAATCAATACATAAAGCACATGCTGTAAGCAGCAGCAAAGTGACATCAAGAGAATTTAAATTTATCAAACATATGAAATTGAAACTTTGAAAACATGTAACATTAATGGATTGAGAAATATCAATCAAACAGATATCTATCAAATAAACTGAACAGAGAAGAAGAACATGAGCAAGGTGGGCAGAAGGCTAAGAAGCAAGAGCTGGGTATCCCTATCCCTTGCATTATATACACTGAAAGTCAGCATGGAAATGAATATTATTCTTTTAAGTCTTTAAAATGTTGAAGAAATATAGATGTCTTATTCATGAATAAATAAGATCCATCATGATCCCAAATCTGTGTCCAAAGTTTGACCAATCAAAACAACACATGAAATATTAAACAAAAATAAACACACCAGGAAATTCACAAAGAAAATGCTTTCTAATATCAGAAGCATTTCTACACATACGAAAAATGAACTACTAATATGTGTTTATACTGCATTATATTTGGAAATCAAACAGATAACTACAAAAGGATGGTGGCCTCTCCAGACATCAGAAGTGAATGGTATCTCTGAAGACTACCTTGTGATTCACAGATTAAGATCAAAATATGCTCGCAACACCCAAAGATACTTTAAAGAGTAGAGAGAGGTAACAGAGACTTTTACTATCAAATTTTGATTCATCAAGTTAAGCAATCAACTTCCTAATCAGATATGCTCAGTTTAACTTCAAAATGATAGCAGGCATGCTAGGTTTCTGTGTATGTAATTGATGACCCTCCATTCTTGTACAAATAACGAACATAGTAGCAAAGGGAAGACTCAAACTAGCAGGCCATGGGACACAGACTTCTTTAACATCATGTACTTTACAACAGCAAATTGTTTCTGAGATTTGTTCAGACTTTTCATGTGAAAGAACATACAAGTATATGAAAATGGACGCACACTTCCTCTTGATTTCTCCAAGCGTCACTGAGCAAAAAGTATGTATGGGAGTTTGGTTTCCCTCTACGCTCAATAAAGTGAAACAAAGCAACTTTGCTTCTCAAACACTATTAGTCTAATAGGCGGTTACCAAAATGACATCCACTATCAGCTCAAATATCAAAGTTTAAATGACTGAATATACGTTCTTTTAGTTTTTGTTCAAAGGGAAAAATGTTAACTGCATCCACCATAATGTAATATTCTTTCCAGTTCATTTTGCAATAACTGTTCAATGAAAAGAAGATGACAGATAGACCTCATTTTCATCCGGAGTATCAGTACTCCCCCAAGAATAGCAATGCTAAGTTGCAGCGTTAAAATGATCAGATCAAAGTACGATTCAAATTCTAAGTAAACACAATCATTTAGAACAAAAATGATCAGAAGGGAAGGCGACATAACACAGGAAAGAGTCATAAATTAAGGTAATTTATCAGAGCCCCTTCTTCCTCTATACTACTTTCGTTAAAAAAAACAAACGTGATTTCATTTTGTAGAAACCCACAGAAGAAGGCACTTTTTTTTTTACACTTCTTAGACTACAGCAGCCCCTGGTTCCTATCCATTTCCACTACAAAGCATCAAAATAAGATTTTCTTTCTGAACCCTAAGGCACTGGCACTAAAATATTTCACAATATGTAGCTTGGCGCTTTTATTCAACTAGTTAGTGACAGTAAATAAAATTCTAGAATGATAATTAGCAGGGATAGCAATTTAAGTTTAGAGAAAATAATCTAGAACACAGAACAGGTTCCCTTGAAATCCTACTCTTAACATGAAAAGCAAGACCCTAAACAGCAAAAGAATAGGGATCAAACCTAGACAATGTGCAAGACCCTGAGCTTCAACAGGATCAGAAAACCTGCCCATGACCACACAAACCGCTTTCTGCCTGAATGGATATCAAAAATTTCGTATCACTTAATCACATTTAGTTGCTGCTCTATAATAGGTAGCCGTTAGAATAAAGCAGAAAATAAGAGCATTAAACTTCTCACTTTGAGAAGCATTTCCCTTTCCTTTCAATTCATTATCTTCTTCCTCTTTCTCGTCTAGGTTTTTAGAATCTAGAGGAGGTCCATCAGGGTAAATATCAGGATCGTGATAGAGCAAAGCGAAGACGCCGTTCTCCGACTCAATCACCACTATATCATTCAATTTCAACGTGCATCGAGCCAGCATTTCCGTTCGATTGGAAGGGAAGACACAGCAAAAACCAACGAGAGAGAGAGAGAGAGAGAGAGAGAGTGTTCTCGTCCCTCAAACTTAACGCCCTTCCCTCTCTTCTTTTCCTTCTACTACAAAACACAACGGTAGTACCACTACTAGTCACACCACCATAGCCATAATCTATTAACCGGCCTAAGCCCCAAGATCGACGGTGTCACAGTTATTATCACCTGCGTTACACACCATCTTATCCCCTGCACTCAACGTATGACAGTTTGCCAGGTGCCGATCACCAGGATACTTCACTGACGTGGCGGATTTCTACTGTTTTTCTTAAGAGGTTATCTTTGAGTAACTAGGTCCCGTTTGGATTGAGGCGCAAAATATGGCTTCTACGAGGAATTTGGATCCGAAGATTAGCGGTTGGATTCTAGAGTTTCTTCTCCGGCAACAGATTTCGGATCTTCTGGTCAACAAGATCGTAACTGACATCAATTTTCCGATTGCCGACGATAATCCACGATTGAAAAAGACGCTGATCCTCCGTTCCATCGACTCCGAGATTCGAGACGGTTCCGTTTCCGAAACGATGCTCGAATCCCTCGAAGTCCTGGAGAAGCTGGACCGGGGAGAAGGCATCAAAGTCTCCAATTTGATGAAGGAGGCGTACCGCACGGTGGCGGTGGAGTGCACGGTGAAGTACTTGGAAGGTAACCCTAGCAGGAGGGGGCAGGGGAGGTACTTCGAGGCGGTGGAAAGGATTTGGAGAGGGAGAGTTCAGAAATTGGAGAAAATGGAAGAGAGCGAGTTGTTTACGGAGGAGCTGAGAGAGTGTAGAGACGAGATTGAGGCTGCGATTTGGGATTCCAGTGTGTGCAAGAGGTTTATGGAAAGGAATTCGAGAAATGAGGCGTTAAAGCTGGTTAAGGCTTATCTATGTGAAGCTATGGCGTTAATGGGGCCTTCGTTTCTCGAAGTAGTTGCCAGGAAGGAAAAAGAGGCGAAGGAGAAGGCGGTGACGGTGGCTGATGGACATGCCGGTGATCAGAATGCGGGTGGTGCTGATAAGCCGACCACTACAAGTAAGTGTTTGGTTAGTTGCATTTAATCAAATTATACCAAATATTTTCGTGAAATGTTTGCTTATGTCCATTGAACTGTATTATGTAGAAACTCAGAAGAAGAAAGTGCTTCATAAACAGAAAGAGATTGCTTCCCATCGACGTCATAAAGGAAAAGTTAAGATCGTTGATTGTGAAGAACAGGATGTTGACAGACCTTGTAACAAATATCAAACTCTGCAGTTTCCTGAAGTTGATAAAATGCAAGAATCTCTTAGGCATAGTTCTATGGAGTTACAAGCTGTTGTCAAGGACCCTCTTCCTGAAGCTTTACATTTAGCTGAGGCTTTGATAGCTGAAATGGCGAGAAAAGTCTTCAATCAGGAAAATTCTGTCCAAAGTCGGAACATAAAAGATGCATCTACATCTTTTAGTGTTTTAATATCTGAAGTGGCAAAGAAGATCATCAACCAAGACTCTTCATTACAGAACCTGATTGTGAATGGTGTGTCTGTTCCCAATCTGTCAAATAACGAGACTGTTGAACATGTTCAAACTGAGGCTAATAACGAAATGCCATCTTGCAGCAATCAAAATGAACTTCCTAAACTTAGCTTAATGGAACGGAATAGTACTGCACGTACGTATGAGGTATGATTTTGAGTCCATCTTTCATCTTACATGGCATTGAGTTCAATTTTCCTGAATAACAAAGCCGATTGCGAATTGCTTCGTGGTATTCAAAATTTCATTATTCTTTTGTATTAATCCTTCAGTGTGACTATATGTTTCCTTTCTCTATTTTAAATTAGTGGGATGATTCAATTGATGACTCACCCGAAGAAGGAGCTCGTAATCATGTGAGCAGAGTGCACCTAGAAACCCCAAAGAGGAAGGCTGTATCCCCATTGAAGAAATACGAATTGATGAAGTTTGCAAGAAGGAGGAAAATGAAGAGGTGGAGCTTGGAGGAGGAAGACGCCTTGCGAGAGGGTGTGCAGAAGTATGCAGCTTACTTGTATTCAGTGAACAATTAACATGAGTTCTTCTTTATTTTTCTTGCATGCTTACCCTTCACTCCTAATCTCCCACTCCCATAAGCCCAAAAGAAGCCAATAGTTGTTACTGCTTTAGATGAGTTAGATGAAAGAACGTGTTCTAATCTATTATTTTCTTTGTGCGTTCTTTTCTTCTTTGGAAATTTCTCTTATTTTCTGCACTTGTGATGTTCATTGGTGAAAGGTTTGGTAAAGGAAACTGGAAGCTTATTTTGAACTCCAGACGTGACATTTTTGCGGAGAGAACTGAGGTAGAAGTTTCTTTCATTCTTGGAAACCTTACGTTTGATTCATTCGTGTGATTCCAGACATTTACTTCAATTTTTTTTTTAAGGTTGATTTGAAGGATAAGTGGAGGAACATGACACGATTTTGATACTGCAAAACAGGTCTAGTGTTCTAGTATTTCTGACTTTTTCTTTTGAAGTTATTTTACAACTTTGTACACTTGAGCAGCTCTTGCATAACTTTTAGGTTTAGTGCATTCAACCTATGCAGAAAAATCATGTATTGTATTTGGTTGCCTGTATGTATAGTATATCACATTTTCTTTTTAACTTTTTTCCAATGACTGGATGTAGCATGTGAGGAAATACATGTGAATGTATACATATAGGGCTGAAAATAGAAATTAATTTTATTGACCATGAATTGTGTTTGATATATGTGTTACTTATGATAATTCCTTTCCCTATGTATATTTTGACTATGAAACTCCATTTACTCTTAGTGGTTTGTGTGTAATTGGTTGACTGGTACGCTGTTCATGCTCTATCCGATATATGTTGGTATGCTGCAGACGGTGAATAGTGTTTGGTGGAATGCCTGCCAATCTCATTTTGTTTCAAGAAAAGTTTTAACATGTTCTGGAAATATTAACTTAATTTATAGCGTAATTAAATGTTCATGACAAATACAAGAAATCTTGAACACATGAAATCAAAGTACAAGGTACATTCCAGCTAAGACAGTGTCGGAATGGTAGCTACTAAAATGATGATTAGGTAATCGATTTCTGAAAATACATTGATTAGGTAATCGATTTCTGAAAAAACATTCCAACTGATAACAAATCTGACCCGTAACCTTGTTTTGCTCAAGCGGCTTGTCGCTATATGCTCTATGCTTGTATTTATCACATTCATGTGGTTTTTGTGTAGTTAGCCGAGTCCCGCAAGCAAGTTCCTTCCTCTTAGACTATCAGACAGGCTTAATGTTAAACCAAATTACGTGCGTTTCCTGGAAACTTAATCTCATGAAATGAACCTTCCCATCTCAAGGAAGCCGAGGAGATGAGAGAAGACCTCCATCTATGACTTGAGATCAGCAGTCACCATAACTGTGACAATTATTGAAACTTCTAATCATTAGTCGTATCAATATTGATATCTTAAGAATCAAAGACATGTCTCTTGACTTTTCAACTCTATATCTTCACGCAGCCTCGCCAGACTAATCCAACTAATTACAGCGCCCATAAATGGGAGGTCCAGTTAAATTTGTGGCTAAAACTTGACGGCACACAGGTTGGCATTGGGTAAAAGGCACAGGTTGGCGTTGGATAAAAGGCACAGAGAATCTCTTTTGTCATAAATGTTATATGTACATGTATCCTTGTTCAAGACGATAAAAAATCCTGCATGGCTGCATCTGCGGAAGTGAAGTTTGTGTTCGTAGTCGTGTTGGCCTCCATTTTTGTCGTCGGCCACCATGTTAATGCTACAACTGCGATAACTTGCGAGCAGGTGACAATGCTGTTGAGTCCATGCATCAGTTATGGGGTGACGGGAGGGGTTGTAGCACCAGGCTGCTGTGAAGGGCTTAAAGCCCTTGATGATGCAGAGAAGAGCACTGAAGATAGACAAGCTGCATGTACTTGTGTCAAGAATGGAGCTTCGATGATACCTGGACTAGATTATGCTCGCATTAATAAGCTTCCAGGCCTTTGTGGAACTCCTTGTCCTTACAGGGTCACCCCTGACCTCGACTGCTCAAAGTATGGCCTATTCGATTTTGAGCCTTTGATTATTACATTGTTATTTGCAGGTTTATTAATTAACAATGTCAATTTTTCATTGCTTATACATATCTGCAGGGTAAACTGAGGTTATGTATCGGAGGAATTCGACGGGAACAGTTAAATACGTGCGTTAGATAGAAAAACCAATCCTGCGGTATCCGAAACGTGATATATAGATCAATCCCTCACTTCATTTCTGTTGTGTTTCAAGCAATCCTTTAATGCTTATGTTTGTATGTATCCGTGTCTATTGCAGTTATCAGATATGAAATTGATGAAATGGAACTGAGTTTTGAATCTCTTCTTGATTAATATAATATTTACCTTTAAATTAAACAACAGGAATAGTCTGCAAGATTTTGTGTTTTTATCCTTGATCAGAAGCAGATATAAAGCATCCAGCTCAGTTTCATCACTTAAAAATCATGATTAATACAATACACCCGTAATTAATTTAGTCAGGAAACATGAATATCGATAACGAAAATAATATTCCAAGCTAAAACAAGGTATAAAGAAACAAACGAATAATAAGTTGATGATCTTCGATCTGCTTCTGCTTCTTGTTCCTGGGAGCTATATTTTTGGTGAAACATTAATCAATGACCGGAGATCATATCTTTCAGAAAGGAACGTGATGACGGTGTGAAGGAGGATATGGTGAGTAAGGTGAACTCGGAACAAAAGGCGATGTGTTATTACTCCTAGAGGGTGACCAATTATAATTAGCTGCTGGACTTCTAGGAGTCATCGGACTTCTTGGTCTGGTCGGCGTCGGCACCGACATGTTGCTGGGGGTGGTGCGACCATCTCCATTCCTCCTGGGACCCTTTTCTGCCCACTTCACCTCAGCATGTCTAACGTTTTTAGGGTAACTCGTCCAGCAGCTTATTTTTCCTGCTCTTTGTATGTACCTACACATCGTATAAATCGAAACTGATTTCATAACCTACAACTAGAACAGTGACAAAAGAGAGCCGTTACGTTATTATTACAATTGCTGGTGCAAAATGCATGTTCTTAACTTATAAAAGATGAGATGCAGAGTTTTGTTCTGGGGTTGGTGCTAGATACTATGTTGGGCGGCAGAAGGAACCTACCAACTATGTATACTTGTCTGGCCTTGTTGTCGTATTATTTAAGGTATCTTTAAATACCAATAAATAATTTAAAATGTGTAATGATAATTTTATAAATTTTTTTAATATGATATTGAAGTTTTTAGGGAGAAAAAAAAAGATGAAAAAAAGTGTTTAATAGAAACTCGAAAACTCACCTTTGGCTGAATCTCTTCCCCAAACAATCAATGCATTTTCTTCCTTCTGACATGTCTCCCATCCCCAATCTCAAACAACTTCTGCAATAGGCCCTTCCACAAACCTGCACAGACAACCTTTGCTAATAATTCTTATCTTCAGCAATTGATTGTATATACTCTTCTCTTAATATAACTTCACAGCATACTAAAAATGTCGAAATCTTGCATTATTGTGTTACAAGTCTTGTAGGAAAACCAACCCTAAAAGTTAACTTGAAGGGTAAGAGAGTCCACAAACTTATAAACCCATAACATCCTACCATGCTTCGTAGCTCAGGCACCGCCGGGCTAATTGTGCGCTAGATCTTTTCTAGCCCCGGTCGGACACTGCAATGCCAGCGACACCCCCCGTGGGCATGGCACAAGAACTTGGAAAAGTGATATTAGCTCTGATACTAATTGTTACAAGTCTTTACAGGAGAACCAACCTTAAAAGCTAGCTTGATGGGTAGGGAAGCCTATAAGCTTATAAACCTAGTCAGTCTCTTTTATTAGGATAATTAGACCATAACATATTGTTACTACTGAAAACACTTGTTGCATTATTGTTCTAATTCAAGCTGTGTTAGAACTAAATTTAACCCATTACAAGACAAATTGTTAAAGTTTAGAAATTGCCGCAAGTTATTAACTGAAAGATTCGAGTTCTTACCAAGCACCTGTGGCGGAAAAAGTAGATGTAAGTACAACAAATGGTGCAGATATTGGAGTGAGGAATCCCAGGTCGACGAGATTTTCCACCTTTGACATTTGGGAACGGAGAGGCAGTGCTCATCACCATACTACTCTGATCCAGTGCATGCCTGAACTCAGCGAAACTTTTTGAACCCTCTTGATGACCACCAATATCACTGACATGTATTTGATCACCAACTCTAGACAAATGTGAGTCTTCCATGTCTTCATCGTCGCGATGGCGGTGGTGAACGTTGTTCTGACGGTGGCGTCGAAGGCCTCCTCGTTCTCTGTGAGGCTTGTTGCGGGGTTCACTATTAACAAGGTGGCCGTCGACACTAACAGCATAAGATTTTGATGCTTGCAAACCCGCGTTGAGATCGAGACTAGGCAACTTGTGTAGAGTGTGTTTGGATTCTTTAACGGCTTCCATGTTAGTTGCTTTCTTCTCCTCTGTAACCTTGGTATCACGTTCTTGTTGTACGTTTGCGAGGTCCTGAAAAGTGAGGTTCACTGAATCGTCAGGGATTCCTGAGTAGAGTTCTTCGAGCTCCAGTTTCGCCTGAGCCATGGTTTTGGGATTACCCATTATCAGTTTTCTTTTCCTCTGCACAAACACGTGAGTGATGGAGGAAAAGAGAAGAGAAGCTATGTGGGGGGTTTATTGGCTTCTGCTACCAAATGGAGACGAGGGTAGATTATAGTAGAATGGCAACAATGTTTTGGCCGGCTTAGACTAAATC
Organism: Erythroxylum suave; assembly: GCA_027563595.1. Lineage (NCBI taxonomy): Eukaryota > Viridiplantae > Streptophyta > Magnoliopsida > Malpighiales > Erythroxylaceae > Erythroxylum > Erythroxylum suave. The sequence goes on along the minus strand of JAOSBN010000008.1, from coordinate 6,174,270 downwards.
CCATTTTTACAACTTTCACGGAATCATATAAAACAAGCGTATGGATCCATGCTCATCCACGGCAGCGTCACTCACTCTTGCATCTTTAGTAACACTAACACCTCACCTTTTATTTATTTTTCTTAATTTCGTATAGTATGTAACAAAACTTTATATTTGGAATTTTCTTATATCTTCATTAGATTCAATTATCTAATTAGTGACTCATGACGACGCACCATGCATGTTAGGAGTTCTTATTGTTATATGATGACAAGCCATGACAGCATTTGGGATAATGTTATTTTTGGTATTCATACAAATGTGATATATCACATTAGTACAATATTAAATTAGTGGTCACATAGAAGTCACTTGACTCGTATCATGACACATTGTTAGCAAAGGAGGGATAAAGCTTCAGTTACCAACGGATGTGGTCTTATGAACAATCCGAAGATCGAAGGTTGTCTGTACCCATGTTGTTGGATTAAGCAGCGACGGCTGATACAAGGAATTTGAGCAAGCTTACTTATTGGAGTGTGTCTGTATGAGATGGTTTATAATCACTTAACTAACGTGAGAGAGTGAGAGATTTTGGTCTGTTTATTTTGTCCCACTTGTCAACTTTAGGTAAAATCGATGCTAAGTTTGACATTAAGATGTGTGTGTCTTTCACATTAGCACGCAACTAAACTTAAATTAATGCTCAAGTGTTGCATACAATGAAATTTCTAGGTGGAGTAAGATGATTAACATAGCTTCAAAACAGAAAGCTGTATTGCATGTTTATGTTTTTCTTTTGCTTATGCTTCAGAAATGTAATTTACTTTAATTTATTTTTTAAAAAATAGGGAACTAATATTGGACCTTGAAGAAGATTAGAAAACTATTATTGTGTCACTAATGAGCAACGTAAGTAACTTAAGATACAAGCATAGAAGAACAAACTCTGCACTTAAGTCATTCAGCTTCAGAAAACCATGGAAAGAACATCCAAAAGGAAGACATGAACAAATTAAAATACGACCCCGTTTGAAGGGGAACGCAGAAATACAAAGATTAGGTTCGTTGCTCATTTCTATAGTGAGAATCTGTAAAAACAAGATGTGTACTATTACCTCTCCAAAGAACAAAAATCAAAAGAAAAAAGAAAAAGACAAGAACAAGAACAAGAGTATCCAAAAAATAAATGATGTTTCAGTCTATGTTGGATGTGCAGCGTCCATCAGCTTTGTTCTCGTGATCCCATCCTATAGACGCAAGAAGTGCTTCATCAGACAGGCGTCTCAGACTCTCTCCATTACTTTTTGACAGCAAACAGGAACTCAAGGTACCTTTCTGCTCACACATCACGCTTGCAAGACCATTCAACTTTATGTAATTATCTAACGGCGTGTTAGTAGTGTCGACAAAGTTCATCATACTCAATATTGGCACATCTAGTTGCATATCCTCTCGATAGGGATGAGAATTAAGATCTATTTGACCAGTGCTGGTTTCTGCCTCCTCAGTTTGTGTTTGGTTTTTGTTTCCTCTGTTCTGCAAGTCTTTTTCGTGCAACCCTGGAGAGCTTGATATGCCATTTGTTTCCAATTCATCAGTCTGGTCATTCTTATCCTTCTGACATGCTTCTGCTTCGCGTTCTGATTGGCGTTTCTTCTTGCGTAACATAAGAGTTTTAAAGCGACGTTTTACGGTCATGCACACATTGCACATGCATGTAGATTTGTGCTTGCCTTTACCACTGGGTGGTTGAATGCAAACGATGCAAGTGCAGCCAGGGCGGTGCCGTGGATGCTTTGTAGTTGCTCCAACTGCCTCACCCCCATCACTTATGCTGTCTCCTAAAACTGCAGCACTTGCCAGAGCATCTAAGCCAGAAGGCTCACGTTCTTGGACTTGCTTCTGAACTTCTCCACTCCGTCGTTTCTTCATATCTTGCAACACAAGGAGGACAAGTTCAACAGCATATACAGTCAAATAATCAGTTAGTATCAAAACTACCCAATTACCATATTCTAAAGAAATGTACATAATCATGTGGTAAGACTATCAAGCAACTATGTCAGTTAAATTTAATCTCTACAACTCGGCCACCATCCTCAGTTTGGCACTTAATATGGAAAGCACATCAAACTAAAGGTGTTCAATCACTTAATAATCACTATACACAAAATAATAATAATAATAACAACACTGATAAACACCAAGCCTAAAGTTTGAAAAACTTAGTTTGCAGCCTATGGTCATGCATAGATAAAAGTTTCAGCACGGAGATATGCACATATAGCAATCTTTAACAAGTTATGCATAAGGTGGAAAATGAAAGTGTACCTTTTGTTACTCTCATAACATTATCCAAATCCTTGGGACTCATCTCCTCTGGTGAAGAACAAGTACATCTAGTTTCATTTTGTAAATTATCAGTTTATGTGCCAACCAACAAGCCTTTTTAAGCAATTTACACATGAAAATTTCACAATAATGAGAAAGAAAAACCCTAAAAGGATGGGGAAAACATGTTAACCTGGTTGGGTCCCAAGTATTTTCTGAGCATGTCCACTTAGGAGGAAGAAGAGCATCCAAAGGCAGTTTTCGCCACTTTGAGCAATCATCGCATTGAGCCCATTGTTCCTGATCCCTGTCAAAAAGGCACAGCCAATTGACCAATAAACACTTACAGAGTATAATTTTCAGAATATGATTCAAATTTCTGCATGTAATTGAACCTTAACCACCAGATATGCTGTTGGCATCCCTGGCCGGGAGCCCGACCAACTCAGTATTAAACAATTCTATAACTTTTAAGCAAATTCAAATTTATCTCATCAGCGAGTATTCCATGTTGAAGAACGATACTCCTTTCTCATGTCAAAATCATTGTAGTTGGTTAGACAATAATGATGATAATGTAACAGCAAACACAATAAAATGCAAAATATCTAGGTAGGAGAACAGACAAAAGTCATTACAAATAATAAGGGTAGACAAGTATTAGAAGAGATGAGGCCAGAAGATCCAAATAAAGCCACTTCTTTTCTCCTTAATGGAAGGTACAAAAGAGAAAGGGAAAGCAGAAAGAAACCCCTCAGCCATCATCCATGGAAAATTGTGCGAACCATATCCTTTGATTCAAAACAAACAAGCATCAGAAAATCTCAAGCTGATAAAACAATTACCTATACAGTACTGACAAATACAAAATGACAATTCCTTCAGAACTTTGGAAAGCAGAGGGCATCACTATAGCTAATTAGATCCAATGCTCCCAAACAAACAAAAACGTAAAACAAAGTAGTCAGGCCAAAGTATAATATGCCTATCAAATCTAAATTCCTTACCCTGATGGTTGAGATGTAAAAATGGTCCTCTTTCCAAAAACTGGCGGCTCCTGAACAACAAGAACAAAATTGAATACAAGTTCAAGCAGAAAACATCACCAGAACCTGATTCAATCTAAAGCATAATCTCCTACACATCAAGTTGGAACCAGAAAAACTAATTTGGCAGATAAACTCACATCATATTCCTCAAATTCATGATCCTCAATATTTACAATGCTTGGCTTGGCACTGGGGGGAGGTCGAAGCAAATCCTGTGCTTCCTCCCATGTCAGTCTCAGCTCAAGAGCATCTTCACTGTGCATAAGTAGCCTCTTACTTTTAGGCCCAATATTTCGAGTCCTCTTCTTCTCTGCAGTTCCCACAGGCTGCGGAAGTAAGTCCCCATTTATCTTGCCTCCATTATTTTCACTTTGATTCCAGCCAATATCCCCATCAGCTAAATTTATGTTTTGACAAAGCACTTAGGTGAGGATCATTGATTCAGAAAAGGCTTTGGAAATGACCCGAATAACCACTTACTGTAGGAAGAGTCTTGACAGTACCAGAAAAAGAAGTGTCTATAGGAGCAGCAGCATTGGCAAGTACAGATGTTTGGACATCCTGCTTAAACAGTGCGAGTGCAAAAAGTTTCTCAGTTTTGCAACAATTAATAAAACACCGAATGCATATAACAATAAGAAGATTTAAGAAATTTCAGTAATATTGCCAATGAAGCTTAACCTGTGTATCTGCTATGTTGTTTGTTGCTTTGCGATATCCTATCACAAGCTTGCCTCCAGGATCTATCCGGCTAAAAGTAACTGTGAAGAGAGGAACAAAAATATCTGAGAGAAACCAAATTACTTCTACCCCACAACAAAAAAGAAAGAAGAGAACATCACCATCACGGAGGATCATGAAAATTAATGCTTCTAACTATCCAATCGTGTTGGAGAAAAACTACAAAACTATATGGATTAGCAGACTTATGCATGATGATTATTTGAAAAAACTCTCCTTCATGCCAAAGTTCAACAAGTTAACATTTCATTCAAGTCACTCTCGTACTCTCTGTACTTGTTAACTAGCACTAAACTATGTTAAGAATGGTGTAGCATATAACTTGAACACTTAGATAATGGTAGCAATTAATCAATATCATAGCAGGGATTGGATAGAGCATACTTGTGTCGCCAGCTCGTAATTGCATAGACTGTATGCAAGGGGTTACTCCTTCCAACACGTACATCCTGCTATTATTGTTTGGCCAAAATCTGAACTGAAATGTCCATTCTCTCCCCTTCACATCTTGGATCCTTAATGGAAGGCCTTCAGATTGAGAAATAGGAGGGAAATAAGCCTGCATTAAATTATAGTTTAAATGAGAAGAAAATAAGAGAGTTGGAGGGGTGCAGGTTGAGTGGAAGGAAAGGGGATGACCCCAAAATAAGAGGCCCAGGCTATGGACTTTTTAACTCACTTCAGCACAGGCTTTTGGGAGAACCAATCGACCAATTCGACCAGCATCACTGGCACTAAGCACCTTCTCAAACAATGGGACAATATTGGAATTTAAACTAGAAACATACTTAAGGAGCACAATAGTCTGAATATATAAATAGGAGTATTCATCTGTCCAAGCAGGCATAAACAAGCAAATATTAATCCAAAACAGAAGGATACTCTCCGGATAATTGCTGCAGCTCTTGATCCGTGATCCTTGGCCAGTATCTAGGAAGTAACTGACTTTTACCCCGCCCATCAGCAGGTGGCCTTGCAATGCGCAGCTCAGGTGCAGTTTTGTTAGCCTCTGAACCGGCTGCAACATCAGGTTTTGAGGGTTTAGGTAGTATGGGCCGAGATCTATGTCCTTGCTGAAAGGAAGCCATTGATTGGCCATTTTCCCTTCCTTCAACAACAGCACCAGGAAATGGTGCAAAATTTGAAATCCCTGGTGGAGCACCCAATGCCATACACAAAGATGGCTGTGAAAGTGATCCACACATATCTCTCATGTCTAATATTGATCCAGCATCTGGGTTGGAGAATGTCGATGATCTACCTGATGGATGAGTTGCATTGAAGAAGCTTGTGCCAATCTCCCCAATAGAATGTGTGGTGTCTTCCTGTCTCAATTGTCCAAGATGGGCATTTGGATCGGTTCCCTCAGACTGACTCAATAGAATGGATTCATTAGCTTCTATAAGTCTGCACAACTGTGCAAGTTTCCCCCCATCAACAGTATCAGACTCAAGATTGTCAATGTAGGTTGGTTCACCATTTGCTTTCAATGAGCCAAGTCCACTAGCAATCCCATTATTCTGTTTCTGAGTAAGAAAAAGATAAAAGCAGAAATTGAACCATGAATACACTAATGACCAGATTCCATGCCACTGGAATACATTTTGAAATCCAAATCATGCTAGGTACTTGTTTCCAAAATCAAACATATTTCATGCTAAATCTAATGTCTAATGTCCTTTTCTTTTCTTTTTTTTCACTCCAACATATAACATCCTACATATGCACTTAAGTTGATGCTATAAACATCCAAGCATTATAAAAATATTAAAAGTTCCAACCAAAATCAGATAAAGAGGAGTTTGAAAATATTATTTTTATTCTCGTCAAATCTCCAATATCTGCACTAACCATCTCCAGGACCAAATTTGAATCAACAATAAAACAAACTTATGAACTGGTTTCTAGGGAAACAAAACAAATTATCTAGAGGACAGTTAAATACAGAGATGGCCTTCCCAATTATTTACAAAGGTGAACATTATTGTGTCAATAATGCCACCAATATAACAACATTTTTCCTTACAACCTACTCTGACTCTACCTTGAGTAAGATCCAGATTCCCAAGAACAATGTAATACTTCATAATATTACAGCCAGGCTAGTAATACTGAAAATTGAAATACATGTTTAATGTGCACAATTCCTTGTATGAAAACAATGGTTGTAACATTTTAAACCACTCATGGCAACTTCAACTTACCAAAGACAGACGAGAACTCCTAGTACAGCTCGTACATCCTATACCACCATAATCCAATAGCTCAACCAAAGACTTGGAAGCAATACATCCACAGTGGAGGCGCTGTAACATCAATTTCAGTTAGGCTCATCATTTATCCATCTTGATCGTCATTTTCAATTATAAACTAGAAAGACAAGAAAAAAATTTGGCCAAAAATAATAATCTGGTTATTAGGTTACCTTGCTACAGCTAGAACATTCTCTCCAACCAGATTCCTCTAAGTGGAACATGTTACAGTAAATGGAATTCTCAAATGCAGATCTACATTCCATGTAAACCACAACATCTTAAGTTAACTAGGATATGCTAAAGAGTTGCACAAGAAAAGAAACCAACTAATGTCCCGGACAATTAGTGAAAGAAAAAAGAAATAAGCTAAAAAATTATGGTCAGTGATGCTTAAGAAAATATTCCGCATGCAAACATGCAGCAGCGTAGAAACTGAAAAGGAGCTTTATCATAATCACATGAACCATCACCTATAGATGCTTGACACGTGTGAGTATGAAGTCTGATGCAGTATGCAAATTCATAAGGAAATTTAATGAAATCATTAAAAGAAAAAGGAGGTCACTGTACGAGAAAGAGCAAGAGTCCAAAAGTTTGAACCATTAAAAACCTCAACTAAGGTCACCAGCAATATTGACTTCTTCATTCAACTTAGTAGATCATTGCTCTTACTTTTAATTTGACAGCGCACAGACCATATATATACTTGATTTCCTAATTCAAGTTAAGTGTTAAAACAACACTTTCGAAGAAATAAGAATATAAGATGAGAATCTAAAAGAAACTCCAGATGAAGAAGTCAAGACCTCCATTTCTGCCCATCATAACGTTGCAGGGTTTTTAATCATTGTAAGATAACATTTTTGACATATCCTCCTAGACTACCTGTATTAATTACAACAAGTTTACCCACAAATCCACAATCAACCCATGTCATCACCTCCAGTATCGATCTATCGTATTAATAATACGTGCCAAACGTCCACAGCATCCCACATTATCATATCATATCAAGAGTCTTTAGCAGTCCACGAAACTTGAAACTAAACATATAAAGACTAATCTTTCATCAGGCCTAACAGAATTCTACGGTCAAAACCGGAAGTTGCGAAATGTCTGGGAAATTGGAAATGCACAAATTAATACCGATAACAAAAATCCCCAAATTGCCCATGCGGCGTTGAATCTAGAAGAAGAGCAAAGAAAAAAAAAAGGGGGATGCTAAAAATAGCAGATGAGAAAAAGATTATACCCGCAAGTGTAGCAGAGATCGGCATATCCACCAGATCGCAAAACCCATCCTTTTTTCCACTCACTACTCGCACTCGCTCCACACGATGAATTCATGCAAATCTTGGTACTCATTCTTTTAATACGATGCCCCGAAATAAATTCACAATCAAAAGTCAAAGATTGTTTCTTTCAATTACCAAAACCCAAAATCAAAAGCCCCAAAAAACCCAAACCCACATCTATTACTGATCACCTCGCATGCACCAAAATTGCAAATTAAAGAAATCCTAAAATACCCACGTAAAGATCAAAACTTCACGACTCTAATCGCAAATCTAGATAGCACGAATCCATGCATAGATAAAAAACCAATCAAGTAAATTAAAACTAAAAGCTAATCTCTCTATGTGTAGAGAAACGCAAGGAAAACAAAGGTTAAATAGTTAAAAAAGAGATTGCATGTATATAATCGATAAGCAGCTTCTATACAAGTCAAAGGACAGGTTTATCAGAACTAAGACCCAGTAATAGAGACCCATTTCTTTGTAACTATATATAAATATATATATATGTTTAGAGAGAGAAAGAAAAGAGAGAGAGTGCATGCAAAAGGAACGGATGAAAAAATGCATGCACGACACTTGAAGACACGCACGCCGCTTAACTTATGTCGTCTTATTTTTATTTTTATTTTTTTCTTTTCCAAATTTTTAATAAAAAATATAAGGAGAAAAATAAGTATGGGCTTATATTTTAACAATTTATAAAGTATTATTTCAATTAAACTAATTTATAAATTGGGATTTTAAAATGCCATAATTGAAATCTAAAAACAAGTAAGGTTAGTGTTTCAACACGAAACCTCTCTTTAAAATATTTTTTTCTTTTTTTATGAATACCAAATGTACTTTATCACGACAATGAAGGAAGGCTTGAATGGTTGAGATTGATAAAATTTGAGATAAGCATAAGAGAACGAAGAGGGTTTGAAAGAGAATCGAGTTATTGAGTTCCGACAACATTAGAGTCTAAGTCCAACGTAATTTATTTGGTTGGGTTCAAGTTACTCTTGAGTTGTCCATTTCTTATTTTGGTGTCTATTTATTTATCCTTAATTACCAATGCATGAATCGTTTTTTGTTTCTTTAATGAAATCGGTCAATGCATTTTGATTTTTCAGCCAACCACTTCAGAAATTCTAACATATGTTTCAATTACTATCACTTTTTTTTATAGCAGAAAATCTACGTATTAAATATATCTAAATTATTAACAGAGTCGTTCCTAACATTGAAAATAAATAAAAAAAGCTTCAATAAATTGATAATGCATAAAAATGTAACTTTTTAAAAGCATAATTTTATTATTAAGAGGCTACCTTAAGCTTCTTATTATGACATAATTGAAGAATATAGAGAATTGCATTAATTCTTAATATTAAGATCCAGAAAACAACTCGATAAAAAACAAATCAAAATTAAGAAGGTTGGTTTTATTTTGCTTTTTATAAGTCTTAAGAGTAAGCTGAACTTTAGTTTACCTCATTTTGATTTTTATAATAGTAAAAAATAAATCATATTTTGTTTTATTTTATTTTTTACGGAGAGTCAAATAGTAACTTTTGTTTTATTCTTAATCCGAGTGGATCTTAGGTATGACATAACTTTTGTTTTATTCTTAATCCGAGTGGATCTTAGGTATGTATATGTCTTTACTGCTCTTGCCCAGGGCGGCCTGATTATTAATCAGTATAACAAAATTTTATTAGTATTGCCTGCATATAAAAGATATCGACGGTAAAAACCAAATGATCAACTACCAAAGATATATAATCATAAAGTATGTATGAGTAGGAGGCATGAAGAACGCCAAGATTGTGATAACAAAATGCGTGGCACACGATTCTAAGGAGTCTGGCGTGACGCACATTTATTGTTGCATCCATAAAATGCTATTATATACAGCCTTATATAATTTTGTGGAACTATAGACCACTTAATAATAGGTCATCTTGTATTAAATATGTGTATATAAAAAGGTTAGTTACATTTTTTATAAATATGACATGACAATAATTATATAAAATTTAGAGATTATTGGCATGTACAATATTCTTAAAACACTCCATTTTAGAATGTGCAATAAAATATATATGTCATATTCGGTAAATAGCCTATCAGTTATTTTTGACATATTAAAAAATATTTGACTGTTTAACCATGTCAAACCGATGATAATATATTTAGTAATCAGTTAATTTGGTTAGCAAATTGAACTCAATAAGTGGTTTTTGAAAAACCTCATATAAGAAATGTTTTGCTATAGCGACTAAAAAATTAAGGAACGAAAAGATAATTATACTCAAAAGTTATTATAAATTATATGAGAGGAGAGGAGAAATAGACATAAACATGGACATAGACATAGATAAGTAAATTCAATTTACTTCAAATCAAAAAAATACTCTAGTTTATTCAGAAATTAAACCAAGTTGAAATTTTCTTCTTTGATAAAATATTATACTTCATATCATTATTTTTAAAAATTATTCCATTTTTAATTAAATAAAATAAGTATTATTGGATTTGGTACTGTACAATACAAAATCCACTATCAAATTATTGAATTGGATAGGAAAGTTTCAAGTTTCCTTCATTGTACTTATTAATACTTGGATTAAATTTTGTAATTAAAAAATTAAATCATTAAATTTAAAATATTTTATATTTATATATTTTTAAAAATACAAATGTTTCTAAAAGTAGTTATTATGTTTAAAGAATTATTTAAATGACAATTTTAATAGATATAATTATTTAATGTTTTATTTTTAATTATAAGATAGCTAATTTTATTAAGGGTTTAATACAATTAAAAAAAATTTTATGCTCATTAACTACTACTTTTTTTCATTTTAGTTTTTAACATTAATTTAAATAATTATTTTTTATTTTGACCATAGACAAATAGGTTTTAATTTATTTAAGTTTGATTGATTGACTGAAGCAAATTGAAATGTAAGAATAAATTCTAACGAGAATATTCAAACAAATACTAAAATATAAGATTCGTGTCTTTATAAATCTTTTTTTGAGTCATGTTCTCATAGTTCATTTTATATATAAACAGTTAACATTAAATACTTAATTTTACTCAACATCTTTAAATAAACAACTTTTATTATTTGTTGATCAAATCAACTATATTAATCTATTATTAATTAACGGCTGATAAAATTATCTAATAACCAATGCATTTTGTTGATTGCCAAATAGGGTCATAAACCTCATATTGAAGACGTTTTCTTATATCATATTTAGAATATTCAAACAAATACTAAGATATAGATTCATGTCTTTATAAATCTTTTTTAAGTCATATCCTCATATTATTTTACAGATAATCAATTAATACTAAACACTTAATTTTACTAAACTTCTTTAAATAAATAACTTTTATTATTTGCTAATCAAATCAACTATATTAATTTACTATCAATTAATGACTGATATAATAAACTAATAATTAATGCAATCTATTGGTCGTCCAATATGCCATTAACTTCTTTCTTATTGAAAGTACTAGCAGAGTAATACTGCACAAATGTGCAGTAACAATGCCCTGTCAATTTAATTCGTTATATTATCATATAATTTTAATGCATAAATAAATATGGAAAATTTAAAAATGTGTAATTAAATTATAAGTAAATTTTAA
>JAOSBN010000008.1:6150764-6162859 GCA_027563595.1 Erythroxylum suave | reverse complement strand
ATTCTAAGGAGTCTGGCGTGACGCACATTTATTGTTGCATCCATAAAATGCTATTATATACAGCCTTATATAATTTTATGGAACTATAGACCACTTAATAATAGGTCATCTTGTATTAAATATGTGTATATAAAAAGGCTAGTTACATTTTTTATAAATATGACATGACAATAATTATATAAAATTTAGAGATGATTGGCATCTACAATATTCTTAAAACACTCCATTTTAGAATGTGAAATAAAATATAAATGCGTTGTTTGGTAAATTACTTATCAGCTATTTTTGACAGATTAAAAGATATTTGACTATTTAGCCATGTTAAACTGATGATAATTATATTTAATAATCAGTTAATTTGGTTAGCAAATTAAACTCAATATGTGGTTTTTGAAAAAGCTCATATAAGAAATGTTTTGCTCTAAGGACTAAAAAATTAAGAAATGAAAAGATAATTATACCTAAAAATTATTACGAATTATAAGAGAGGAGACAAGAAATAGAGATAGACATGGACACAGACATAGATAAGTAAATTCAATTTACTTTAAATCAAAAAATATGTTGGTTTATTCAGAAATTAAACCAAGTTGAAATTTTTTCTTTAATAAAATATTTTACTTCATATCTTTATTTTTAACAATTATTTCATTTTTAATTAAATAAAATAAGTATCATTGGATTTGGTATTGTACAATACAAAATCCACTATCAAATTATTGAATTGGATAGGAAAGTTTCAAGTTTCATTCATTGTACTTATTAATACTTGGATTAAATTTTGTAATTAAAAAAATTAAATCATTAAATTTAAAATATATTTTATATTTAAATAATTTAAAAATACAAATGTTTCTAAAAGTAGTTATTATGTTTAAAAATTTATTTAAATGATAATTTTAATAGATAAAGTTATTTAATGTTTTATTTTTAATTATAAGATAGCTAATTTTATTAAGGGTTTCGTACAATTAAAAAAACTTTTATGCTCATTAACTACTACATTTTTTCATTTTAGTTTTTAACATTAATTTAAATAATTATTTTTTATTTTGACCATAGACAAATAGGTTTTAATTTGTTTAAGTTTGATTGATTGACTAAAGCAAATTGAAATATAAGCGTAAATTCTAACAAGAATATTCAAACAAATACTAAAATATAAGATCCGTGTTTTTATAAATCTTTTTTTGAGCATGTTCTCATAGGTCATTTTATATATAAACAATTAACACTAAATACTTAATTTTATCAAACGTCTTTAAATAAAAAAACTTTTATTATCTGTTGATCAAATCAGCTATATTAATCTACTATTAATTAACGGCTAATAAAATTAGCTCATAACTAATGCATTTTGTTGATTGCCAATAGGGCCATAAACATCATATTGGAGACGTTTTCTTATATCATATTGAGAATATTCAAATAAATACTAAGATATAAGATTGATGTTTTTATAAATCTTTTTTAAGTCACATCCTCGTAAGTCATTTTACACATAATCAATTAATACAAAACACTTAATTTTACTAAAAGTCTTTAAATAAATAACTTTTATTATTTACTAATCAAATCAGCTATATTAATTAACTCTCAATTAACTACTGATATAATAAACTAATAACTAATGCAATATATTGATTGTACAATATGCCATTAACTTCTTATGGAACTATAAGAATGAAGTTACAGCTGCAAGAAGCTATAATAGTTCCTACCCACTTTTTCGCCTATCATGCATTTAATATCGCTGAGGAGAATTCTCACAAATTAATGAATTATCATGAAATATTTTAAACATCTATTATACTAATTACCTTTTTATCCTCAAAACGAAACCTAACTATATCTTTTTTTTAATACAAGGGACAAAAAACCAAACTAGGAGAAACAAACACATCTCTCCGGCATCGTGCGTCGATGTACTACGTCGCGCTGATCTTGGTGGACAAAAGATAGAGTTTCGGTAGGCGGTTCTGACAACACATGCAATCCCTGGCTCACTCGCAAAGCCACCTTGGTCAAACTATCTGCACTACAATTCCCTTCTTGATGGATGTGACGGAGATGCACCTCCCACTCCCGTCGCAGAAGCTCCATGATGTCCTGCACCAACAAAGAGCCCACCATTAGGGCCAGATCAGAAGAAGATAAAATATTTATTACCTCCAACGAGTCAACTTCGAGGATGACTTTGTGAAACCCGTTATCCCAGGCCACAGTGAGCCTGTTATGCGCCCCCCATAATTCTGCCATCAAGGGCGAGCACTCGTCAATATAAGATCGAAAACCACCACACCAGTTACTATTGTAATCTTGAATCAAACCCTCCGCAGTTCCAATGGCCGACCCATATGTAACTGCGCCATCAGTATTGAGTTTAACCCAACCCGCTGGTGGGGGGATCCAATCTACGGGATGGCTGATTGACAGTCCCGGACGTGGAATAACTAGGCCTGTCACGACCTGGGCTTGACCGATACACCGCACATACTCCAGTACAATGTGGAAACCATTGACGGGCCAGTGGAAGCCTGTCTCGAAAATGCTACAATTACGCTACTGCCAGAGAAACCAACACGAGACACCAAAAGTGGTTGCCCACTCCCCGGTCTGAATCCGATTCATGTTCGTAAGACTGTGCCGCAGCCAATCTGAATCATTCTGTTGAAAAAAATTCGAAGAAACAGCTCCAGTAGGAAATTGGTGCCAAAACGCTGTCACTCTAGCACAATCCCGCTTGGCATGCAAAGTGGTCTCCTCGTACCCACAAAAAGGGCAGTTACTAGACGGTGTAAGATGTCTAAGAGCACGTTGGCTGTTGGTTAACAGTTTCTGTATAGCTAGGAGCCACAGGAAGGACCGAATCCACTGCGGGCCGGCCCATTTCCAAATAATCTTCCATATTAGGTGGGGCGCCTCGATCGGTTCCGCCGTGATTAAGTCATACACTGACGCTACAGAAAAGCGACCTTGTGGTCCTAGCCTCTAACTAATACGATCCTCGACCATAGCCTCCCCTGGAGGACGTACTTGCACAAGATCCGAACAAACGGCTGTGGCAAGGTAGCCCTGGAATAATGGCCAATTCCAATTACCCGCTCCGTCCACATACGCTTGGATAGGAATAAGCCGCTCGGCCTCAGGAAGCGATGCCAAAATTGTATCAATTAGTGGTCCCCAATTAGGCAGCCAGTTGTCGAGACAGAAGTAAGTTCGACACCCATTTCCAAGATGCCATTGGATCCCTTATTGGACATACTCCCATGTCTCGAAAATTCCAAGCCAGACTACTAATGTGCCAGATTAGGCCAGGGAGGGTGGAATATGGTGGTCAGTGAACCGATATTTAGTTCATAGGACTTGGACCTATAACGTTGAGGGCTTGGTGAGGAGATGCCAACCCAATTTGGTAAGGAGAGCATTTTTGGAGGCTCTGAGGTTTTTAATCCCCAGTCTCCCACCGAATTTTGGGCGACAGTCTGCGTCCCATTTATCTAGATGCATTTTTCGCATACCTTCGTAGGAACCCCAGATAAAATTCCGCATCAATTTTTCTAAGTCATCACAAAGTTGTCTGGGCAGCCGCACAGTTTGCACTGAGTAGGTGGGCAGAGAGGTTATAACGGATTGAATAAGTGTGACTCGCCCAGCCATAGACAAATGTCGCGCTTTCCATCCCTAAAGCTTTTGATGAGCTCGCTCCAATATGTATTGATACGTTCGGCGCAACGAGCGATCATGTATTAACGGCATCCCTAAATATTTCCCTAAGTTGTTAGTACACTGGATCTGGAGTGTGTGGCTGAGTTACCGTTGTTGATCCAACGGGACATTCTTGGAAAAAAGATCTGTGTTTTAGCAGTACTAATCTACTGGCCTGACATCTGACAAAACTCTGCCAACACGTTGGACACAACCAAAGCCTGTGCTACCGTGGCTTTGTCAAACAGAATTAAGTCATCCGCAAAGAACAGATGAGAGATAGCTGGTCTTGAGTTTCGCCACTTAAAAGGTTGCCAGTGGCCTTGACGAACCAAATGGGATATAAGATGTCCCAACCATTCCATGCAAAGAACAAACAGGTAAGGCGAAAGCGGGTCACCTTGGCGAATCCCCCTTGTCAGTCGGAATGGCTTAGAGAGAGTGTCATTCCACGTGACTTACGTGGAGACTGTAGTGACCCCCTTCATAATGACCCTCCGAAGGGTAGGGGGGATGCCAATGTCTGTCAGGGTGTCCTGAATAACCCCCCAATTGAGGCGATCTAAACTTTCTCTAGATCGACTTTAATGGCAAAATAACCTGTGTGCCCTTGCTTTTTCCTCATCGAATGAATGATCTCTTGGGCTATTATTATGTTGTCTGTGATATGCCAGCCGAGGATGAAACTACATTGTGTCTGAGCCACTAGCCCATCAAGATAGGGCTTCAGTCGATTCACAATTACCTCAGAGATAATTTTGTAAAGCACTGTGCATAGGCTAATAGGCCGAAATTGGGTAATATACTTCGGAGAGGCTACTTTGGGAATGAGGATGAGAATGGTTCGATTTAAAGTTAGGTTCCAGGTGTCAGTAGTAAAAATGATCTGAATAAATTGCTCTACTTGGGCACCAACTGTCTCCCATTGGGTCTGGAAAAATAACACCAGGAAGCCATTAATCCCCGGCGCTTTATGAGGATTCATGGAGAAGACTGCCGATTTGTTCTCAGAAGCATGAATTGGGGCATGAAGCACGTGAACATGCTCGGCAGTAAGAGAGGGAAAGGAGTCTATGCATACCGAGGGCGGACCAGTCGTCGCGTCAGCAGTGTAGACCTTTTCAAGATAATCCTGAATCAAAGAAGTTAGCTGGTTAGGCTCCGTTATGGGATTACCAGTGAGATCAAAAAGCCTCTCAATCTTTAGGTGTCGTCGTTTGGTTATGGTAATCATATGATAAAATTTCGTGTTGCGATCGCCATTGGACAACCAATCACAGCGGGCTCATTAGTGCCAAAAAAGTTCTTCCTCACACAGTACCTGTACAAGTTCCTCGCTCAACTGTTTTTCTAGATTTAAGAGCGACTCTGACTCGTTAAGCTGCATAGCCCATTGTATAACCTCCATCCTAGCGAGCAGCCGTTTCTTACGATGGAATATATTCCCAAAGACGGACTTATTCTAGTGCGTAAGGTGGTTGGAAAATAATTGGATAGCCTGGCTGAACGATTTGGCTGGGGGGAGCCATTTCTCCGCTACTAATTGTGGAAATGCAGCATGCGCTAGCCAGGCGGCCTGGAACTGAAATTGGGGGGTGCCTTGACCACCCTGCTAGCCACGATCAAAATGAAACAACATAGGCCGGTGGTCGGAGCCAAGAAAGGGTAGATGGTGATTGATAGTAGAAGGGAAACGTTCCAACCAAGAGGACAAGCCAAAAACTCGATCGAGCCGGGCTTGTATGGTACCCCGTCTCCATGTAAAACGCAATCCAACGTACCCCAAGTCATGCCAGCTGCTCTCATGTACCCAGTCTTGGAAATTCTTACTAACCACGAGTCCTGAAGTGGATCCACCCTTTTTATCGGCAAAGGATAATTTAGCATTGAAATCCCCTCTAGCCAGCCAAGGATGTCGGAGATTCTTTCCAATCCAGCGCAAAATGGGCCAAAGGAATTTTTGGTGATGCCTTTGAGGACTGGCATAAATTACCGATAATTCAAAAGTGATAGAACCATACTGTATGCGGGAATGAATGATTTGACGATGAGCTAAGACTATGAAGAGGTCAAAAACTTTCGTCCATAACATCCATATCCTCCCAGAGAAGCCTATCGCTTCGACACGGAAAGAATAATCATACCCCAGGTTGTTAATGACTGTATGGGTTCGACTACCGCTAATACGTGTTTCGACTAACACCAAAATTTCGGGCCGATAATGCTGAATGTAGTTCTTTAAAATTGTTAGGAACCAGTTGCCCCCGGCTTCTTGACAGTTTCAGATAAGAATAGACATAAGAAAATTGCACGTTCAAAGACCGTTAAGCTTGCGTGGTGTCCATGTAGTCTGCGACCGACATTGGGCTAATGCCTGACGATGATTGGGGATCTAAAATAGGGGGTGGACCCTGCTCGGGCGAGTTGGTGGGAGGGCTCGGTTCGGTTAACATCCGATCGGGGGGACGGGACGGAGGCAGGTTAAAGTCAACCTCCTGGGGCCCTCAATCCGTCGAGGGGCCCTCCACTCTGTCCATTGGGTGGACGAGAGTGGCTAGTGTCTCCGGGGCCTTTGAGGGGACCCGAACATAGAGGATTTCATGTTGGGAAATTAGGCTTACGACTTTGTGGGTGTCGTCAGTCGTGGGCTGGAGCAGAGGAGGTGTGACTGGGCTTGAGGCTGGAGCTATAGTGGAGGCCTGATCCACTTAGCAGTGACCGTTTGGGCCAGCTGCTTCTTGGGCCCGCTTCTAAGTTTCCTGCTAGATCCAGCTGCTAAGTGTGATGCTTGATGCGGGGCCTGTTGGGCGCGGTCCAAGATCGCAGCCAACATTAAAGAGGCGCGTGATTCCTGTAAGGTTGGGCGTGGAGACGACTGCACCGAAGGCGAAGCAGACGTTGGAGCGCTGTTGTCTTCTGTTGTCAGAGTAGAGTACCTGGAGCCGCCCACACGATGTACGACGGTTTTTAGTCGTTGATGGCTCAAGGATGGTCAACCGTTGCTAAGGTGGGTAGAGGACCGTTGGACAGTGATCCAGGGTCCATACTCGGATGCGGTCTCCGCAGAGGGGGGTGGTGGTAGATGGGTCTCCTCCATTTGGTGTATCTGCTGTTGGTGCTTTAGGTCGCTGGGTTTCGGGTGCTGGGTTGGTCCGTTGATGGTGGCCATTCGACGTACAAAAGTTGGTTTTGTTCCCCACCATGCCGCAGGTATAACACACCTGGGTTAATCCCTCTTAAGCAACCCGGATCAACTCCCCATCCAGCTCCACCGAAGCTCGGAGAGGTACGGTGATGTCGATACCGACTGCCACCAGAGCAAACTTACCCCTTTGTGTGTGCTTGGTTGTTTCATCAATTTTGATTGTTTGACTCGTCAGGTTGTCAAACACAGAAAGAATTTGAGGGTGATACCGAGCAATGGGTAGTTCGAGAAAATGGACCCAAACTACGGCTCTAGTCACCTTACCCTGAGACGATCGAAACATCGGGTGCCACCGCTGAACAGAGAGGCCCGTTGGTTAAGGCGTTCAGGTAGTCGAACTCCTCGATGAAGTTGACCAAGAAGAAGTCATGGTCCACATCCATGACCTTCATGGGACCTTTGGGGCGCCACATTTCGCTCAACCGAGTACACAGGGTCCAGTATCTAATTCGGCGTCCAAGCAACTTGACGATCACTACTTGTGCACACTGAAGGTCCAGTTATGCTTTGAAGCGCTGTGAGAGCGCAAGGCCCACACCATCCGCCTCTGCCAGAATGCGAATGTCCTCTTCTTCAATTTCGATAGGCTCCTCTTCCGACCAGGCTAGCACCTCATCCTCAGAATTGGCCAGATGCCCCCCGAGCCCGGCAGCACCATAAGTCAGTTTTGGGTTAGGAGGAGGGTCTTCCTCCCTCCTTCGTATCCTCACTTTTTTTGCGAGATGGCCAGGTTGGTCTGAGTCCACTTCCTTATTCGGTCTAGGCACAGATTGTGTATTGTCCAAGTTACGATTGTGTTGCATTCTGGTTGAATGGTATTAAAGCCGAGTTCTTTAGATTGCTGGGTGAAAGGTGGGTCTAGATGAAGCACTTTGAAGGAGATGCAGCACAATGAACACTAACTTGAGAGAAACTTGAAGTTTTTAAACCCAACTATATCTTCATCAAGAATTAGAGTTTGTAATTAAGATATATATCTTAGCCCAAGAATAAACATAAACTTGAAGGGAGTAGCAAGGAGCCATAAGTCGACTATTTTTATTTGATGATTTAGACCTACGAAGACTTTTCAGGTCTACTCAAAACATTTATTTCTCCAAACTTACTTCAAATTCTTGATATTTTGTTATCTTTATTAATAATTAGTACGGTGTATATGGATTTTATGTTATAAAAAATTGTTTTGAGTTGCCTTCAATTTCTTATTAATTTACTAATATGATTAAAACTCAACTTTTTTGTAATATCAAAATTCTCGCACAAATAAACTATAGAATATCAAGATACTAACCTTTGTCAATTGTTTACTACTCTTAGTAATGTTGTTCAATGTTCCTCTCCTAGTATCTAATAGTCTTATGAAGAGTAAATATAGGTAAATTATGGAAACTATTCCATCTCTCCTTGTTTCATCTTGTCTATAATCATTCTAGGGAGAAGACACTCTAACAATAATTAATAAAATTAATCATATCCCTTCTTTTGTTGTCAATAATATTTTCCCTTATAATTGTATTTATGTTCATTGTCGTGATTATCACAATTTTTGAGTTTCTGGCTCTAATTATTTTGTTCATCTTCAGTCACATGAATGCATTAAATTAAAACTTTAAGCATGATTGTGTTGTTTCTTGTGGTATGTTATTGAACATAAGGACTATCAATGTGGAGATTCTCTTTCTTAGTGTCTTTATATTTCTTATCATATCACTTTTTTAGAACATTCCTTATCTGCCTTTAAAGTCACTTCAATCCTTACCATCCTTATTGATCCTGCTATTACTTTATTTCTTGATGACTCTCCTATAGGTCCAGATTACTCAAGCAGTTTTAATCCTCCTCTGTTGGCATTTAATGATCTTCCTCTTATAGATCCTCAACCTTCTTTTTCTACTATTCAGTGTTCTAATCTTCCATTTTGTCATTTTCCTTATGTAAGTAAATCTAATATCACTTTTCATAATTATCATTTTTATTATACTCTTATTTCTCTTTATAAACCTCAAACTTATAATGAGACTAATACTAATCCTTTATCGCAAAAAGCAATAAAAGAAGAAATCATTACATTTATAGTCTTACTTGGGATTTGGTTGATTTACTTGCGGATAAATAAGTGGTTAGTTGTAAAAAAATCTACAAAATCAAGGTCAAGGCTAAAGGTTTAGTAGAATGATACAAGACTTAGCCTATAGCTAACTGTTTCACTTTAAAATATATGATTGATTACGAGGAGATTTTTGCTCCTGTAGGCTATATCACTTCTATTAATACTTTTATTATCGTTATTGTTATTAAGCATTAGACTTTATCTCAAATAGATGTGAATAATATCTTCTTAAATGGAGATCTCATTGAAGAGGTTTGTATGTAACCTCCTTTAAGCAATGACCATCCTCTAAATAAAATATATCTTCTCCCTTAGATAAAATCTATGTTCTTCGAAAGGCTTTGTATGGACTTAAACAAGATCCTTGTGCTTGGTTTACTAAATTTAGGTTCACCATTTATCAATTTTGTTTTAATCAAATCCTCATAATTACAATTATTCTTTCAAAAGACAGAGTGAGGTATTATTCTTTTATTATTATAAATTGATGACATGATCATTATTTGTGATGATGCACAAGAAATTCATGATCTTAAGAACTTTTTTAACTACCGATTTGAGATGAAAGATCTTAGGAATTTTAGATCTTAAGGTTACTTTGAATTCTATAGGGTATTATTTATCTCAAGTCAAGTCTACTACTAAACTCATCTTTTAGGTAAGTCTTACTGATGATAAAATTGTCAATACTCTAATTAAAGCTAATACTCATTTTCTACTTCTAATGTCTCTCCTCTTCCTAACATTAATTTGTATCATCAGCTTGTTACTCATACTAACGTTACTTATATTATTCACATTATTTTTTAGTTCATGATAGCTTCTTGCAACCACTAGTATGCAATTATTTTTTGTGTTCTTTATTGCATCAAAGATACCTTTATTTTATGGTCTTCATTACTTCAACTTATCTTCTCTTCATTTGCGAGGTTATTCAGATGTTGATTAATTTGGTCATTCCGTAAACTATCAATTTATTGTTTCTGACTACTTTTATTCAGTGATTCGCTTATTTCTTAACACAGTAGGAAGCAAACCGTTGTCTTTCGATCCAATAATAACATTGAATATCCATCTTTTTGTCTATACTACTTCTGAGCTTCTATGGCTTTGCTAATTATTTTAAAGTATGGGCATTCCATCTCTATTTGCTACTCCTTTATTGTGATAATCGAAGTGTTATGCAGATTGACCATAATGATGCTTTGTATGAACATAAAAAACACGTTGAGATCCAATATCACTTTGTCTGTAATCATTTTCATTAAAATATGGTTTTTTTTTGTTATAAGTGGTTAGTTGTAAACAAATCTATAAAATCAAGGTCAACGCTAATGGTTCAGTAGAATGATACAAGACTTAGCTTGCAGCTAAATGTTTCACTTTAAAATATGGGATTGAGTTTGAGGAGATTTTTGCTCCAGTAGGCTATATCACTCCTATTCATACTTTTATTATCATTACTGTTATTAAGCATTAGACTTTATCTCAGATAGATGTGAATAATGTCTTCTTAAATAGAGATCTTATTGAAGAGGTTTGTATGTAACCTCCTCTAAGCAATGACCATCCTCTAGATAAAATCTATCTTCTTCGAAAGGCATTGTATGGACTTAAACAAGCTCCTTGTGCTTGGTTTACTAAATTTAGTTTCATCATTTATCATTCTTGTTTTCAATCAAATCCTTATAATTATGATTATTCTTTCAAAAGACAGACTGAGGTATTATTATGTTATTATTATATATTGATGACATGGCCATTATTGGTGATAATACACAAGAAATTCATGATCTTAAGAACTTTCTTAACTACTGATTTAAGATGAAAGATCTTAGGAATTTGAGCTATTTCTTATATCTTAAGGTTGCTTTGAATTCTATAGGATATTATTTATCTTAAGTCAAGTATACTACTAATCTCATCTCTTAAGTAAGTCTTATTGATGATAAAATTGTCAATACTTTAATTAAAGCTAATACTCATTTTCTATTTCTAATGCCTCTCCTCTTCCTAACATTACTTCGTATCATCAGCTTGTTCTTACTGTTGCTCATACTCACATTACTTATGTTATTAACATTATTAGTCAATTCATGATAGCTTCTTGCAACCACTCATATGCAATTTTTTTTCTTTATTACATCAAAGGTACCTTTATTTGATGGTCTTCATTACTCCAACTCATCTTCTCTTTAGTTGCGAGGTTATTCAGATGTTGATTAGACTAGTGATTCTATAAACTATCAATTTATTCTTTTTTACTCCTTTTTATTTGGTGATTTACTTATCTCTTAGCACAGTAAGAAGCAAACCATTGTCTTTTGATCTAATAATAACATTGAATATCCATATTTTTGTCAATACGACTTCTAAGCTTCTATGGATTTGTTAATTATTTTAGAGTATGGACATTCAATCTCTATTTGCTACTCCCCTTTATTGTGATATTCTAAGTGTTATGCAGATTGCCTATAATGATGCTTTGTATGACCATAAAAAACATGTTGAGATCGATTGTCATTTTGTATGAACACGAAAAAAATGTTGAGATCGATTGTCACTTTGTCTGCATTCATTTTCATTATAATATGGTTTAACTTTTTATATCTTCTTTCAAGACTAGATGGCTAATATGTTTAGCAAAGTTCACTCTACTCCTTGATTTTGCGATCTTGTTTATAAACTCTAATAGTGTATTTATCTACCACTTTGAGTTTGGGAGGGGTAATAATAATAATAATAAAGCACAATTAATACAAACATATTTAGACACTAATTAGGTTCTTCATTATTAAGTTCTCTCTTATTTTTCTTTTTAATTAGTTTAATGCTTATATATATACATGAATACATTTTCTTTATTGTAAGACATGTAATACATATATAAATCAACTCATGTATATATATAAGTTTTGGATTAACGACGGTGTTGGGAGACCAATGGGACAATGGGAGACCAAGGCCGAGAACATGAACGCCTATGTCACTCAACTGTCCAACAATTTGAGTGAAAACCAAGCGAGGAATAGCGGATCAATGCCCTCCAACACCGTCATTAATCCAAAGAGT
>JAOSBN010000008.1:6136618-6150664 GCA_027563595.1 Erythroxylum suave | reverse complement strand
AGTTTTCATTTAATTATATTGACTAATAAATAATGATGTATGTTTGTTTTTATAATAAATAAAATTAAAATGACTTTCTCAAATAAAACTAAATGAAGCTCTGACGACACATTTAACGAGAAGGGACTGGAAGAGTGAAATAAGAAGAGATACTGGATAAACGAAGAGAACCGTCGGATTAAATGGACGAAGGGGATGGATTGCGTGGTCGTCCATCCCTTCGCTCTTAGTATAATATACTTGATAAGAATGAACTTACAGGTGCAGGAAGTTATAATAGTTCCTACCCACTTTTTCGCCTACCATGCATTTAATATCGCTTAGGAGAATTATCACAAATTATCATGAAATATTTTAAACATCTATTATGCTAATTACCCTTTTATCCTCAAAACGAAACCCAACTATGTGTTCATCAAGAATCGGAGTCTGTGGTTGGGAGAGATATCTTAGCCCAAGAGCAAACATCAACTTGAAGGGAGTAGTAAGGGGCCACGAGCCGACTATTTTTATTTGATGATTTAGACCTACTAAGACTTTTCAGGTCTACTCAAAACTTTTATTTCTCCAAACTTACCTTAAATTCTTGATATTTTGTTATCTTTATTAATAATTATTGTGGTGTGTATGGATTTTATGTTATAAAAAAATTGTTTTGAGCTGCCTTCAATTTCTATTTAATTTACTAATATGATTAAAACTCAGTTTTCTTATAATATCAAAATTCTCGCACAAATAATATTATAGAATATCAAGATACTAGCCTTTGTCAATTTTTTACTACTCTTAGTAATGTTGTTCAATGTTCCTCTCCTGGTATCTAATAGTCTTATGAAGAGTAAATATAGGTACATTATGGAAACCATTCCATCTCTCCTTGTTTCATCTTGTCTTGAATAATTCTAGGGTGAAGACACTCTAACAATAATTTATAAAATTAATCATATCCCCTCTTTTGTTATCAATAATATTTTCCCTTATAATTGTCTTTACGTTCATTGTCATGATTATCACAATTTTTTAGTTTCTGGCTCTAATTATTTTGTTCGTCTACAATCATATGAATGCAGTAAATTAAAACTTTAAGCATGATTGTGTTGTTTCTTTTGGTATGATATTGAACATAAGGATTATAAATGTTGAGATTCTCTTTCTTAGTATCTTTATATTTCTTATCATATCACTTTTTTAGAACATTCCTTATCTGCCTTTAAAGTCACTTCAATCCCTACCATCCTTATTGATCCTGCTATTACTTTATTTCTTGATGACTCTCCTATAGGTCTAGGTTACTCAAGCAGTTTTAATCCACCTCTACCGGCACTTAATGATCTTCCTCTCATAGATCCTCAACCTTCTTTTTCTACTATTCAGTCTTCTAATCTCCCATTTTGTCATTTTCCTTATGTAAGTCAATCCAATATCACTTTTCATAATTATCATTGTTATTATACTCTTATTTCTCTTTATAAACCTCACACTTATTGTGAGACTAATACTAATCCTTTATCACAAAAAGCAATAGAAGAAGAAATCATTACATTTATAGTCTTACATGGGATTTGGTTGATTTACTTGTGGATAAATAAGTGGTTGGTTGTAAACAAATCTATAAAATCAAGGTCGTCAAGGCAAACGATTTAGTAGAATGATACAAGACTTAGCCTATAGCTAACTGTTTCACTTTAAAATATGAGATTGATTACGAGGAGATTTTTGCTCCCATAGGCTATATCACTTCTATTCATACTTTTATTATCATTATTGTTATTAAGCATTAGACTTTATCTCAAATAGATGTGAATAATGTCTTCTTAAATGGAGATCTCATTGAAGAGGTTTGTATGTAACCTTCTCTAAGCAATGACCATCCTCTAAATAAAATATATCTTCTCCTTTAGATAAAATCTAAGTTCTTCGAAAGGCTTTGTATGGACTTAAACAAGATCCTTGTGCTTGGTTTACAAAATTTAGGTTCACCATTTATTAATTTTGTTTTCAATCAAATCCTCATAATTACAATTATTCTTTCAAATGACAGAGTGAGGTATTATTCTTTTATTATTATAACTTGATGACATGATCATTATTGGTGATGATGCACAAGAAATTCATGATCTTGAGAACTTTTTTAACTACTGATTTGAGATGAAAGATCTTAGGAATTTTAGATCTTAAGGTTACTTTGAATTCTATAGGGTATTATTTATCTCAAGTCAAGTATACTACTAATTTCATCTCTTATGTAAGTCTTACTGATGATAAAATTGTCAATACTCTAATTAAAGCTAATACTCATTTTCTACTTATAATGTCTCTCCTCTTCCTAACATTACTTTGTATCATCAGCTTGTTCTTACTGTTACTCATATCGACATTACTTATATTATTCATTACTTTGTATCATCAGCTTGTTCTTACTGTTACTCATATTGACATTACTTATATTATTCACATTATTAGTCAGTTCATGATAGCTTCTTGCAACCACTCGTATGTGATTATATTTTGTGTTCTTTATTACATCAAAGGTACCTTTATTTCATGGTCTTCATTACTCCAACTTATCTTCTCTTCATTTGCGAGGTTATTCAGATGTTGATTAGACTGGTGATTCCATAAACTATCAGTTTATTATTTCTTACTCCCATTTATTTGGTGATTCGCTTATTTCTTAACACAATAGGAAGCAAACCTATCTTTCAATCCAATAATAACATTGAATATCCATCTTTTTGTTTGTACTACTTCTGACCTTCTATGACTTTGCTAATTATTTTAAAGTATGGACATTCCATCTCTATTTGCTACTCCCCTTTATTGTGATAATCGAAGTCTTATGTAGATTGGCCATAATGACACTTTGTATGAACATAAAAAACACGTTGAGATCCATTATCACTTTGTTTGTATTCATTTTCATTAAAATATGGTTTTTTTTATAAGTGGTTAGTTGTAAACAAATCTATAAAATCAAGCTCAAGGCTAATGGTTTAGTAGAATGATACAAGACTTAGCTTGCAGCTAAATGTTTCACTTTAAAATATGGGATTGATTTTGAGGAGATTTTTGTTCCAGTAGGCTATATCACTTCTATTCATACTTTTATTATCATTAATGTTATTAAGCATTAGACTTTATCTCAGATAGATGTGAATAATGTCTTCTTAAATGGAGATCTCATTGAAGAGGTTTATATGTAACCTCCTCTAAGCAATGACCATCCTCTAGATAAAATCTATCTTCTTTGAAAGGCTTTGTATGAACTTAAACAAGCTCCTTATGCTTGGTTTACTAAATTTAGTTTCATCATTTATCGTTTTTGTTTTTAATCAAATCCTCATAATTATGATTATTATTTCAAAAGACAAATTGAGGTATTATTATGTTATTATTATATATTGATGACATGACCATTATTGGTGATGATACACAAGAAATTCATGATCTTAAGAACTTTATTAACTACCGATTTAAGATAAAAGATCTTAGGAATTTGAGCTATTTCTTATATCTTAAGGTGACTTTGAATTCTATAGGATATTATTTATCTTAAGTCAATTATACTACTAATCTCATCTCTTAAGTAAGTCTTATTGATGATAAAATTGTCAATACTTTAATTAAAGCTAATGCTCATTTTCTACTTCTAATGCCTCTCCTCTTCCCAACATTACTTTGTATCATCAGCTTGTTCTTACTGTTGCTCATACTCATATTACTTATGTTATTCATATTATTAGTCAATTCATGATAGCTTCTTGCAACCACTCATATGCGATTTTTTTTTGTTCTTTATTACATCAAAGGTACCTTTATTTGATGGTCTTCATTACTCTGACTCATCTTCTCTTCAGTTGCGAGGTTATTCAGATGTTGATTAGACTAGTGATTCCATAAACTATCAGCTTATTATTTCTTACTCCTTTTTATTTGGTGATTCACTTATCTCTTAGCACAGTAGAAGCAAACCATTGTCTTTTGATCTAATAATAACATTGAATATCCATCTTTTTATCGATACTACTTCTAAGCTTCTATGGCTTTGTTAATTATTTTAGAGTATGGACATTCAATCTCTATTTGCTACTCCCCTTTATTGTGATAATCGAAGTGTTATGCAGATTGCCCATAATGATGCTTTGTATGACCAAAAAAAACATGTTGAGATCGATTGTCACTTTGTATGAACACAAAAAGCATGTTGAGATCGATTGTCACTTTGTCTTTAATCATTTTCATTATAATATGGTTTAACTTTTTATGTCTTCTTTCAAGACTAGATGGCTAATATGTTTACCAAAGTTCACTCTGATCCTTGATTTTGCGATCTTGTTTATAAACTCTAACAGTGTATTTATCTACCACTTTGAGTTTGGGAGGGGTAATAATAATAATAATAATAATAATAATAATAATAATAATAATAATAATAATAATAATAATAAATCATAATTAATACAAACATATTTAGACACTAATTAGGTTCTTCCTTATTAAGTTCTTTCTTATTTTTCTTTTTAATTAGTTTAATGCTTTTATATATACATAAATACATTTTCTTTATTGTAAGACATATAATACATAAATAAATCAACTCATTATCTATTAATTTGTCTCGTATGATGTGTTAAAACCTAAAAAGGTCAAAAAACCTAATTTATTTCTTAATATTAATTAACTCAACATCTTCATTTACATTTACATTTGATTAACACTCTCTTATAGTAACATCCATGTTAATCGGCTTCGACTTTGAATTTTGCGCAAAGCTAATATAACTAACTGAATGTTGTTGGAAAATATAATAATCAATAAGAGGCAAAGCTTTACTGGACAAAATAAAGGACTTTACTATTAGCTTAACTCAACAAAATAGAACATTAGGCTTGAATATATAGGCAAACATAATTAAATAACAAAGCACTAGTCATTAACCTTAAAGGAGCTTATAATTCAGAAAGATTTTTTTTAACCCTATAACATGATCACATAACCACAACTATACATGATGCATTTTTTTGGACAAAAATACGCTTTTAATTTTTTGTTGACTAAAATGCATTAAAACCCCTACATTTTTTCTTTATTTCATTATGCCCTCTATTTCAAAAATAAAAACTATTTTAAGCATGGAATACATTTTGAAAGTTAATAAATAAAAAAGGGAAAAATTACTAAAAATACCATTGTCTTCACAATTGTACTTCATAACCGTTAATTTATGAAAAATTTTAAAAAATAAAATTTATTGAAGGTGCCATTTTTTTTTCATAATTGTACATTCTAACTGTTAATTGACAAAAAATACAAATTTTTATTTATGGGTTATTACTTCACAAAAAAAGAAAATAATAATAAATAATTGAAAAATTCATTTTCTTTAAAATTGTATTGCCTGAGATACTTCTATCCTTAAAAAAGATTTTAAAGAAAGAAATAATTTTCAGTGCAAAGAAAAAAATGCAAAACTCCATTGTAGCTCTTCAAAATAATAAAACACCCTAAAGCACAATGAAACAAATATTGTCTGATTGAGGAAAATCATAATATCAATCTTAATAATATCATTAGCTCAACAATTATGCAAGAAAAAAAGGCAAACAATAACTTGTTTTTGCTTTGATCCAAATAGAAATACCAAAGCTAATCTCCAATAGTTACAAAAGGGCTATTGATATTTCACGGGTTCAGCTTCAAAAGTTACCAAAGTGCTATCCATATTTCATTTTTTCCAGGATTAACATATGAATAATAAATTAAATATCTAAGAAAAAGACAATTAATAATACTAAAACTACAGTAAACTATTGTTACTTAAAAGCTAGACTCTTCCAAATCAAAGAGTCAGTGGTGTTCCCCGGCTTTCTAGACCACTATCCCTACAAACAGACACTCCAATAGAAGAATGTTGATTGGAAAAAAAAGTATTTACCATGCATAGATTGACACATCTCAATCTACAAAAATTAAGCGTATAAGTGTGAAAAAATATCAAATAACTATAGAAATAATTAATACAAATAATAAAAAGCATACTCTACTGTTGGTAGGATTCAAATAGTAGAGTAGAGAACATACTCTAATACAGGTTGTTAGAAAAAACATACTCTAGGTGCAGGTTCTGATTGTTCACTTGTTCCACTAGTAACAACACATCTTTGCAAATTATCAAATTCCTAAAAAACACACGTATGTTAAAAGAGAATATATATTATATCATACAAAAACAAAAGGTTAAGTAAGTGAAGTAGAGCTTGTCAAAGGGAAAAAACAAATGCATGTTTGAAAACTCAATGCCATTCCACACTCCTATTCCACAAAATGCCTATTTTTATTTGCCTAACCCTTGTTTGCAGCTCCACTTTGTCCTTTGTCATTTCCTCTACCCTTTCCCCTTCCTCTCCTCCTAGATTCAGGCACGCTTGTGTTAAAAACCTTAGCATTTTCTCCATCACCATTTCCCCAGCCCCTTTCTTTCCTGCTAGAACTAGCCACACTTGTCCCAAAACATTCACCATTATTTATAACACCATTTCCTCTACCCTTTCCCCTTCCACACCTCGCTCTTCCACTTGCTACTATATTCTCAAAACTTTGCGATGGATTCAAGGGATTAATTGAACCAGTATTTTCATGATTAGCGTGCGCAGGTTCAACATTTTCATTATACACAAACTGAGGCTCTGAATTTTTAGTATTTGGAGCATCCTGCATAGACAAAGTAAAAGCAAAGTAAACTAGAATTTTGTATAATACACATGTTTAGTAAAAATAGGTACAAAAATCATTACAGAACAAAATACCTGTTATACAATAGATTTTTTAAGCTTTTTATTAGGATGAGTGGGATTTTTTCAAATCTTTAAATTGTGACCCTGTTGTAAATAGTTACTGCATGTCTTGCTATATCCTTTTCTAGTTACCCTTTCAATGTCTGCAATCTTTTCTCTCTGCTTATTAGCACTTTTCTTCCTAGGCTTCTTAGGTCTTCCTGGTCTTCTTCTAACATTTGGTGTGTCTGTTAGGTTCCGATCAGGCATCTCATACATAATATATATCAAATATGCACAACAAAAATAAAACGAAACCTCAAAAACTATATCTACTTATATATATAGATATAAAAAACAAAAACATGAAATAAAAGATGTTTACATACCTTTCTGATTATCTTCTTCGTTCTTTAATCTTCTCCACGTTGGGTTGTCGTAAACCATAACGATCAACACAGACCGTATCTAATGAAAGTCCATACGAACATATAAGGATGAAACCTCACTAGGAGATGGCTAGAATTATTTCTTTGTGCTAGCAAAGACATGAACTCTTAAGAGAGTTAGAGAGAAAAATGTGCGTGTAAGAAAAATAACCTTTTCTTTTTTATTTTTTCCTTACATAAGATGCACAAAAATCATCTCAATTTTCTGCACCATTTGGCCTTCCATAACCCCCATCACTAATGGAAGGTTATGGGAAGTTAATGGTCATGAATAACATGTATTAATAAAAGCTATAGGAAGTTAATGACCATGAATAGCATGCATTAATGGAAGCCAACAACACTTGTTTCTAATCCATTCCATGCAACGTTTTCTACCACGATCACATCGCGATCTAATCCTAAAACACTCTCTCATATCTTGAATCACCATTCAGGACCATTTTACTCATCCTTCGGATCTCCTATGTGTGTGACCCATTAGGTTCTTGGTTATGTTAATCACTTAAATTGACACTTAATTCAAGTAAGTTAAGAGCGGTATCTAGCAAATTGACCGAAAATTCAGTGGTTTGACTACGTTCCATACGTAATGTTGCCATGCAATTTGTCCTTTCATCATCTATACCCCACTTAGTTCAAAATATGGTCAAAGTGTGAACTCCTGTTAGACTGACTACGTCACATCTAGTCAAGTGATATTATATCTTGTCCTAAGGATCTTGTTACTCTATATATCATTGAAGACTCTCTTCATGACACATATCTACTCTGGCCAGAGACTCTCGAGTAACGACCCCGACAAGAGGCCGTATGTATTATCTCCTTCTATCAGGAGTGGTGAATCCTTTATTGGATACTCAGTTACCTCCTAATACTTCAAGTTGTACCTAATCACCACCCTATGAGTAACCTCTGAAAGGCACCGATGAATGGAGTCAAAACATAGGATCAATATCTGAGATATCCTTAAGCACATCAAGTCAAAGGATACTTGCACCATTATTATGATGAGACTATCATTGACACTAGAATAGAATATTCATATGATTGTCTCATAGTAGGTCAATCCAATGTACTTACTATCCTTAATAAACATCCACATGTTAACCCTAAACAACTCATGTCTACAACTTATGAGATCTACTATTTGATCTAATTAAGGAGTATAATATGTGCTAGTCTATCCGGATTAATGATATCCCATCACATTAATCCTATGACTAGAGAAAGTTTAGGTACTAACATAATTACACATGAATCTAATTATCATGATCTCATCATGATTGCATCCATGTTATGTTTTGTATCAAAGACTTCATTAAATCAATTTAAGATTAACATCAAATCCATAAACATATGAACATCGAAATAATGAAAAATGTATTTATAATCATAAAATGATTTGTACAATAAGTGCTAAAGGTGATTGCCTCTAGACCACTTCTCTAACAAACTCCTACTTGTAATAAAGCTAATTGCCTTGATTTCTAATACTATAGGGGTGT
This sequence comes from Erythroxylum suave, assembly GCA_027563595.1. Lineage (NCBI taxonomy): Eukaryota > Viridiplantae > Streptophyta > Magnoliopsida > Malpighiales > Erythroxylaceae > Erythroxylum > Erythroxylum suave. The sequence goes on along the minus strand of JAOSBN010000008.1, from coordinate 6,141,934 downwards.
ACATGTGACACAAAACTCTTTTAGGAAATAGGCATAGTTAACGGATTAGCTATATTCTGATATATGGAAACTCTCTTTATCTTGACATCATGTCTACCAATGATATCTCTAATTAAATGGTAGTATTTGAGTACATGTTTGGACTTCTGATGAGACCTCAGTTCCTTCGCCTGCGTTATAGCCCCGTTGTTTTCACAATACAACTGCATTGGGTCAGCGATGCTCAGAACCACACCAAGTTTTATGATGAACTTCTTCATCCAAACCGCTTACTTTAATGCTTCTGGAGCTGCAATGTACTCCTCCTCTATTATCGAATCAGCAGTCATCTCTTGTTTGGAACTTTTCCAACTGATTGCACCATCATTCAGTGTGTATATATATCCAGACTGGGATCTAGAGTCATCCCTATCGGATTAGAAGTTGGCATCAGTATACCCGCTTACCACAAGATCACCTTCTCCATATACCAAGAATACATCTTTAGTTATTCTCAAGTACTTAAGGATATTCTTGACAGCTACCTAATGACCCTCACTAGGATCCAACTGATATATTCTCATAACACTTAGAGCATACAATACATCGAGTCTAGTACATAACATAGTGTACATGATTGATCCTATAACCAAAGCACAAGAAATCAAACTCATACAAGTCCTCTCATCTTATGTCTTTGGACACATAGATTTAGAGAATATAATCCTATGTACTATAGGAAGATAACCTCTCCTGTGCTATTCCATGCTAAACCTCTTTAGCATCTTGTCTATGGATGTAAACTAAGAAAGACTAAGCAACCTCTTAGATCTGTCTCTATAGATCCTTATCCTCAAAATATAAGTTGTTTCTCCAAGGTCTTTCATAGAGAAGTTCTTCGCTAACCAAAATTTTACTGATTGTAAAACTGAGATATTGTTTCCTATAGCAATATACCATCTACATACAGTACAAGGAACATGATTGCAGTCCCACTAACCTTCTTATACACACATAGATCATCTGGATTTTGTGAGAAACCAAACTCTTTGATTGTCTCATCAAATCAGATATTCCAACTCCTGGATGTTTGCTTTAATCCATAAATGGATTTCTGAAGCTTGCATATGAAACCATTAGGTTGTGTCATATACATATTCTCGGTTAAGTTTTCATTAAGGAAAGCCGTCTTCACAGCCATTTGTCATATCTCATAATCATACTGAGAGACAATGGCTAGGAGCATCCTAATGGATTTAAGCATAGATACTAGGCTAAATGTTTTTTCATAGTCAACACCTTGCCTTTGAAGATAACCTTTAGTTACAAGCCTAGCTTTATGAGTAACTACATTACCCTTCATGTCAGTTTTCTTCTTGAAAACTCATTTGCACCCTATGGGTTTTATCCGTTCCGATGGGTACCAAATTTTATACTTGGTTTTCATACATGAAATCCATTTCAGATTTCATAGCTTGAAGCCATTTGTCATATTCTAAACTCTTCAGAACCTCTTCGCAGGTAGTAGGCTCATCATCTTCTATAAGCAATACGACGTTAAGTTTACTTATAAGAAATCCGGATCGCTTGGGAATAATGACGTATCCTACCTGACCTATGAACTTCTTATGTATCAAAAGGTTGAACTATTGTTTCATCTTTATAAGCAATAGTCTCGTGTCCAGGCAATTGATATGTGCCTGTGAAACATGGTAGAACTGATATCTTATAGTTTCATTAGGATATCCTACAAATAGACACTTGTCAGATTTAGCTTCAAGCTTATCTAACTGAATCCACTTCATATAAGCAGGACCCCATAATTTTATATGAGAAAGATAGGGTTTATTGTTAGTCCATATCTCATATGGAGTAACATCAACTGACTTGGATGGGACTTTGTTTAATACATAAACAGAAGTTTCGAGTGCATGCCTCCAAAAAATTTTTGGTAAATTCGCTGAACCCGTCATATGCCTCACCATGGCTAACAAGGTTCAGTTTCTCCTCTTAACCACACCATTGTGTTGTGATGTGTAAGGTGAAGTCCACTAGGACAATATTCCATTATCCTTGAGATAATCCAAAAACTCTTGGCTTAAGTATTCACCACCTCGATCTGATCGAAGTAATTTAATACTTCTCCCAAGTTGTTTCAATACTTCTCCCAAGTTGTTTCATTTCTGAATTCTTTGAACCTTTCAAAGGCTTCAAACTTGTATCTCATAAGATACACATACCCATATCGAGAATCATCATCGATAAAGGTAATGAAGTACATGAAACCAACTTTGGCATGTATAGACACGGACCATATACATCAGTATGTATTAGATCTAAAAGTTCACTTGTTCATTCATCCTTTCTCTTAAAGGATGACTTGGTCATCTTGCCTAATAAGAAAGATCACATGTGTCATATGATTCATAATCAAATGACCCTAAACTACCATAATTGTGTAGTTTAGACATGCGTCTCTCACTTATATGGCCAAGACGATAATGCCATAAGTAAGATGATTTCATATTATGTTGTTTTATTCTTTCGTTAGTCATGATATTTAGAACCGGATTAGACATATCCAATACGTATATACCATTGCATAAAGTACCCAAAGCATATAACATTCCATTCAAATAAATTGAACAACCATTGTTATTAAAATTTAAATGGAATCTAGTTTTATTAAGACTAGAAACAGACATTTCATTTTTAGTCAAAGTAGGTATATAAAAACAATTGTCTAATTCTAGTACAAGCCCGCTAGGGAGCTTCAATACATTTATGCCTATAGCTAATGTTGCTCCATTTCCTAGTACAAGCCCACTAGGGAGCGTCAATACATTTATGCCTAGAGCTAATGTTGCTTCATTGCCTACTCACAGATCTAACTCTCCCTTGTTGAGTTGTTTACTGTTCCTGAGGCTCTTCATGCCAGTGTAAATATGTGAGTCACAACCGGTATCTAATACCCGTAAAAAACAATTTGAATATCAATAACTTAAATACCTGAAGTAGATGGGGCATCCGATGCCTTCTTCTGCTTCAAGGACTCTAGATAGGTTTTACAATTTCTCTTCCAGTGGCCATCCTTGCCACAGTGGAAGCAAGTTCCCTTCGAGCCAGTCTTCTTTGCTTTCTTGACACGTCTCTTAGGCCCTGCAGAATTCTTCTTCTTTTGGCTCTTTTTTTTTTATAACCAGAAGAGTCCACCAGCATCTCAAATTTTTCTTTATGAACAGATGGTTTAACTGCCTTGCGTATGTTGACCAGCTCAGAAATTGTGCTGGATATATTGTTCATCCGATAATTAAGCACAAATTGTGAATAACTATCAGTTAAACTCATCAAAATTAAGTCAATGCTTAATTCATTATATAAAAGCAAATCTAAGGAGACCAACCGCTTGATGTAGCCATTCACCTTCAGTGCGTATTGCACTGGAGATGTCCCCTCAACCATCTTGGTGCGGAAGATCAATCGCGAAGTCTCAAACCTTTCGGACCTTGCTTTCTCATCAGGGAGCTCCTTAAGATGATATACTATGGTATGAGCATCTATAGTATCGTGCTACTTTTGTAGCTCCGGGGATATAGTGGCTAGCATAATACAACTAGCCATCTCGCTATCATCGAGGTGCTTCCTATATGCCCTCCGATCATCATCAAAAGCATCAGCAGCAGGGAGATCGAGAAGTGATTCTTCCAAGATATAACTAAGCTTCTCGAACTTGAGAACTATTCTCAAGTTCCTGAGTCAGTCAACGAAGTTTGGTCCAGTCAACTTGTTAACTTCCATCAGTGATCTTAGATTCACACTAGTACTTATAGTGTTGACTCTGGTAATAACAACCTATCGTCAAATAGAGAAAAATTAGAATGTACTTAAATGCATGTCTATAAGGACTTTAATAACACCCATTATGACTTCCATTATTTTCACAAATTCATAATCCTCAATATAAATCCGAGAGAACTCGTAGAGAAATTCTCCTAGTGGGTTGATATCTAAAATCCCTAATAATGACCTTGAGTTTGCCCAACAGGTCACTTTAGTTCAATCGGTACGTATCGATCATACCAATTGCATCTCCAATGCAACTATCGAATCTAGTGCTATCAACGGTTGATATGTGTACACTCATTGGGCTATCAACTCTTGACAAGTGTATATCTAATGTACACTACCCAACTTTGCCTCTATCCACGTTGATCTTGGGTTTGCCCAATAAACCAATGTTTCTAGTTAAAACTGACCCATTAATCTGGAAATCCTATTTCCATGATTTGAACATGTCTGTATAGAGCAGACTTGGATTTGCCTAATAACCCTAACTTTAAAAGGACTCTTGTTCTCGCCACATTAATGGAAGACGTTAATTTTAATATTCTAAGTGATGGGTTTGACTAAGGTCTCATTTAACTTAGATGGTCTTATACATATAACTCTCTCTCTATATATATATAGTTACTATAACAGCATGACATGATATAGACTACCCAATCAAATTGGGCCTAAGCCAATAACCAATAACCATCCATCATGCAATCCCACACATTCTCCTAACCATGCATTCTCTAATGCATATATAAATGTAAATACATCATTTTGGTTATGACATTTTATAGATCCTAACATGGAAACTCAATCCAACACTTGGATATAAGCCCAAACCAAAACTTAGATTTACTATCTTCCTTTTACTAGCTTGGCTAAAATTACTAATGTTTGTTATTTCGATTGGAATTAATATTAATCTAATTAACTTGAATTCCTAATTTCGTAAATTAATTCATAATTAATTGACCTTAAAATAATTATTTGATGTATAAAATTAAACAACTTCAATTTTGTCATACATGTCAATTTTTCTAGTCTTACTAGAAAATCTATTGCTCTACTAAAATTAATTCAAAATTAATTTTTATAATTTTGTAAAATTTCTAGAACATCAAATCATCATTCCAAGCATTTCTAGGTCGTTTCATGATCTTCAAAATAATTTAAGAATCACCCAAAAATTATTATGATCACCGAAACACCAATAAGATACTAAAAATGACAAATATGACTTCTAAATTTTTCTGGAAATCAAATTTCGAGCAAAATCATTTAGGCATGCATTAAAAATCAAATTAACACATTTTTATCATATAAAATTATTTTTAAGGTTCTGGAACCAAAATATAAACATAAAAAAATCAATCAAAACAAATCCTACAATTTCTGAAAAAATTGTCTAGATCTGGAAATTGTTTGGTAAAATTATTAAAACATTTTAAATAATTCTACAAAAATTACAGAGGCATAAACACATCCCAAATATATTCACATAAT